>JANSVA010000008.1:35835448-35855898 GCA_025504915.1 Erythroxylum reticulatum | reverse complement strand
CAATTTTCTTAGGTTCTAATTCAGAAACAAAAGCTACATTTGCCTCTCTTCTAAATTTAGACCTAGTTCTCACTCTTCTGATGTTTCTCCTATAATCAGGTTTTCTAGGTGAGAAGATTTGTACTTTTAGTCTTTTCTAAAACTAAAGTTTTTAGAAATATATTTTACCTTATCAGGTTGATCGTCTGGTGGTGATGTGTCTAGGTTATTGACTAAAGGAGCAGATAGAGTTTCATCATTAGAATCGTCTCTTCTATCTAGATGAGAATCATCATCAAATTTAACATGCATAGACGCTTCAACAGATTTAGAAACAAGATTATAAACTCTATAGGCTTTAGAAGTAATCGAATATCCTAGAAAAATTCCTGAATTGAGCTTAGAATCAAATTTATCCAACTTTTCTTTTGTATTCAATATAGTGAATTTGCAACCAAAAGGATGGAAGCAAAATATATTTGGCTTTCTTCCTTTCCATAACTCATAAGGAGTTTTATTTAAAACATGTTACAAAAATACTCTATTTTGAATATAACAAGTTATATTTACAGCTTCTACCAAGAAATACTTAGGAAGATTCATTTCACATAGCATAGTCCTTTCCATTTCTTGAATCGTTCTGTTCTTTCATTCTACAACTCCATTTTGTTGAAGAGTTCTAGAAGCAGAGAAATTATGGAAGATTCCATTTTCTTCACAAAACATTCTGAATTTTTCATTTTCAAAATGTCCACTATGATCACTCCTAATTCCAGCAATAGAAATTCCTTTTTCATTTTGTAACTTTTTTTATAGAACTTTAAAGCACTTAAGAGATTCATCTTTATGTGATAAAAACAATATCCAACAAAATCTAGTGAAGTCATCAACAATTATGAGACCATACTTCTTTCCGCCAAGACTTAGTATTCTGGTTGGACCAAACAAATCTATATGTAACAACCCTAGAGGTCTAGACAAAGTTACAACATTTTTAGAAGAAAAAGATATTTTAACTTGTTTCCTTTTTGGCAAATCTCGCAAAAGAAATCTTTGTTAAAACTTATCTTTGATAATCTTCTTACCAAATCATGTCTAACTAACTTGGAAATATGTTTAAAACTAACATGACCTAGCTTTTTATGCCAAATCAATTTTTCCTCATCTGTTGATATAAAACATGAAATATTTTGACTTTTCAAATCATTTAAGTTAATTTTATAGAGATTATTTCATCTCTTGGCAGAAAAGAATATGGAACCATCCTTGTTTTTGACTAAAAATAGTTTTTATTAAAGGATACTTCAAAACCAGAATCACATAATTGACTTACGCTAATTAGATTATGCTTTAAGCCTTCAACTAGCAGAACATTATCAATAGATGCAAAAAAATCTTTACCAATTTTGTCGATTCCAATTATTTTGCCCTGTTGGTTGTCTGTAAAAGTTAATGATCGTCCTTGCTTATTTTGGAGGTCTAGGAACATAGACCTTCTTCCCATCATATGTAGCAAGCATCCACTGTCCAAGTACCATTGGTGATGGTTGCTTTTTTCAAGAAAGGAGATCTGCAGTATATATTATATCTTTCTTAGGACCTATATTTTCTTGGGTCCTTTAGGGTTAGACTTACAATTGTTCATCGAGTAATAAGAACATTGTTTCTTTTTCTTTTTGTTAGGAACTAAACTCTTATTATGATGAAAATTACTATTATTAAACCCTAAACCACTCTTATCATTTAGATGTTTATATTTTCCAATCATATCATTCATCATTTTTGTACTTTCAGTAAATGTTGACAAATCTACTGAGAGACCGTTAATCCTTGGTTTCAGTTGATTAATTTCCATATATATATCTACAGTTATTTCTTTTTCATATTGTCTACTTGTTTCTTAAGGCAGATGTTTTCTTTTTCTAAACGTTCTATGTTCTTCAAACTTTTAGCAAATTTCTTTTTCAATATCCTATATTGATTCAAGATAGCATGTGAGTCTTCTAACAATTCTAAATAAGCATCCTGAAGATTATTAAAGTTAGAAGTTACCTCATCATCGCATTCCTTTTCAACTAGCAAGCATATATTTGTTTGTTCTGATGTTTCTAAGTCAGATTCAGACGAATCCAGATCTTCCCAAGATGCCATCATGCTCCTTTTATTTTCATTACTTTTCTTCTATTTTCTTTTGAGCAACGGGTATTTAGACTTGTAATGTCCTGGTTTATTGCTCCCATAATAGACGATAGAACTTTTCTCATTCTTCGATTCGTCTTTTCTATTCTTCTTAAAAGAAAAGTATTTATTTCCCTATGCTTTGTTTTTCCACATCCTCCTAATCTTTCTTGAAATGAAGGATAGTTCATCATCATCTTCACTTGAATCTTGATTAGATTCACTAGCATCATCATTCTTGATTTCTTCAATATTTAATGATTTTGAAGATGTGCTTCTACTTTTTTTATATCTTCTGATTCTTTTGACTAGCCTTTAATGCGATAGATTTATCTCTTCCAGGTTTATCTTCTACATTAAGCATTACTTCATGTATTTTTAGTGAACCAAGCAATTCATCTAGCTTTAGCTTACTTAAATCCTTAACCTTTTGTATTGCCGTTACTTTGGGTCTCCATCTTTTTGGAAGACTTTTGAGATTCTTTCTGACATGATTTTGATTATCATAGATTATCCTAAGAGCTTTAAGTCTGTTAACAATTGTTTGGAATCGTCCAAACATATAATCAATAGTCTCATCATCTTTCATCTTTAACAACTCATACTTATGAACAAGAATACTAATATTAGACTCCTTCACTTGATTTGTGTCATTATGTGCAATGGCTAATTTGTCCCATATTTCCTTTGCAGATTCGCATCCATAAACCTTATCATATTCACTTCTTCTTAGAGCACAACTTCAAAAGAACTTGGCCTTTAAGTTTAACTAAAATCGAGCTTTCTGATCAGTTGACCATTTGTCACAAGAGATGCTATTATCTTCATAGTCTGTTTGTATATATGGACCATTATCAATGATATCCCAAAGATCAATATGTGTGGGTTCTATAAAGAGCCACATCCTATCCTTCCAATAATGATAATCTTCATCATTGAATGTCGGAGGCCTTATCTCCAAGGTACCTTCAGCTACAAAAACATGTGATTCAATCATGGATCTTTGTCCTTACTTTGTAACAGTGTTTCTTGGAAACCTCACTCTAATACCAACTGAAGTAAATCACTTGTTAATATAGAAATCATGTATAATATGTAAAATACACAAGAAGGGGGGTTGAATTGTGTAAAATCTTCAAAGATATTAATCTTTAGTAATTTCTTGGATTTCTTTACAAATTCAGATGATCACAAAACTAATTTACTAAAGTCGATGAGTAATGCAATTAAAAAAATTATTATCTACTCTTCTAACAACAATAAAATAAAAAGCTAAGGATTAGAGAATAGATTTCACGATTTATACTGGTTCACACTTAACCTTGGGCTACGTCCAGTCCTTAGAATTTATCTGAGATTTCACTATACTATTTAACTTTATAAGTATTCTTTCTACAATTGTAGAGCCTCTTCAGGTCTCTCTCTCACAAAGTTTTCTTTATCTGCTTTTTTAGCCTCTCCAGGCTCTATCCATTCTTTCTCTTGGAAAGCTATTGTTTAAGCTATACGTTATAGATGTATTCTCTCTCTTTCTTTCGCACTTGAGTACAAAGTTTCTCTAAGCATTGTACTATCAGATTTTCTCTTTTGTAAAAAATGTTATTTTTTGTTTATGACTATACCTAGTATTTATAGCCAAAGTCTTCAACTGTCTTCTTAAGAAACTACTTCTTAAATCTTCTAGAAATCGTTATTAGTTGAGTCTTGTAACTAATTCCAACTAACTAACTAACTGAAGTTTTAGATAGTTTCCATTTGTATCGTTTGGTACTATACATCTTTTGGTGTCACGCTTATTCTAGTATCACATTCTTTTAGTGTTGACCTTCTATATCTTCTAGTGTTGACTTTCTATATCTTCTAGTGTTGACCACATATCTTCTAGTGTTGACTTTCTATATCTTTTGGTGTTGACTTTCTATATCTTTTGGTGTTGACCATGTATCTTCTGTTATTGACCATATATCTTCTGGTGTTGATGTGTATCTCTTGTATCATCCGTCTTGAGTTTTAAATATCTTCTAGATTTGACTACACATCTTCTGGGTTAGACTACACATCACTTACATTTTTTTGTGCACTTAACAAACTTATCAAAATAGTTCACATATTTCTAAGATTATTATTATTTGATTGTCATTAAAATTAATAGAACTAACACCTATCTATTATGGATGCCGGGCTCATTTATACTGTCCCTTATCCGTTGGGGATACAAAGCTCACTTTACATAGCGAGCCTTTAGCTCTTAATCACATTTGGAGCTTTGAGCTCAGTTTCGGTGGCTACTTAAATTGCAACTCTCATTACCTAATTATTCATTCATGTATGAAATACAACTCTCATAATCAATCATGTTATGAAATATTTAGATCGTCACATTCACATATAAGTAGCACTTTAATATCTCATTCAATATCACAATCATCGGACCTTCATTGTTCGAAATCAACGTAATCAAATCACATTCATTCATAATTCAAACATGATATAAATCAAAAAATTTATTGAGTGAGACCATTTAGGTTACTCAATAGTCGCTTTCGAACCTAACGCCTAGAGGTTCTAGCAACATCTAGAGGTTGACGTTCCTATTGCTCCTCTATATCAAATAATATACACATATATAACAATTTACAAAATTATAAGTGTTTAATAATGCACATGTATATAATGAAATATGTACAATGTGTGTTCATGACAATCTTGAGTATTTTTTCATTATCCTCATCACATAATCAATCCTATCTCAAAACTCACCTAAGTATAATTTATACTTAGGTTTATACCTCAATAAAACCATTAAAATCATAATTTATCACTCATTTGGTCAAATTCAGGTTTTTCATGAAACAAACCTTCGGGTCTACAGTGAATGATTAATCTGACCATGAAAATGAAGTAATTGACAATACTTTCTTCTTGAAAGTTGTTTTCTTACCAAAATCATTTAATTTGGTTCAGAAATTTGAAAGTTATGACCCAAACATTTTGGATTGATCATAAGCTGAAACAACATTCTGAAACTAATTTTAATTCAAAATCTCAATTTCTACAAATAAACCACAATTTTCAATAATAATCACTTTCCACATATTTAAATCAATCATACTTGGAATTTGTCAATGTATGCATGTACAATTATTTTAATATGCAAAAATTCAATATTCATGGGTATGTTCATACCATATAATGCGTGAGCATGGAATGCATTTTCTTGTCTCTCAATAATCCCTCATATTTACTATTTTAACCTTAAACTGGGTAACGAGATGTTACAATTCTCCCCTCCTTAAAAGAAATTTTGTTCTCAAAATTCTTACGTAATTGTTCGAACAAGTGGGGATATTGTCTCCTCATATGGTCCTCCGTTTCCCATGTGGCTTCCTCAGTTGAGTGATTCCTCCAAAGGACTTTCACCAATGGAATGACTTGGTTCCTTAACTGCTTGATCTGAGATTCCATTATCTTGATCAGCTCCTCAATAGAGCTTAAGTTACTAGCAACCTCAATCTCTTGAACAGATATCATATGTGTTAGATCTGATCGGTATCTTCGGAGCATACTCACATGAAACACATTATACAATCGAGACATTTCATTCAATAAAGCCAACTTATATACAAAAGGTCCTATCCTCTCAATGATCTCATAAGGACCAATGTACCTAGGGCTTAACTTGCCCTTTTTACCGAATCTCAATACTCTTCTCCAAGGTGACACTTTCAAAAACACTTTATCTTCCACACTATATTCCATGTCCCTTTGATGTTGATCTACATAACTTTTCTATCTATCTTGGGCCGCTTTAATTTGGCTTCGGATCAACTTCACCTTATCTACTGTATCTTCTTTTAACTTTGGGCCTTCAATCATTCTCAAGACCTCTTCATCCCAATTTAATAGAGATCGATATTTTCTACCATACATTGCTTTATACGGTGCCATCCCGATACTACTGTGATAATGGTTATTGTATGTAAATTCTATCAATGCTATGTACTGATCCTAAGCTCCTTGAAAATCTAATACACAAGCTCTGAGCATATCCTCAACAATCTTTATTGTCCTCACACTCTTTCTATCTGTTTAAGGATGAAATATTGTACTGAAGTTCAATTTGGTACTTATAACAGATTGCAAACTTCACCAACCTTAAAGTAAATCTGGGATCTCTTTCTGATACAATGGACACTGAAATTCCAAGCAATCTCATCACTTCATTCACATATCTTTGGGCCAACAAGTCTACTGAGTTATTCTCTATCACTAGTAAGAAATGGGCCGACTTAGTCAATTAGTATACTACAACCCATATCACATCGTTCTGCCTCAGAGTCTTAGGCAATACCATAACAAAATGTATAGTAATCCATTCCCATTTCCACTTTAGAATTGGTAATGAATGTAGCTTCCCTACTAGAGCCTGGTCCTCAGCCTTAACTTGCTAACATGTCATACACTTAGATACATACTATGCCACTTGCTTCTTCATTCCGGGCCATAAAAAATGTTGCTTAAATGTGTTATACATCTTGATAGTACTAGGAAGCATAGCATAGTGAGCTATATGAGCTTCCTCAAGAATTTCCTTTCTCAGGTCCTCTACATTGGGAACACACGGCCTCCATTTAAACTACAATGCCTTATCCCTCAACTCAAACTTGGAATCTGGATTCATCTTCACTTTCTCTATAAGTGCCACCATATTGGGATCTTTACTCTGAACTTTTTGAAATCTATCATATAGCTTCGGTCTCAGCTTTAAAGTAGCAATCATTGCCTTATCTTGCTCCAAATTCAACTCCGCATTTAGATCTCTCAAATGAATCAAGTTGGGTAACTTCGATAATTGAATATGAGCTGCACTGGTATTATACATTTTTCTCAAAGCATCAACACCACATTAGGTTTACCTGGGTGGTATTTAATTGTGCAGTCACAATCTTTTAGTAACTTAATCCATATCCTTTATCTCAAGTTCAACTCCTTCTGGCTCAGTAAATATCTCAAACTCTTATAATCTGTATAAATTTGAAAGGTCTCCCTATATAAGTAGTGTCTCTAAATCTTTAGAGCAAAGAAAACTGCAGCTAGTTCTAAATCATATACCGGATAATTAATCTCATGAGACCTTAATTGTCTCAATGCATAGACGATCACCTTACTATTCTGCATCAACACACATCTAAATCCTTGATGCAAATCATCACTATATACCACATATCCTTCGATCCCCGATAGAATAGTCAACATCGATGTAATAGTCAACCAATGTTTTAGCTCTTCAAAGCTCTTCTGACACTCCTCATTGCATCTGAATACTACATTCTTCCTTAGAGGTTTTATCATAGGGGCTGAGATCGAAGAAACCCCTTGACAAACCTCTGGTAATATCCCACTAATCTTAGGAAGCTTTAGATTTCAGACATATTCCTCGGAGCTTCCCAATTCATCACTGCCTCTATCTTCCTTGGATCCTCTTGTATGCCTTGTCCAGTCACTATACATCCTAGAAATACTACTTGGTCCAGCCAAATTCGCACCTACTGAATTTGGCATGCAACTGCTTTTTCATTATAATTTGTAAAATGACTCTCAATTGTTCAGCATGCTCTTCTCGGCTGTTAGAATACACTAAAATGTCATTGATGAATACAATCATAAATTAGTCCAGGTAGGGCTGAAACACCTTATTCATCAAGGCCATTAATGCTACCGAGGCATTAGTTAACCCCAATGACATAAATAAAAACTCGAAGTGCCCATTCCTGCTCTTGAATGCACTTTTAAGCACATCAACCTTTGCTATCTTCAACTGATAGTACCCTGATCTTAAATCCAACTTAGTGAATACCCCATCTCACTGCAACTAATCAAATAAATCATCAATTCTAAAAAACAGGTATTTGTTCTTCACTGTCACCCGATTTAGCTTCCCATAATCGATGCATAACCTTAAAGTCCCATCTTTCTTCTTTACAAACAAAACTGAAGCTCCTTAAGGTGAAACACTGGGTCTGATAATAGTTGAGCCTTCAACTCCTTCAGCTCTATAGGTGTCATCCTATATGGAGGAATAGATATAGGAGCAACAATTGAAACTAGATCAATGATTTCCTGATCTAGAGGTAAACTAGGTAGCTCTAGTATCAATGAAATGGGCCAGATAGACCTTACATCCAACCTGCATCATCCTCAATGCACTCATGAAGGATATCATCCTAGTTGGCACTGCTTGACTAATTCTTCTGAATACTGCCCTCAGCTGACTAAGAGATTCTAGCACTACCTCTTTGGTATAGCAGTTCATGATAGCCCTCTAAGCAGTGAGCCAACCATGCTTAAGATAATTAAATCTGCCTCTAACTCTACTTGATTAATCCGAATCAATCACCCCTTGCAAACCTCTCTTATAACTATAATACTACCTATTAGTGTACTCACCTCTAATCCATACTGTAGTAACTCCCTATCACAATGCAACCTATATGTCAGATGCAATGCAATAAAGATATGTGTAGATCTTAGATCTAACAATGCAGATGCCTCCTGATCATAAATAAGAAGCGCACCTACAACAAAGTCCAGAGAGTCCTGAACCTCTTGCCTGGTCATAGCATAGACTCGAGCTTGGGACTACGGTCAGCTACTCCAAACCTCAGTCCTTATAGAAGGACTCCTAGAGCTCACTCTACCTCTACCTCAGCCTCTCTGTTCGGACCCACTATCTCAGCTCTGCTCAACCATAGCATCACTCCCAGATCTCCTACTTATACCAGACTGAGCTCCCCAAGTAGTAGGATAATCTCTAATCTAGTGGTCAAAAGAGTCACACCTTAGGAAAGCTCTAGACAATTTTTAGCACTCACCATTGTGCCTCTTCCCATCATACTCGCATAGAGGCAATTAACCCTACACTGTACCTATCCTACTGTCTGATTGTACAAAACCACACCTCTATCTAAATCCTGACTACCTTGATCTAGCTGGTGGTCTGAAAGCTCTATTTTGGCACTTACTGAATCTTCTGCCAGAACTACGCTGACTCTCACTAGACCTCTTCATTCTAAACCTTGCCTAGTCTCCGCTTGTCTCTCACTTAGTAGCTCTCAATTATGATAGAAGTAGCTCTTAACTAGGTGAAACTACGCAAGTTAGAAATTATCAACCTTATTATGATCTCTATGTTGAGTCCATCCTCAAACCTCTTACTCTTGTATTCTTCAGTAGGAATCAAAGCAGTAGCATACCCCATCAGTTTATTGAACCTGATCTCATACTTTACCACTGACATCCTACCATGTTTCAAATCTAGGAACTCCTTCATCTTCTGGTCCAAGTAGATCTTGGGCATGTAGTTTTCTTTGAAGATCCTTAGAAAGTCTTCCTACTTCAAGTGGCAAGGCTTGAGGGTACTGCCTGGGACAGTTTTCCATCACTAGTAAGTTGGGCCCTATAGTAAGGACACTGCATAGTCGAACCTCTCGTCTGGCTCGTAGTCCATCTAATTAAAAACCCTTTATGTCCTTTTAGCCATGCTTCGGCCTTAGTAAGGTCTGTGTTGTAATAGAAATCCACAACCCCCTACTTCCTCAACCTATCATACCTCCTCTCCCTTCTTTCAGGAACTCTCAGAGGCATCTCCTCTGATCGAGGTACTGAGGACTCCCTACTAGCTCCTATCGATCCTAGGTCAGCTGGTTCCCTCAATTGATCACCTAGGGCAAATGACCTATAATAAACAATAACTTCAACCATTATCTGCATTTCTCACGATATTTCATACTTAACATTCTTATATATCCCTACGGATGCCAAACCATGCTCTGATACCACCAACTATAGCACCTCCTTACCTTAGGATACATACCGAAATACCCTTAGGACATTCCAATACATAACCTATGATAACGGCGCGCTATGATCAATTTCAACATTCACTTAACATGGCATCATCATTCTTTATAAAAAATCATATGGAAAAAAAACAATAATTTAAAAAATTTCTTCCTTTCATTTCTTAAAAATCAAATTTCTACATTAGTAGTTTTGCAAGAGCATCCAAACATGCACATCATCATATCCTAATACAAAAGATGCTACTGAAAGAGGAAATACACAAAAATGTATCTAATCTGTCTAAACCTAGTTGACCGACCTTTGAGTCATTTCTTCTTGTTCCCAAAAGTACAAGACTAACTGTTTGTCATGCCTTTCAATAGCTAAGTTCATCTCTCTGTCCTAAAAAGTCAGTGTTGCAATTTTGGTGAGTTTTACGAACTCAATGAGCTAACCACCATCGATGGTTCAATTAATTCATACAACACATCGTACATATAACATTTATTTCGCAACTTCACATTTTACATAAATGAACACGTATCATATTCTCACTTAAGAGTAGGCAATTTTGCATTTCAATTAATCAAACATATTTATTAAAAGGCATTTAAAATGTTCATATGACTCTTTCCTAATTTTTTGTTGTTGTGATCGAGTACCTAAACTGTCACTATCCATTTTGGATATTAGGCTCATTTATACTGTCCCTTATTTGATGGAGATACAGGGCTCATTTTATATAGTGAGCCTTTGGCTCTTAATCACATTTAAAGCTTTAAGCTCGGTTACGGTGGCTACTTAGGTCACAACTCTCACTATCTGATTATATATTCATGTATGGAATGCATTTCTTAAAATCAAACATGTCATGAAATATTTAGTTTGTCACATTCACATACAAATAGCACTTCAATATCTTATTTACATATCATAATCATCAGACCTCCATTTCCTGGAATCAACGCAGTCAAATCACATTCATTCATAATTCAAACATAATATAAAACAAACAACTATTTGAGTGAGGCTGTCTAGGTTACACATGTCACTCCCGAAGTTGATTCCTAGAAATTCTAGCAACGTCTGGAGGTTGACATTCCTATTGCCCCTCTATATCAAATAACATACACATATGTCACAATTTGCACAGTTACAAGTGTTTAATAATGCACATGTATGTAATGAAATATGTACAATGCGTGTTCATGGCAATCCCGAATATTTTTGTATTATCCTTGTCTTATAATCAATCCTATCTAAAACATCACCTAAGTATAAATTTTTACTTAGGTTTATACCTCATTAAAGCCACTAAAATAATAATTCATATCGCATTGAATCACTTTTATATTTTTCCAAAGACTAACTTTTGATCTACTATACATGATTAATCTGACCATAAAAATGAAGTAATTTGACAAAACTTTCATTTTAAAAGTTGTTCTATTATCTTTTTAGTTTCTAATGACACCAAAATAATTTATTTCGGCTCAGAATTCTAAAATTTATGACCCAAATATTTCATACTATTCATAAGCTAAAACAACATTCTGAAACCAAATTTAATTCAAAATCTATATTTCTAAGGACAGAATCAAAATTTGATCTCTTCAAGAAAATTGTATTTCTATGTCTCTAATTTACTCCAAATTAGAAATCATTCCATTCAGATAACTACAACATAAGATATCTTTAAAATACCGAAGCAAGTTACATGGAAATACTCCAGTAATCAGTTTTCCAGAATTACTCATCATTCTTGTCCCACATTTATCACTCAATCTCTCCCAAATGATTTCGTATGGACATTTTTTTATAGATGTATATTGGTGAGTTATGAGTCCAATGGTTTAATTTTCATGTCATTTGGAGGTCATACGAAGGAGATATAGTCAAAAGATCGAAGGAAGTTACGTCAGCCTCCATCCTCAGAAGTGGCGATAGTGCATAAGCACGATCACGAGTTGGCCATCGACTTTACAAAATTGCAATCGTTCTTGAGTTCATAAGTTTTGCTATCAATTTTTAGATTCACAATCATGCTTCAGCAGGATCACGAGTCTTCAATTTTTATAGGAAAGTCCCGATCCCTATCCCTTTTCTTCAAAAATGCTATGTTTCTTCTTCCTCTTCTGACACTCTGCAACCTATCTTCTTCCTTCTTTTCTTTTAAATTCTTACTTTTCTTCCAAACCAACTTCCCTAACTCATCTTAACCATATTTTTGACTTCCATGCAAACCAACACATTCAAATACAGATCTAAAACAAGGAATTAACATTAAACATTAAAAACTAGAAATTCTCCATGTATGTCTCATTTTTCTGCTTTGTTCAACTTCTTTTCTTTTGTTATTTCTAACCTTTAAAATTTTTGGTTATACTCTCATTTTCTCTTCATTTTTGACTCTTATTTTACTCAAACATTCATAAACAAAAATAAAAAATCCATGCTTAAATGAAACCATCAAAAACAAAAAAATGACCATTCATGCATTTCATTCATTTTCTATGTTTTTTATTTTTTTACTGCATCTTCCATTTTTTTGCATTCTCCCATTTCTTCTCTAAATATCATATAATCATTAACTTTCATCTCTAAACATCACCATATACTTATCTCTTAACTCCAAATTTATTTTTTTTAATCATCTCTTAAACACAACAGAACTCACGTATACATAATAGTAACACTTATTCATTTAACACTAAAGCAGACCATATATAAGAATATCAACTTTCATATCTCTGTACACTTTTCATGCATATTTTTATGGTTCTTTCTAACTCAAAATCCTTTCTATGCTTTCTGATCAAAGAATAATCATCAAGTACTAAATAACATTACGTCCAGATTTTTCATCTTATTTATACAGTGTTCATAAAGATGGCCATAATTTCCATGATCATGTAATGACAAATAAATCATCAATTTTATCTCATATTCCTACTTCTCATAAGGATTAACACAATACTTACTTGATATAGCTCAAACATCTGCAAAATCTCAAGAATTCCTAAACTTCATGCAACTCACGTACACCTTGTAAAAGCTAGAAAGCTTCGATTTTTCTTAAGGTTAATAAAGGAAAATAGCAAAGTGAAGTGGGAATGAACAAATAAAACAAGGTATGGATTTAGTGAAGGTTTGATGAAAAATTTGTGTAAAAGAGGAAACTTGAAGGAAAAGGCTACGGAGAAGGAGATGAAGATGAAAACATTATGTACTTAGTTTTTCAAGTTCAAAGGACACTTAACTTAGTCTTTCTAAAGAAATTGAATAGTAAATCTTAACTAGGAAAACGACACTTTTCACTTATCTATCTTCTAAGGCATTAAACTAAGTTCTTATTGAAATAGTCCCATACTCTCATCTTTTTATACCAATTATCTCTAAATTTTTCAATAGCATCTTCTCACAAATTCTAAAGTCATCTCCAAATTTTCAAAGTCATTTTAAAAAATTCTTCAATATCATTTGTTTTCTTATTTCTATTTTCATCCATCGATTTACTTGCCAAGTGACATTTTTCCTAATTTAATAGTATTCAACCTTTTTTGGAAAATTTTCTTAAAATTATCCAAAAATTCTAAATCACTAAACAGACCTTCCATTTTAATTTTCAATGAAAATAATCCACACTTTTCAATAACATTCACATTCCACATAGATGAATCAATCATACCCAAAATTTGTCGATGAATGTATGCATAATAATTTCAATGTGCAAAAATTCAAGATTCACGTTTATGTGCATATCATGTAATGCATAAGCTTCTAATGCATTTTTTAATCTCTTAATAATCCCTCTTATTTACTATTCTAACCTTAACCTGGGTAACGGGATGTTACACTTAGCCATTTTAATTTCCATGTACCAACTTAACTTGTCACTTGATAATTTTCCTAGTCCAAATATACATTTAAATACCTCAATTCCCTAATGGTATCAATTAATTCCAATTTACTAACTATAGTCCATCAATACTAAAATTCAAGTCATATGCCTATTGGAGTTATGTAAATATAGTGTCCTGCAAAGCAAGTGTACTTACATATAACTTAATCTTCTTCCAATTACTTTTCTAGCGAAAATATTTATTATTAATAAAAAATAGTTTGGTTTTATTTGTATGAGCATTATATATTTAGTCATAAGATACCAAGATTCTTTTCTAAGTAATATATATATACATGGAGATATATAGGAAACATGTATATTATTATAATCTAAATTAGTTGATTCATAGTTGAATAATCAAGTTGGTCGCTTAATTATGGTTTAGACAGTAGTGTTACGATTTATCTCTGTGTGAATAAAAGAGTTTTCTTCAAGGAAATGATGAGTTTCATATCATGATAGTAGTTGACTATCGATAATGACACTATTAAATGAATCTGAAATCAAGCATGTTTTTAAAGAATAAAGTAGGTCGTTACTTTAATCTTAAAACATACACCTTAGCATTCTTTTATTACGAACCACAATCTTGATGAGTGGTGAACTCATATGTGTTTCATTATAATTCTTGACATGATCGGAATAGATTTTTATAAAGTATCAATTTAGTGTCTGCTTGTTAGAATTATTAATTGAAACATGTATTAGGGAACATTCACTCAAATAAAGAGTTTATATTGATATCATCACTTCTAGATGTTTTACGAAGATTGGTAATTAAACTAGCACCAATAGTTTGATGGACTACCTATCCATCAAGTCTAAACACCAAGATGAGATCTTAAGTGTTAATCACCATATAGAGTAAAACAAGAAATCTAAATGGAAAAACCAACATAAGGGCAAAAAAGTAATTTTACCCTTTATTGAGTGGATGGCTATAATATGGTTAATAATAGAGTTTGCAATTAGACATCTTATTTGAAACATGTATTCTCATAACATTTAGTAATTCAAAAGTTCAACTAATTGTGTTTAGTGGAATGACATGTGGATAATAAGCTGGAATTAATTATAATGAGATAAAATTAATTCCGGGCTTATTGGAGCTTGAATTATATAAGTCCAATTAGATTCCCCATCTGGCTTCAAGGAAGGTTATCAAGCAAAGTAAAAAATATAAATAAAGGCTTTGAAGCCTATAATTGAATGTTAGGCTTACTTTAATTAATTGTTATTTAAAAGCCCAAATGAACATTTTATATTGGGCTTGACTTTGGTTTGATTTGAATAATTAAATTGAAATAAAGTTATTAAAGAAAAAGGAGGGCATATTTCAATTTATATAAATAAATTTACAGCTGGACAATTGGCATTGAATTGCTAAATTAAAAATGATCTTTATTATGCTCTATCATCATTAAATGGAGTAATGATCTTATCATTAAATGATTTAACAGTTTTCTTTTAATGATGGCACGTAACCTTTTAACATTCATTTGATTAAGAAAGGAAGAGGTGCATTTAATGTACTCTCTATTCCTTCTTTCATATCATAACCGAAAATAAGAGTGTCTCATTTAGGTCATTAGTCTTTTCATATAGCCATCTTGAAACAAATGAGAAGATTCTCATTTATTGGCTTCTTTATGATTGATTAAAGAATGAAGTGATGCATTGGATGCACTTTGGATGCACTTCACTTCTTTCTTTCATGTGAACCAAAATTGGGAGAGAGTGTGAAGAAGTTGTTCTTGCATTTTTTACTCACTCTCTCCTCTCATGCATGGCTTCTTTCACCTAAGAAAAATCTCCTCAAAATATTTCTTCTCCTTTCCCACCAAAGGTTCTTTTTAACCAAGTTATCCAAGGAGAAAAAGTGGTAGATCGGATTGGTAGAGGATAAATAATGAGAAGAGCATACATTACTGAGGATAAAATAGCATAGTGTGGAGTTAAAATTGTAGCAAAGGAGTCAATATAATTTCCATCCTATTTTTATGTAAATTATTTTCCTTATATCGTATCATGTATAGCTTGGCATGTTGATTTGGTTATCTTGCTTCCGCTGAAATTTGATTTCTAAAAAAGTTTTGAAATCTACCATTTTATCCAAATCTTGCATGCTTATGTTGTTGATCCAACAATGCCTTTCACATTCAAATTATAGCATAATTTGGACTCCTATCTCACATGTACTTTCTTGAACATGTATCATTTCAGCTAGGGTATATTTTGGGGCCTTACACCTACGTCCAATCCCCAAGTGTCCAACTTGAGTATTTCACTAATAAGTGATGTGATGAGCCTCTCTATGTTCACAAGTACATATTTTTCAAGGTTCTTCATGTTGGACCCCGTTTCTGGAGCCTAACTCTTGCTCTGAAAAACAAATTCTTAAGATAAAACTAACCCTTCGTTCCAGTCTGAGCACACCTTGGCAAGGTGATACTCTCATAGGCAATTTATCTTTCACTTGATGGTTCATATCAGTGTAGTGACAATACACTTGACTCTTATGCCTATTCTTACTATATTTCATGCCTTTTGATGTTGATCCTCCTAATTCATTCATCTTTCTTGAATCAATTAATTCCTAACATTGATCATCCTTAGCATAAACTATCTGATTTGCTTAATTTAACTCAGAAAAATTATTCTTCGAAAGAGGGTTTCTTACTACCTTTCTTTATATTGTTCATGCAATCTTTATATCACCTGCTATTATCATCACATTATCAGCTATTCTTAATACATCGGGAATACTCATATCTATCGTTCTTACAAGATCATAATGTTTTAATCACCAACACTCAATGGAGTAATGAACATACTTACTGTCGCATATGCTTGGGTGGCATCATCAAATTCATCCCATTTTGTCCGCAAAATTTTCTTCATCAATTTACAAATTCATATCTTACATGATTGATACTTTTATCTCTATTAATCCTTGACGATATTATTCTCTTGATTTTCAAATTTATTTCTCATTGTAACATCATGAACAAATCTCAATCTATCACCGCTTGATCATCATAAACACTTTCACGTATTACTCTATTTCTCCTTAAACTTTAAACTATGGGAACTATGACTAACAAATATCCAATAAGTCATAGGTTTATTCCCATTTCATCTCCACACATATAATACATATGTGCTTAATATTCTTACTTGTGTATGCTGATGCGATCATTAGATAGGTACTCACAATAACAATTCAACTTAACCTTTGGAACTTGTACATATATTGCTATCATTCATCTCATTTTCCCATTATCCTTCACATTACATCTTACTTATGTATATTCTCCATTGATTCAAACTTATAGATGTATAATCATTAGAAAATTCTGATCCCAATTCCTCTAGCACATTCTTATGGAGGATCATAACTCTTGTCATAGTCATCAAGCAACCACTTAGGTTCCAATTTCATCTTCTTAAGATCATAGCAATTTATGTTTTCCTTACATTCTTCCAAATCATCATTCTCTTACTACTATTTCTATTAGATCAAGCTCTTCACAATTTTCATGAATGTACATCATACATATGCATCTTAACTAAGGATTAGTTATTGTTGCAAGCTAAAACACATCAAAACACATGTAACTTGATACATATTTCTAAAAATGCCTATGTAAGATCCTCATTTTGGCGCTCTGATACCATATCTGTTGGACCCCATTTTCGGAGTCCAACTCTTGCTTTGAAAAATATAAGACTTGAGCGTGCATATTTCCTTGTAAGGTTTGTTTCAAAGAATCCTTATTAGCCATCCTCCCACATGGATAGCATGCCCACACCAGTCAGACATCACAAACAAACTCATTTTTCCTATTTCCGAACAAATTTTGGGAAACCTCAAAATTTGAATTTCAATATGGCTTCTTTAGAACATTTGTTCCCCATTGTCTTAAGTTTCTAAAGTCACCAAAATCATTCAGTTTGGTTCAAAAATCTGAAAGTTATAGCCCAAACATTTTCGAACTTTTTTTGCACTGAAACAAGACACTATACCCAACTTCACTTCAGAAATTGAAAGTCTTAGGGACTGAAGTAAAATTCGATTCCTTTAACTCTTGCAAAATTGAAATCACTAAACTTGATTTTATAACATGTACTTGTTCTTGTTACCATGCACAGTTAATCCCATTTAACTCGTATTGATAATCTTCAGTTAATCTTCCTTTCTAAGACTGTAGTGTCGGGCCCTACCTTCTAAAACTATCGTATACTGAAACCAACATCCTATGCTCAACTTTCATCTAGATATTGAGAATCTTAGAGGCTTCAATTAAATTTTATTCCTTTAGACCATTTAATGGATCTATGCCTCCAGTTTATGTAGAAATAGGATTCATCTCATTTGGAGGGTGGATAACGAAGTTATGGCTGAACAAATCAAATAAGGTTTTGACCTCTATCACAATGCCCCTATCTTGGGACAGAAGGAATAACTTGTTCTATAGATTTCAAACTAGGGTTATTCGTAGAGGAATTGAAAGAGGATTTCAAGATTTGTAACTTTCATGTGGACCTTGAAGATAAATTCTATCGTCTGAAGGGTCAAAAATGGAGAAAACGATAGCATCAACGAAGCAAAAAGCAGACGAAGCACAAAGGCAAACAAAACAGAAAGCAGACAAATCATAAGATAGATGAAGCAGAAAGCAAACGAAGCAAAAGGACAGACAAAACAGAAAGCAGACGAACTGTAAAGACAGAAGAATCGAAAAGTAGACGAATCAAAAAGGCAGAAGAAGCACAAAGGCAGACAAAACAGAAATCTTAAGACGAAACAAAGTCTTAAGACGATACGGAGTCAACTTAAGACGAAACGAAATCTTAAAACGATACGAAGTCAACTTAAGATGAAATGAAGTCATAAAACGATACGGAGTCAATTTAAGACGATGTAATTCTTAAGACTCTATGACATCATCACAGATGATATGACGTCATCATAGATGATTCGTCTTTACAGACGATACATATTAACAGACAAATGCATCTTTACAGACGGTGCATTCTTACAAACAAAATGACATCATCATAGGTGATATGACATCATCATAGATGATATGACGTCATCATAGACAATTCATCTTTACAGATGATACATGCTTAATAGACGAATGCATCTTTACAAATGATGGATTCTTATAGACGAAATGACGTCATCACAGATGATATGTCTTTATAGATGATACATCCTTAGAGACGATGCATCTCTACAGACGATACATGCTTACAAACGTAATGGTGTCATCACAGATGATAAGTCCTTACAGATGATACATCCTTATAGACGATGCATCTCTACAGACGTAATGACATCATCACAAATGATGTGATGTCATCACAGACGATGCATCTTGACACTCCTAAGAATTATCCTTTCTAAGGACCATGACTTTCGATCTAGAGGTCCAAAAGTTCTATACTGAAAATCATTAGAAAGTTAGAAGGAAGACCTATAGCTGTTTAGGAGACCACTTAGTCTAATTTAGCCTAGATCAATCCGGATTTTCCCCTGATGTCATAACACAAATTTTACCCCTAAGGGAGATTTGAAAATTTTCATCTCGTGAACTTGGAATGTCCTAAGCTTAACCATTCATTTACCAATTAACTTCATTAAACTCTCAAGTCTCAACTTATTTGCCTTATCATATCCAACTATATGTGATCAATCATAATTCCTGCCTTGCCTTCCCATGGATCTCACCTAGGCATAAGTGTGCATATATATATATATATATATATATATCTATAAATTATGCTCAAACCATCTATTCCAGCTGATAATCATCTCAATATCATCCTTACATAATTCATATTTCCTTAACAACTAAAGATTAAGGTTTTACAAATCTTCAATGGCATTCTAAGCCATGTTACTACCATTCTTAAACGAATAAACTTGGTATGCAACTATAACATTTTACATTTCCAAAACTAACTCAAATACAATCTAAATCGATTTGGAGAATTTCCCTTAGGTTCTTGATCACTTGATCTCTTAGCTATCACCTAAACATGGGGTAAAAACGGGGGTGAGCTTGAAAGCTCGTGGGTAACAAATTATAAAAAAAACATAAGCAAAACTTTTGAATCATTTTTCTTGTCATAGAAAATTTTCACTGAGTTCATAAAACACATGTTCTTAGGCTTTCAGCCAAAATTCACAAGTCACCAAAACATGCATGCATCAAACTTGCTAACATAACATGAGCATATAAGCACCTCAAAATGGTTTGAGTAAGTCCAAAAACATGACGCACTACACATTTCCATATAATGTTCCTATTTAGTTGTGAATTCAAAAGGGAATCCTTGAAGGAATTCCATGCCACTAGTGAGCAGGCGGGAGAAGCCTTAAACTTGGTCAACGTGCACGTGACATTCATGAGGGACTACCGCAAACCCACATAAAATATATTGCATAAATTGTAAACTTGTTGCCCAAATTGGCACTTTTTCGAAAGCTTGCTTTTCATGTATTTGATATATGTCTTGAAAACATGTTTCCATGAAC
>JANSVA010000008.1:35805349-35819113 GCA_025504915.1 Erythroxylum reticulatum | reverse complement strand
AAAAATAGCGAGACTTTTTTGCAAAATTTTCAAAACAGTTTAAAATCTCTCTCCCTCCCTCCACCTCTCCTTCCACCCTTTTTCATTTTTTATTAGTTATTTTATTTATTTCAACTTTTATGATTATTGTGAATTTTTAATTTTTGTTTTTAAAATAATAATAAATATTTTTATTGCTAATAATAATTATAAATAAATAAAACTTAAAAATAAATTATTTTTATTTAAAATTATTTTAATATTTTATATAATATTTATTAATAAAGTATTAATAAAAAAATTATTTTTAAAATAAATAATTTAAAATTATTATTTATAAAATAATATTTTTTTATATTTTTTGAATTATTAAATCAAAATTTGTTTGAAATTTATATATTTAAAAAATATATTTTAAATTTAATTATATTTATTAATAATTATTAAACTAATTTTATAAATTAAATCAAATTTGTGATTATTATTTATTATTATAAATTTTGGAGACATGGTTAAAATATACAGTACAATTGTACAATATGACAATGAACTGTTTTGTAATTTTTAAAAAAATTTAGGGACTATTTTATAAATTTAAAAAATTATCCGAAATAGCACCCGGTATTAACTGATATCGGTACAGTACCGTACCAGAATACAATCCGATACTAAATTCGGTACGATATTTGTAACATTAGATACTACCCTCTATGGGCCTATGTTTTTTAAAATAGAAATGCTTTTTAAATCCACTGCAGTTCTCAGTAATATGTGCCACATTAGCAGTGTGATGAAATACAATCTGTCAAGTAAGATTAACCATCTGAATTAAATATACCCTTTGCCAATTTGGCCGCATCTCTGTATTACATGCTAAGCTTTACTAGGATGGTGAACAAGAATGAATATTTAGAGATAATGAGACATAGCATCATAGGAGGCATAGATATATCTTGCTTCAGTAAAGGTAGCGGATAAACTAACCAGGCCCTGTATTTTACATCAAAAGAACCAAAATCTTGTTAGTCCACCATCATTAATTAAGAAATGCAATATCCTGTCAATATAAGAAACTATACTAATAATGTATCTTCAACTTTGTATTCCGTCTTTAGTCTATATCTTTACCTAAACACATGAAATTAGCAACACTCAAATAGTTCACTCTGCAAAAATTACAAAGAAACACCTTCAAAACCATAAAACTAGCACCAAGTACGCAATATACGAACTGCCTCCCATCTACTTCAAGATTTCTACACTCATATGATTTTATCCCGTTCGGCTTTATATACTCAATTATAGTCATCAAGATGCATTGATTTAAAGGTGATGGAAAACAACGGGAGGCTGCTGTGAAAGGATAAAGATTATAGCAGAAAGCAAGTGGAGAGACTCTTATTTCACTAGTTAAAATTGCAGCATGCATACAAGGATTTTTAGAATTAATAATGAGAAAAAATTAATGCTTTTCGTTATAAATATAAAAAGATAGGCCACTTCAAGAATTAATGCTCAAACATCAATGGGGATTAGATGATGGATAAAAAATAATGCAAGAAAAACAAAGAATGAAAGAAATATGGATGACTCAAGAAGTAAGTTTAACAACGGATAGCCAATATGTGCCATCCTGTTTCTTATACTGTGTCCATGTGAACACGACATAATTTATGGTTGCATTCCCAACATAAGACTCTCTGTCTAAGTTCAAAAACCTATGAGCTTGAAAACTAATTTCTGTTTTTATCTCCAAATTTCACAAGCCAAGCTTACTCTACCTCCAACGTCGCGTTTCCTTTGAAAGCGGCTGATTCCCAGTGTAGAATTTAACCTCAAGCTTCCTCGTACTTATTCATCAAATCCTTTTGATGTTTCCCTCTCTTTGAGTCACTCTGTAGTCTCTTGTTTACTAAATTTTTGTATATCCTTCGTAGGTTTTATTATGAACTTAGGAAGCAAATTATCGGACGAGACCCTTTGACATGAACTATTTTGAAAATTTACTACCCTCACCCAGTTCTACTGTATCCAAATCAGTGAATCGTCACAAAGTTATTTAATCCAAATGCACATCTTGTGAGTTGAGAACTTGTGCAACATGGATCACGTGACCCAATGTCCACACCCGGCGAAATTAAAAGAAATAATGTAATTGCCCACTTCCTTTTTGATGAATTCCACCTTTAGATTTTTATTTTTACTAAATTTCGAAAATTGGATTGCCTTTCTAGACACTATATGCTCCATTTCATCTACAAATTATTGAAATAAAGGAAATTAAGTAAACCTATAGACCCTGGTAATAATTTCCATAACCTAAAACAATGGGTAAGATTTTCCCCTTGCTTCTCCATATATGCATGAATCGTTGAACATGACCATACATTTGGTCTAACCATGTGATGTTGCTCTTTAAACGATTCTCCTTGGACTTCCACCAATTTTCTCAATAAATTTTTAAAATTTTTCAAGGGAGAGTATAGAGATAAATGCCCGACCACCTTGTATTGTCTCTACAATAATCACTGATATGTATAAGGCTATTATGCTATCTTAACATCAACCAATGCCATTCTTCTTTTGAAACAATAATGATTCTCCATTTATAATATATGAAAACAGATCTTTGAGTTCTTTTTTTTTTTTTACAAGGGAAAGAAAACAAAATTACACAAAAGGCCTAATTATCGTAGTATCTACGGTACAAAAAGTCGTGGTGGTCATGGCGCATGTGGGCCCAGATGGACGTCGGAGGCTCCTGGAGGTAGTGGATGCCCGGACGGGCTAGCGCTGCAAGTGAGGCCAGGCTATCGGCACTCTGGTTGCCTTCCCTAAACACATGTTGAAGCTACACGTCCTAAGGTTGATGCAATTGCTCTCAGATACCTGCCACCAAATGATACTGATCAGTCCCCGAAAAATTAGAAGACGAGAAAATATTGATCACTTCAAGGGAATCAACTTCCAAGATGAGTCGTCGATATCCGAGGTCCCAGGCTAGATGAAGGCTCGAGTGAACTCCTCAGAGCTCTGCCTCAATGGGCGAACCTCGCCTAATCCTGTGAAGAAAACCACCACACCAATGCCCCTGGCAGTCCCTGATCAAACCACCTACCGTAGCAACTTAGTGACCCAACTTAACAACTCCATCGGTATTGAGCTTAACCCAACCGTCGAGCGGTGTGGTCCATCGTACAGGGTGCCCCACACCAACCTCTGGGTCACCAAACACCCTCTGTTCCAGGTTTCTCGGCCACTGGATTCAGCGAACATATTCTAAGGCAGCCCGGTGCCCGTCGCCAAGCCACAGGAAGCCTTCTTCAAAAATACTACAGTTCCTCCATTTCCACAAGAGCCAACAGGCCACGCCAAAAATAGTAGACCATGGGGACTGGTGGACCTGGGTATGGGTCTGGAGGTTGGCGATCACCTAGGTTGCACGCGTCATGCTGGAAGAAATCGGGGCGAATTTCGGTGGGGGAAAAGAAACCCCAGAACCATTTAACCTGCGAGCAATCTCGAAAAGCATGAAGGATGGTCTCAGCATGACCGCAATGAGGACACATGTTGTCCAGGGTAAGGTGACGAGCTTTATGCTACTGATTGGTTAAAAGCTTTTGCTTGAAAAGTAACCAGAGCAAAGCCCGAACGCGTTGGGGTCCAGCCCATTTTCAGATTAAATCCCACTGACGGGCCTTTACATCCAAGGAAGTGCCAACAATAATATCATAGGCAGATGCCGTCGTAAAACGCCCATGGCTAGTAGGTCACCAAGTGGGGATGTCGTCCTCAAAAGGGAGCAGGGTAGGGCGGAAGTGGGTGAGCGCTAGGCAAACCGCGGAGGGGAGGTACTGTTGGAAAAGAGTCCACTTCCAGTTGCCCTCTTCCGTGATATAGTCCGAGATGGTGCAAGAGTACTCATGTTCGGGAAGAGGGGAGAGCACGGTAGAGCCGAGCATACCCCAGTTCGGTAACCAATTGTTGATCCAGAAGAGGATGGTCCTCCCGGTACCTAGGCGCCAGCGTACCCCTTGTCGTACAACAGGCCAAGAGGCGGCTATACCTCTCCAGGTAGCAGAAGCCCCTAGCCTACTAAGAGTGAGGGGAAGATGGGTCTGCTCCAGTTTGTATTTGACTTTAACCAATCGAACCCACAAGGCAGAGGGTCAGTTAATTAATGCCCACCTGAGTTTGGCTAGGAGGGCATCATTAGAGGCGCAGATGCGTCTGAGACCAAGGCCCCTTGCTTTCTTGGGTTTACACATTTCTTCCCAATTAACAAGATGTAGTTTTAGGGACTCGATATTGTGCCCCCAAATAAACTGGCGCATGGAGGGCTCTAGAGCGTCACAAAGGTGTCACGGGAGCCTCATCATTTGTATAGCATAAACAGGGAGAGCCGAGAGGACTGACTGGGTGAGAGTCACTCTTTCTGCTAAGGATAAAGTCTTGGCCTTCCATCCCGACAATCTCTGTTGTGCCGAATCCAGAATCTTTTGATAGGTACCCCGCGTGGTACGCTCATGCAGTAAAGGGACCCCTAAGTACTTCCCAGGATTACGCATACAGGTGATGAGTAAAATCTGGCTGAGGCTGCGCGCAACAGTAGACTCAACATTGTGAGAGAAGAAGAGCCGAGATTTATCAAGGTTGACTTTATGTCCCGAAGCGTCATAGAACACCTTCAGAGTATTGGCAATAAGCCAAGCTAGAGCTGCTGTGGCTTCTGTAAAAAGAATCAGGTCATCGGCAAAAAATAGATGAGAGACGTGGGGTCCGGTGGGGCTCGGCCAAATCGGGTTCAAAGCCGCTTGGGCCACCTCATGGGGGATGAGGTGCCCTAGACGTTCCATACACAGGACAAAGAGGTAAGGAGAGAGAGGATCGCCTTGGCGGAGGCCACGAGAAGGTGTGAAAAGAGGAGTCAAATGGCCTTGCCAAGCAACTTGCATAGAAACTATGGTCACACACTACATAATAAATCTGATGAATTGCTCTGACAAGCCGATGTCCTACAACGTGTAGAGAATGAACTCCCACCGAATCCGGTCATAAGCTTTCTCTAGATCCACTTTAATCGCTAGATATCCCCTCTTACCTTTCTTCCAGCGCATCGTGTGGATGACCTCCTGGGCAATGATAATATTATCCATGATAAGCCTACAAGGAATGAAACTACATTGGGTCTCGGCAACGAGAAGCGGCATCATAGGTTTTAAACGATTCACAACAACCTTAGAAAGGACTTTATAGAGCACGTTGCAGAGGCTGATAGGACAGAATTGGGTTAGACAAGTCGGGGAGGGAGTTTTAGGAATAAGGACAAGAATGGTCTGATTTAACTCCTCTTCCCACCATTCTTGGTGAAAAAGCATCGTGATGAAAGTCTCAACAGTGGGGCCAACATGGCTCCATTATTGTTGGAAAAAAGGGGCGTTAAAGCCATCAACCCTTGGGGCTTTGTTGGGAGCCATATCAAAAACAACATTCTTAACTTCCAAAGGGTGGAGAGGCCGATCAAGATTACGAAGCCCTTTAGTGGGTGGGCAAGGAAAGGTCGCCCGAATCGGAAATTGGGGGTGGGGACCCAACTCTGCGGTATACAGTTGTGCAAAGAAAGAGCGAGCCAGCTGTCCAAGCTGGGCGGGATCCGTAACGGGGGTCCCATTAGAATCTATAAGTTGCTCCACCACCAATTGCTTATGCCGGTAAGTAGTGGACAAATGGTAGAAAGCAGTGTTGCGATCCCCTTTCGAGATCCACTCACACCGAGCTTGCTGGTGCCAGCAAAGTTCCTCCTCACACAAGACCTGGCTCAGATCCTCACTCAGTTTCTCTTCTAGGGGAAGAAGGGAGTCCAAATTGTCATCCGTCATGTGCTTTTGAATACCTTCCAGCCGTGCCAGCAATCGACGTTTCTTACGGAAGATGTTACCAAAATCTTTGTGATTCCATCGCGTGAGGAAGGCGGAGAATGTGGCAAGAGATTGGCTCATTGTCACGGCTGGAGGCAGCCAATGTTCTGCTACGACGGCCTCGAAATTGGGATGTGTGAGCCAAGCATACTGAAACCGAAAAGTCTGAGCTCTAGGAACAGGAGGCGGTGGGGCTTGGAACCGAACCAGCAGAGGACGATGATCAGAGCCCATAAAGGGTAGGTGGTGATTTGTCGTCTGCGGGAATGCCTAAATCCAAGCTGACGACCCAAACATACAGTCCAAGCGAGCTTTAATCATACCGCGACGCCATGTGTACTTCGAGCCGATGTAGCCGAGGTCATGGAGCCCATACACATGAACCCAATCTGTAAAAGGCTTGCTCACATCCCGAGTCGACGTGGCCCCTCCCATCTTATCCGATTGGGCCAGCTTGGCATTAAAGTCGTCGCCTACTAACCAGGGTCGTTAGGTACTTCGACCTACCCATCTTAAGGCAGGCCAAAGGAAAGACTGGTAGGGCCGCTGCGGACTTGCATAAACAGCTGTGAACTCGCACGAGTCCGACACAAACGTAATACGGGTGTGGATGAATTGGCGATGAGCAATGCCTATGGAAATATCATACTCCTTTTTCCAGAGAAGCCATATCCCACCTGAGAAGCCGACCACTTCGACACGAAAAGAGTAGTCATAACCCAACGAATTAATGACCGCATCGGCCCGAGGGCCACTAATGCGGGTCTCCATCAAGACAAGTATAACTGGCGGATACGTACGCAAACAATTACGAAGGATGGCCAGGAAACTGGTACCCCCAACTCCTTGGCAATTCCAAAGTAAGATAGACATAAAACGAGACTGAAAAATAACTATGCTACTAGAAAGGGTGTAATGGTACCTCCTATAGTAGCAATCTCGGGGTCCCTGTCCTGGACCATGTCGTCCGGGCCCACGTGGGCCCATGCTTGAGGGCTTGTGTCCAAATCTGACGATGTACTTCCGAGAGTTAGAGGAGCAGTAGCCTGGAGGGCAGTACCACCCGCGGGAGGGCACTCGACTTGGGTGGCGGTTCCTTCCATGAGTTGAGTGTTGGCCTCGGGACTGGATTAGCTTGCCTCAAAAAGATGGGAATCACACATCATTTTGGTATGTGAGGAAAGACCGATCGCTAGATGATTATCCTGAGGGGTAGGTTGGAGTGGGGCAGGAGAGATCGTTGTCAGTTCGAGCGCGATGTGAGCCCTAGACGTGGAACTCTCATCCTAAAAAAGGCAAGGGTTTATAGGTCTAGATCTGCAGAGGGGAGGGTTGGGAGGCTTATAGGGCCCATTGGAGGTAGCAACTAGGTCCACCTGGGCCTGCTAACCTTTAGTGGCCCCGTGGCCTGGTTGGCCATGGGATGAAAAAACAAGGCCCACGTGGGCCTGCTTTCCTTTTGCTACTGCGTGGGCCTTGTGGCCTTTAGTTGGAGAAGGTTTAACTGGAAGGTTTCGCCAGTTACCAAAAGGAGATCTTGGTGATGGCCCTGTAAAGGATTCTGCACTGGAGTTTCTGAAGCTGCCTGACTTGCGAGCAGCTCAAACCTCGAGCCCCCCAAGGATTTGCCTTCTTTATCACGTCGCGCAGGATCTCCCTGAGGCTGTGATTTTCATGGACCACGCCGTTGAATCAGCGTCCATTCACCATAGCCGTTAGGTGGGAGAGTCGTTGCCAGCGCTGCAGGAGGCGAAACGTGGGGTGACTGCGGCTGCTAAACGTCAGTGCCTAGTCGAGCTTCTTGGGTGGGACGGGGTCCCTGAGGGCAAGCGGCAACACCGTGACTGATCCTCCCAGAAGTGAAGCACAGTTGGGGTAAGCCTTCATACACCAAAAGCAGTATCTCCCCATAAAGCTCAATGCTATGGGGTAGAGGAGAGTCGAGGTCGATGTCTATGGCCAGCCTTGCATATTTTCCCCTGTCTTTCAGCACGGTAGCCTCATCGATCCGAACGGTCCTACCCACAAGGTTGCCCACCGCGTTGATAATCTGGGGATGGTAGCGTGCAATGGGCAGATTAAGAATTCTCACCCAGACTACCGCGCGATTGGCAGAGCTCTGAGATGGCTGGAAGATCGGATGCCATTTCTGCACCGACAGGACATGGCCAAACAGCACCCATGGGCCCTAGGTTAAAGCCTGAAAGAAGTCGGTTTCCTCTCTGAAGCAAACGAGAAAGTAATCATAGTCCAAGTCAATGACTTTCATCTGCCCCTGTGGATGCCAGAGGGTCTCCAACCGCGAGCAGAGTAGGGGGTAGCCGATCTTTCTACCGAGGAGTTTCACGACCACCACATAATTCCATTGGGCGTCAAGCTTAGACTTGAAGGTGGTGGAGAGAAGAATACTGCCCCCAGGTGCCTCTGAGACCTGGATATCGCCTTCAGCTATGTCTATAACTTCATCGTCAACCCAAGCGGTGGCAGCGTCGTCAGCAGTTGCAGGGCCCTTCACGGCAGCACTATATGACGTGTGAAGTGCCACAGCTAACTCATCCTCTCGTTTACGGCTACGGACCCATTTATGGAGCTGGCCCTCTAAAGCAGGGGGCTCCATAGGAGCGTCGGGGTAGCTCTCGTAGCTGGAGACCGAAGAGCCACACCCAGTGCAAAGCAGTCTTTGAAGATCACGTATAAGCTTAACCAGAGATGGATCGAATTCTTCTTAATCAACAAGTGATGCGTAGCTAGTTGAATTTTAGCCTTGGCAGTTGGCAAAGTTTAACAGGTCTTGAGTTCTTTTACGAAACTTTGCATTCCTTAGATTATTGTGTGTTCTGACAATGTCAGAAGCTAATGTCTAAACTACTCTTGTCTTAAAAAAGACAATAGCCTTTTTATCTCGAGTCTTGTCAACTCCTAGATCTTTAGCAATAGCACCTCCATCTCAGTTTTACTAATGGCATATTTATGGTTTCTTGACATTTTAGATGATATAATATCATGTAAATAAATGATTTATAAGATAGACTAAGGATGTAAATGATGATAGAAAATTTAAGGTTAAATATCAAGAAAATCATAAATATTGATATGTGCCGTATTGTTTCATGTGTTGATAGGGTTATTAGTATATTTTAAAAAAGTTTAATTTAAAAAATTATAAACGAAATTAAAAATTTGAGAGTCAATTACAAAGTGAGAAAAAGGTTTTGGCGTCCCACTTTACCTGTTTAAGTGCTTATGTAGGATCATAATATTTTTTACATTGGGTAAAAATTAAAATAAAGTGGATGTATGAGTATAAAAGTTGACTTAAATGACAATTTTATTTAAACGAGGAATTGTAATTGATAAAATTTTTATGATTAAAAAAAGAGGATGATAAAGCTCCGAATAAGAAATTGGTTAAAAATATAAAAGAGAATTAGCGATTCTTAAGATCGTGGTGGACTGAAGTTAAAAAGGGAATGATTGAAAACAAGACTTGGATTTAATTATGAAACTAAGAAACTACTAAACCTAAAGAAACAACTAAAACTCTATTGCCAAAGATAGCCTACTGTCTGCCGATTGTTGTTGTTGGCTCCCTTGCCACCATCTTTGTTGCTGCAGTTCATTACCATCATCCATTTTGTTGTAATCAAGCGGTACTTTTTTGCTGTCCTCCACTGTCTCGCTTAAGCCATTTTTCTTCTTTTGGGGAAACCAAAGACTACAGAGTCATCACGTAATCAATGATATATCCCGAGGATGAGCCATAGGATTTTTATTTGAAGAACATTTGACTTCCTTCTTTTTCTTTCCTTTCTTCTTTTTTATTCAGGCTTTTAGATTTGATTTCTTTGGGTTAATGTTTGTTCAAATGATTCGGAGACAATGTGTTCACGAACCAAAATTTTTCTTAATACGTTCTATTTTTGGTGTCTTCCTTTTCATATGCTCTATTTTCTTCTTTTTCATAAATATGTGGTTCTTATCGCATAGGGACTAAGTTAGTGCGAAGAGGAGCTACTAAGACAACAAACATATAACTCCAAGCCTTTTTTTTAGAAGCATATTAGTATAGATCTCTGGGTTATCATGAAAATGACCCTTTCGATTTTGTAATTTTCCTTTCAGTTCATATGACGTTAAGATAATGGTTTTGATTGTCATTTTAGTTATGGTGAGTTTGTAATCCAACTTACTTTTTTTTGGACATAACCACTGGAAAAATGCGATAATGTAAAAACAAATCCTTTTTTTTCTCCTCTTTTTCTTTTCAGTATTGATTCATGTATGTGGTTTCATGATTGTCGCTCATTTTGTTCTTTATTCGATTTTTATTCAAATGTTAGGTTCTTGGATTCTTAGGTTCACACACTAATTGCATTACTAATAGAAATATTTATTCATATGTTTAAAAAGGAGCTCATGATGTTCATAGGTTTGGGGTTCTCAAGTCATTCGCTTATATTGTGTTTGATTCATCTTGAGATAGATGTTTGTTGTCTATTTAATTTTGTGTCTGTGCTGCTCTGTATAAAATTAGTTATAAATTTTAATCCTTTAAAATACTAAATTTGCTTTCTGCTGCCAAGACTATTGTTATGTGGTCTGGTAAATAAACATCAATTAGTTATTCTTTTTCTTCCAATAGAGGGTTGAGCAATAAAATAACGAGCCTAGATGGTGAAGAAGAATAAGAAGCAAAAGGTAATATTGCCACCGACATTACCAGCAAAAATATCAGAGGATGAAATAGAGGTGTTAGACGAGGACTTGGAGTTTGTCCACCAAAATCTTGAATACGCTGCCTTTATATCTCGCTTAAACACCAAATTCATCATCAAGCAATAGTCTTTTCGCCTTTTTCTTCCATTTATTATTATTATGATGATTTATTTACCTAAAATTTCCTTGATAATATAAAATGAAAAAGGCATATTAGTCGGGTGGCTGGTTTAGAAGGAGATGATGCTTTGGAGGCTTCCTATGAGAAAAGGAAAAACAAAAAGGAAAATGACGAGAAGGTTGAAGAAGAAAACAAGCTCTATGTTGATCTTGTTGATACTCTTATTGCCAAAACTTTGGATGGCCAGCTCTCCTATCTCACATGTATTATATTTCCCCCATTTTATTGCTTGATCATGAGTCCTATACTAACAATTGGTATTTGAAAACATTTTTATTGTTTAATGAGGTAGCAGCCGTGTCAGGGACCGTTAAAAATAGTGAAAAAGATAAAATTGGTGGAGATGAAAAGGATACTAGTATAATGAGTTTGACTAAAGCAAAAAAGAGGGCAAAGCTGAAAAGGAGCAAGAAGGAGGCCAAAAAACTAAAGGACTTACAGACTTTCCACAAGACTAGAAGGAGCAATCCCCACAAGCAGTTGTGCTGGTATTGTTAGAATACTATAAAACTTTTCTCAACTATCATATGGTTCATACAAGAGCTTTTTGGCTCGAAATTTGCTTCATGATTGCTATATTTGTGGTTATAATCTAAGTTGCAATGTTTTGGAAATATATATGTGTTGAGTAGGTATGAGCTTTTAATGCATTTTATTCTTGTGTAATATGATTCTTGTGAGAAGCGGTTGAAATTCTAATTAAGATTGTAATTTATTTTGATATGATGATCTGACTTTCTTAGTTAAATTTGATGGCAATCTTTCTAAAAGACTTCTTTCTGTGAAGATTACTTTGTGTTACTATGTTATTATGTAACTGTATTAGAGTTAGTTAGTTCGTTTCTTTACTGATTATGTATATAAAGACCTCTTGTATACTGCATCATTAACTAATGAAGAATATTTTTCTCTCTTCAACCTTATCTCTCTTACTTTACTTTTCTTAACTCACATTTCTCTCTCAATTCTTAGGATGGTATTAGAGACTTGTTACTCAAATCTTGCTCGTTGATTCAGTGATTGTTAATTGACTAACTGAAGATTGTAGCTGATTTTCGTGGCTCATTTGCCTATTCTAAGCTAGTTTTGTTTAAGGAAGTTCACTAAGATGGCAAGCTTGACTAGCCGCATCCATGGCAGCATTGGATCTGGAGCAACATTTCCTGGTGCGATTGATCCTTTGACTTTATCGAGTGGAGATCATCCTGTTATGTTGCTCACTACCATTCAATTTACTAGCATAGGATTTTTGGGTTAGAGTATAACCGTTAATATGGCTCTAGGTGCTAAGATTAAATTAGGTTTCGTGGATGGATCATGTGTTAAATAAGATTTTTATAATTCTGATGATCAAGATGGATTAGATGTGATTATATGGTCACTTGCTGGATTTTGAACTCGATGATTCCAGAGCTTTCAGATTTGTTTCTATATACTCAATCTACTAAGCAACTGTGTAAGGAAATTAATGAAAGGTATGGTCAACGCAATGGTCCTTTGATATATCAACTTGGACGTACATTAAACCAAATAACTCAGGGAAGCATGTTTATAGATGCTTATTTTAGTAAACTCAAGAGATAATGGGATGAGTTAAATAGTCTAATTAGTATTCCTATGTGTAAATGTGGTTGTAGTTGTGGAGATGCTCAAAAAATTATTGAAATGGACAGTAGGTCTAAGCTTATGCAATTTTTACTGAAGCTCAATGATGAGTATGAAGGAGTAAGGAATCAGGTGTTGTCAATGGATCCATTACCTTCAGTTGACCAAGCTTATTATTTGATACAACAAATTGAAAAACAAAAGGAAGTTACTAATCAGGTTGTAGATCCTGTTGCATTTTTAGCCAATAATGAAGGTATTAAAAGTTTTGGTGTGGTTTCAAAAGGATATAAAAAGAATGGTAGAAGATTCTGTACTCATTGTAAGTCGGAAGGACATTTATTTGAAAGCTGCTTTGAAAGGATAGGATATCCAGATTGGTATAAAGGGAAAAGAGGAAAGAAACTTGGTCAGCTGGTTGCTCAAGTCAACATTGCTGGTCCTGGTAGAGAGACTGAACAAGATAATCCACTGGATTTGAACAGTGACAATGGGAATTAAGTGAATCAGCAGATGATTACTCAGATATGTCAGGAAATGATGAAAATACTTAAAGGAAAAGTTACTGTCCCACAAGAGGCATTTGGTGCAAGTATGAACTATGCAGGTATTGTTCTTAACCAATCAGCTTTTTCTTGTCTGCACAATGATAGTTTGCATGATAAATGGATTGTAGATACAGAAGCCTCGGACCATATGACCCTTTCTATTCATCTTTTCTCTTTCACCAAATCACTTTCTCAGCCAATATTCATTACTTTACCAGACGGTTCAACTAAAAATGTTACACTGGTTGGATCAATCCCTATAACTCCCACTTTAACTCTACATAATGTACTATATGTACCTGAGTTTAGGTACAATCTTCTTTCTATTGGTAAGTTGCTTAAATCTGAAAAACTCGAAGCACATTTTCATATCTCTTCTTGTACCTTTCAGGACCTTACTACTAGTAAAGTTGTTGTTATTGGCAAAGGCATAAAAGGATTATACTACCTTGTGGCTGATCCTCATGATACTTTTGTAGAACATTCTGCCAAATCGTTACAGAATTCATCTAATATGGAGAATTCTTTCATTGATGTTAGACATTCATGTCTTATCACTCAAAATAATGTAGACTTTCATACTTTTCATGCAAGATTGGGGCATTCTTAAGCTTCTAAACTTTTCCATGTAGCTAATTGTAAGTAGTTTAATATCAATAAACTTTTTTGTGATACTTACAAATTGGCTAAACCTCATGATACTTTTGTAGAACATTCTGCCAAATCGTTACAGAATTCATCTAATATGGAGAATTCTTTCGTTGATGTTAGACATTCATGTCTTATCACTCAAAATAATGTAGACTTTCATACTTTT
>JANSVA010000008.1:35779385-35805249 GCA_025504915.1 Erythroxylum reticulatum | reverse complement strand
TTCCTTGATTCTAGGAGGCTCAACCAATAGCCTTTTAGACATAGTAGTATAAATAATACTCTGTACATACATTGCACGGTGGATATATTATTTTTCCCAGAATTACCCTACAACCTACACCTTTCTTTGCTCTGCTTTCACTTCTTTTGGGGAAACCAAAGACTACAAAGTCATCACGTAATCGATGACATACCCCGAGGATGAGCCGTATGATTTTTCTTAAGCCAAAATATTTCTTTTCGTGTGAAAAATTCGGCCTAGTAATTTGAGCTTCCCAATTTCGGCTGTTGGATACTATAAAACAACGATTTTAGTATTTTCTTCACCGCAATTAGTAAGCCCACTTTCTTTCTCTCACTGCTTCGTCTCAGGACTGTGTACACTTCGAAACTCTCTTCTGTCTTATAGACTTTTTTTGATAACTTTCTCTCCTCCATTTTCACTTCTTCTTCTTGCCTTTCCTGGGTATTTTCTTGTTTTGGGAAGGATTTAAAGCCTGTCTATTCCTGGGTTGTTTGTTTCTTAAGTAGGAAAAACAACTTTTGTTTCTGTTTTCCTTTTCCTATAAGTAGAGAGAGGTTTGGAGCCTTGAGTTTTATCTTCTTCGTTTGGTTCAGAGACGTAGTGACTGTTAAAGTGTTTGAAAGGTTTCGAGATTTTAGTAGAGACAATGTGTTCACTAAAATGCTTGAACCAAAAATTTTCTTTTCCCGTTCTATTTCTAGTGGCTTCCTTTTCACGTCCTCTATTTTCTTTTTTTTTTTCATAAATATGTGTTTGTTATCACATAGGGACTATGTTAGTGCCAAGAGGAGCCCTGAGACAACAGACCATATAACTCCAAGCCTTTTTGTCATAAGCATCTTAGTATAAATCTCTGGGTTATCATGAAAATGGCCCTTTTGATTTTGTAATTTTCCTTTCAGTTATATGAAGTTATGATAATGGTTTTGATTGTCATTTTGATTATGGTGAGTTTGTAATTCAACTTATTTTTTCTGGACATAACCACTGGAAAAATGTGAACATGTAAGAACAAATCCTTTTTTTTTTCTCTTCTTTTTCTTTTCATTATTTATTCATGTGTGTAGTTTCATTGTCGCTCATTTTGTTCTTTATTCGATTTTTATTCAAATGTTAGGTTTTTGGATTCTTAGGTTCACATATTAATTGCATTACTAATAGAAATATTTGTTCATATGTTTATAAAGGAGCTCATGATGTTCATAGGTTTGGGGTTTTCAAGTCATTCGCTTATGTTGTGTTTGATTCATCTTGAGATAGATGTTTGTTGTCTGTTTAATTTTGCATCTGTGCTGCTCTGTATAAAATTAATTGTAAATTTTAATCCTTTAAAATACTAAATTTGCTTTCTGCTGTCAAGACTATTGTTATGTGGTCTGGTAAATAAACAGTAATTAGTTATTCTTTTTCTTCCAATAGAGGGTTGAGAAATAAAATAACGAGCCTAAATGGTCAAGAAGAATAAGAAGCAAAAGGTGATATTGCCACCGGCATTACCAGCAGAAATATCTGAGGATGAAATACAAGTGTCAGACGAGGACTTGGAGTTTGTCCACCAAAATCTTGATTACGCTGCCTTTGTATCTCGCTTAGATACCCAATCCATCACCAAGTAACACGCTTTTCACCTATTCTTCCACTTGTTATTATTATGATGATTTATTTACCTAAAATTTCCTTGATAATGTAAAATGAAAAAGGCATGTTAGTCGGGTAGCTGGTTTAGAAGGAGATGATGCTTTGGAGGCTTCCTATGAGAAAAGGAAAAACAAAGAGGAAAATAACGAGAAGGTTGAAGAAGAAAACGAGCTCTCTGTTGATCCTGATGATATTCTTCCTGTCAAAACTTTGGATGGCCAGCTCTACTACCGCACATGTATTATTTTTTTCCCATTTTATTGCTTGTTCATGAGTCCTATGCTAACAATTGGTAATTGAAAGCATTTGTATTGTTTAATGAGGCAGCAGCAGTGTCAGGGACCGTTGAAAACAGTGAAAAAGATAGAATTGGCGGAGATGAAATGGATACTAGTATAATGAGGTTGACTAAAGCAGAAAGAAGGGCAAAGCTGAAAAAGAACAAGAAGGAGGCGAAAAAACTAAAGGACTTGGACATTCCACAAGAGCAGAAGGAGCAAGCCCCACAAGCAGCTGTGCTGGTATCGTTAAAATACTATAAAACTTTTCTCAACTATCATATGGTTCTCACAACTGCTTTTTGGCTCAAAATCTGTTATAATCTAAGTTGCAATGTTGTGGCAATATATATGGGTTGAGTAGGTACACGCTTTTAATGCATGTTATTCTTGTGTAATATGGATCTTGTTAGAAGCCGTTGTAATTCTAATTAATATTGTAATTTATTTTCATATGATGATCTGACTTTCTTGGTTGAATTTGATGGCAATCTTTCTAAAAGACTTCTTTCTTTGAATCAAACTACGCAGGCTATAATACTTCTATTTGTCCCTCATCTAAAATAATGTTCCTTTTTTAGGCTGAGGTGAAAAAAGAGCTCTCAGCTGAGGAAGCATTTAAACTTAAGAAGCTTAAACTTGCAGAGCTGGGAATGGAACTATTAACTGATCCAGAGTCCAATATAAAATCACTAAAAGAAATGCTACAAATCTGTAAAGACGATGATTCCACTGTTGTGAAACTTGGACTGTTGTCCCTGTTGGCAGTTTTCAAAGACATTATCCCAGGGTAGGAAGTGTGAGCTTATTCAACTATCTTCTTGCTTTAAATTGTTCATCTCTCTGTCTCTTTGTATCCGCATACATAATGTTGTTCCTTCTGTTGCATCATACAGTTACCGAATTAGGGTTCCAACAGAAAAGGAACTAGAAATGAAAGTTTCCAAGGAAGTTAAGAAGATGCGGTACTATGAATCAACTCTTTTGTCGGTGTACAAGGTTTGGCATGGCACTCATTTTTAGTTGTTGAAACTTGAGGACTAACTTTTTTTCCCCCCTTCTGAATTTTCATTTGTCTGTCTACCAGGCATACTTGCAAAAACTAATAATATTAGAAAAACAACCCAAGTTTCAACATGTGGCTGTTCGCTGCATTTGCACTTTACTCGAGTCAGTACCACACTTTAATTTCCGTGAAAGCTTGTTAAGTGCCGTTGTCCAAAGCGTAGGGTCTCCAGATGATGTCATAAGGTTTTTGCCGAATTCCTGTTTCTTTTTCCTTTTACATTAAAGAACTGGATTTCATGCATTCTTCAACTTTTGTTTTAGTGCTATATATACTCACGACACGTTTCCATTTATAAATGTCGTAAATTTTCTGTCTTGTTGATTATTATATGGTACATTTGCTCTTTATGTAATCTTGACTATTGAGTTCATATTTCTATTCCCACTGTTCTGCTGCCTATAATCCATTTTCTCAATGGGATGTCGTATTAACAGTTACATGTATTTTGCTTTGAAATTCATAGTGAGGCTAAAATTTTTCCTGCCTATTATGTATGTTTAGTTTCTGAATATGCGCACGAGTTCAAAGCTAAACGCCAAACATTCAGCAGAGTTGGCTATGGCTTACTAGGTATATTCTGCCTAGAATGTTTATTCTTATCTGTTCTAGATCCAGCAGTTTGAAGGCTGAAAAACCATAAACAACTCTAATATTTTTAAGAGACACGCTGGTCAATCTAATTTACTTTAAGATTATTCTGGCAAGTATTATTTTCGTCTGATCTGCCTCCAGTAGCTTGAAAGTTGAAAAACTAGAAACAATCTGTAATATTTTAAGGAGACACCTTGATCAATATGTTCTTTTTCAATATTATTCTGGCAAGGATATTCTTGCCAATAATGGCTGCTTAATCAACTCTATTGGTTGTACTAAAATTGCTTAACCCAAAGGTGTTACTTTATGCTGACCAAAATTTGATAATAGCTGATATAGATATTATCCTGTTTATTGCTATAAAACTGTACCTTACATGACAGGAAACTTTGTTGTACGACTATTAAGTCCCTATTTATCGACGAGGGAAAGCATGGCGGTGAAGCTACACTGGAGGCTGTCCGATTAATAGCAGACAATGTTAAAGCTCTTCATTGTCAACTGCATCCAGATTCTGTCGCGGTACATGATGACTCTTGTTGGTATCACATATGGTTTCAATCACAGCTAGCATTTTGTACATTTATTTGATCACGACAAGATTAACTTCGCCACCCCCCCAGAAAAACAGCAAAAACAGAAAGAAGGCAACCTTTGAAATTAGTAAATTGTTTTAATGTGGATTTTGGTTAAAATATTGGGTTATGCAAAGATAACACGAAATGTAACGAAATTGGTTAATCTTAGAAGAAATGCTCGTTACCTTTTCTCTGACTTGTGATGCAAATTTGTTGGAATGTAGATGGTGTATTAATCACTTCGTCTCTTCTTCAAGGGACAAGGGTTATATAAGTTCTAAGGAAGTAGTAATTATTTTTAGTTGCCTGTGCGATAGTTTTGGAAGCCATTCTTCAGTATATCCATAGATGCAAAACCAATCCCTTGAACTTCAAGAAAAATAATGTTCTGGAGTTTTTTTGTAGGAAAGTGTTTTCCTTTTTTTTCTTATCTCTTGATGATTATTTTTCCTTCTTTTCTGTGAACACTTCCACAGGTTTTCATGTCATTAGCATTTGATGAAGATCTGGGGAAGACGGAAGAAGGATACCACCACAACAAAGTAAGAAACAGAAAGCACAGAAAGAGGAAACATGCTGAGGAGTCCAGTCAATTGCAAGACAATGACAGGGAAAAGAGCAGGCAAGAGATGATGACAAAGATTAGAGAAGAGGTGAGTTATATAATCATAGGTTTTGATGGCATTGTTTATGTATCAACTGAAGGCACAGGTATTTTAGACGAATAAGAGGTCAACTTACAGATAATTATGTGTGGTTTCTCTAATTAGTCACTGTTGTTTGTTAATAAGCTCGGCTGGCTTCTCACATTCCCTTCATTTTCACGTTTTTGGTGTTTCTACTTTAATGAGATGGGAGAGGTGTTAATGGCACAAGACACAGCCTTTTTAAGAAGCCCATCTCATACATCCACTTAAAACTCAATAGGCCACCTTCAAAGCAAATATACTTGATTTCCCAGCAAACTTTCTTCTGGTGCTACGTTCAATCTTTAAAGCACTAAAGACAAGAATATATGTGTCTTAACCTCGGAATAGTACTTCTCTTTCTTTTATAATCGCCACATTATTTATCATCCTTCAATGCTTATATGAATGACCATTTTTTATGGTTTGTGCAGGTTAGTGCTGATTACAAAGCTGCTTGTTTTACACTAGATGTTGCAGAGAGGAGAAGGATACAGGCAGAGACATTGTCTGCAGTATTTGAGACGTATTTTCGGATCTTGAGGCATTCTATGCAGTCAACTTCAGCCAGGTTAGTGCTTCAATTTTTCCGTAGCTCTTGGCTATTGGGATTAGATGTAATATTGTGTCACTATGTAATATGGAATTTACCATTTCCACATAACAGATTTTTATAGTCTCTGTCACTTATCTTTACCGGTTTTTACCTTCAGGTGATCTGATACATATTTCACTTGCAAGTGGGTTTGATATTAGTTCAAATTATCGTGTGCAAGTACCCTTTTTCTTTAATGTCTAAGGAAAAGATCTTTGTGCCAGCTTCAACCCTATGATGTCCCCGACATAAATGAGCTAGATCTATATTAGTGCAATCTAAATTGACATTTATTTTTTATTTGCTTTTGTATTTTGCATAAATGTTGGTAATGAAAAGAGTACATGGTTGCAATTTGGAGTTAGAACATACTTGATAGTTCTGTTGTTCGGGGTAGGTGAATTTTTGGAATCAGCATTCTATTAAAGGAGACCTTGAAAATTTGGTAGATGTTGGGTTTAAATTATGACATGGAATTAGTGTGTACAAATTGCCCATAATGCCCAATGTTCCTCATGTTTGCTGTTTCTACTCTATGCTTTAAGATCATGAAAAGATACTCTCTTTTCTCCTTCTAACATTCTGTTTTCTCGTCCTTAGCTCTGAAACTGATGGTAATTCAGTTGCTGGTGCATTTGGAGCACACCCTTTGCTTACGCCATGTCTGAATGGATTGGGAAAATTCTCTCATCTTGTTGATTTAGATTACATAGGAGATCTTATGACTTATCTGAAAAAGCTTGCCAGTGGTGGTGATAATTCTGATTCATCTGACAAATGTTTGACACGGTTGACTGTTTCGGAACGCCTGCAATGCTGTATTGCTGCCTTCAAAGTCATGAGAAGCAACCTCGATGCCCTTAATGTTGATTTACAGGATTTCTTTGTGCATCTGTACAATATCATACTTGAGTATAGACCTGGAAGGTTTGTATTTTACATTCTACTTGTAAATTCTGTCTTCTCATCTACAAAATTCTCCATATTCCTCTACACTTCTTCAGTGATATATATATGCTTACATGTATAGCTGCTACAATTGGTTTGTTAATTGATAGATTAAGTGCATTTGTCTCCTTGTCTCTTACTTCCTCTCTCTCTGAAATTGAGTTTGTTTCTTGTTTTGGATCTTCTCCAGGGTTTTAGATTTTGATTTCTTGTGTTGTCGTATCCTCTACTCTAATTAGTTGATTACACCAGCTGGTTCTTGTTAACATTGCGCAATGGCTGATTTCTCTACCTTAATAGGTTTCTCACTCCATTTTGATATCTCATGCAGGGATAAAGGGGAATTGTTGGCAGAAGCTTTTAGAATCATGTTGTATGAGGATAAACAGCATGACATGCAAAAGGCTGCTGCGTTTGTAAAACGACTGGCGACATTTTCTTTATGCTTTGGGTCTGCAGAATCTATGGCTGGTATATCTGTCAACTGCTAATGCAGTTGAACTTGTTATGAGTACCTTGTATTTGTTTAATATCTTGATTGTTAATTTAGTATTTGTATGGTGCCTTGATTGGTGTCTTGTTCTTTTTGGAGCTGCTACAGCTTTGGTGACTTTAAAGCATCTTGTTCAGAAGAATGTCAAATGCCGGAATCTGTTGGAAAATGATTCAGGAGGTGGATCTATTTCTGGTTCTGTTGCTGTAAGCAATCTTCACTGTCTTTCTGATCTTTTTAGAAGATGGAATTTCCATTTTAAGATTGTGATGTGAAATGAATGATAAATAGCTTAACAGCTAAGGGAAATGATGCCATATGCATGAATGCGTAGGAGTACATATTATCAACTTTGTGTGATGAATTGAACTAATTACTTGATCACATTGTGTGATATTCCAAATTTTTACAATGGTCAGTTGCTTATACTTAAAGCGTAATAAATAATATTGTCAGAGTTGGCAGAAGTCAGATTTTAACTGCAGTTTTTACAGGAATAAAATATTTCTTGTACTATTCTTTTTCCTTCTGCATTTCATTCATGGACGATGCAGTAATTTTGTTTTATAATTTTTATGTCTGAATTAAACAATTCCTACATGATTTATTGTGGCTTACCTAATTTTTTGAAATGTTTAATGATGAACTTATGATGCTCAATTCAATCAAAAACGAGTGGTGGGTTGCAGTAATTATGTAGGTAATAGTAGACGTGTAATAAAATCTCTAAAAAGGAGCAATCTGAATCCTTTCAAAACTATTATTACTATTGGGTTCTCATAGTTTACCCTGTGAGAAATTCAAATGAGATGGACGTTTTGAAGGGTTGGTTTGGCCTGTCGCTTGGAGGCAAAATTAGTACCTGAAGCATTTGTTGGGACCATTTCGATGAAGTAATTTAACTTTTGCACTGGTCATTGTTAGTAGAACTTCTCAACAGTCCACAAGGAAAGCTAAATAATCTGAGATTTCTATTAAATGCATAGGCCCATTTATGTATTCATGTTCTGTCTTTCCTCCATATACGTTATGACGTGTGTGTCGTATAATCCTTTTTCTAAAGTTACAAACTTCTTTCTGGTGCTTTTTAATCGCTTCTTTTCTGTCAATCTAGAACTTAGAAGCAAATGTGGATGTTGATGTTTGTGGATGCTCTATATTTATCATACTGGGATTATGTTAGTTTGTTCAATAAGACAAAGAGTTTCTATTTGATTCCACTGCAAGGTGTTGGGTCCACATTTACTAGTCTATATTTCACATAACTTTGAAGTTCTAATATCATTCGACAATACTGAAAAACTAATGGTGTTCTGCATTTTTATTGTCTGATGGCATGAGCATATAATTAGGAGATGAAATGCATTCCAGTGCCCAGTTAACATCTCTTTGTTATTCTGTTTTTGATATTGGTGCAGAAATACCAGCCATATGCTTCAGACCCTAATTTAAGTGGCGCTCTCAGTTCCGTTCTGTGGGAACTCAATCTTCTTTCCAAGCATTATCATCCTGCAGTTTCCACAATCTCTACAGGCATTTCGAACATGATCACTGGTAATAACCAACTGCTTCTGTCCACTCTATCTCCTCAACAAGCTTTTATGGAATTTTCACTTGGTCAACATGTATTCAATCCGACTTACTATGCCAAAAAATCAAGTAGCAAGAAGAAAAGAGAAAGTGGACAGTTGAAATTGAAAAATATTGAACAGTTTCTAGATGAGATGAAGTCATTTGATGAAGACGAGTTACAGGACAAGCTTTCAAATCATTTCATGCTTCTTCATGACATCAAGGAGCATGAGAGATTGAGACTTGAATTGGATCGTACAAACTTAGCCTTGCAATTATGTGAAGATTATGAGAAGCAAAAGAGGAAAGCTTGAAAGGTGTAGCCTCGAAACGTTTAAAATTTTTTACTTTGGAAAAAATATTGAGGTCACTTCTAATGATGTTATGGATATATATATATTTATAAGAAATCTGTATTTCCCAAATCCCTAGATATTGAGCAATTCATATCATTTAAGTGATCAAATTTAGGGCTGATGGTATGTCTGAATAGCGTGATTTATAAACCAGCTTTAAAAATATGATTGAAGCAATTAATGTAAGTTAAATTATCAGAAATGAAAGCGCTGTTAATTTTCTCACCTACATTTGCATTTTCGATTAGGAAGAACAAGCCCGTATGTAGTACTCCAATTTGGGATCACTCTTCTTGTTTTTATATATTGATCAAGTTCCTTGCGTTTTGCTGATAACTTCTTTTTTACATAACATTGAAATTATATTATGTTAAGTTCACACTTTCTAAATTTTATGCACTTTAAAAATTGCAGTTTAATTAAGAACCCAAACCATAGAAATTATATACAATTGTTTAAAAGTTAAATCATGCACTTTAAAAATTGAATAATATTTAGTTTAAGAATATAAAATAAATAAATAATTTAAAAGTAATAAATCACTTTTAAAATGCAAAACAACTCGCTTGCATGAGTAGTATACGTTTGATCGTGGACAAGCTTAGTCTAACTCGATGAGGGAAGATACATGAATGAAGCACACAGGTGTGATGGATTGGAAGGCCTACATTGTCCATCAAACTAATGATGTCGGAGCACAGAGCTACTCTCTTTTCAAACTTAGTATCACTTAATGCAATAAATACCGTGCCAGACACGATGTTCCGGTTGATTCTGGAGTGGTATACTACTGATACCAGCTAATATTAAATAATATTTTAGATAAAAATTTTAAATTATAAAATAGTTCTTCAATATTATAAAATTGAAAAATAGTCTATTAATATATTATACTATATAATTTTTAATTTTTCATTATCTCAAAAATTATAATAATGAAAATTTAAAACAACAATTATCTCTTTATTGTACGAATATTACTTTTCATATAAAAATAATTAATATATTTAAAAGATCATTTAATTATCATACATATATAAAACTAAAAATAATACAAAGTATTTAAAATGTTAAAAATAATATAGGTCCATAAGTATGACAATAAGAGTTTCTACTAAGGAATACAGTAAAGAAAAAGTAAAACTTGAAACAAAAATACTTGTAGTTAAAAGTTCTATATTTATATTGCATATATAAAATGTAACATATACGTCAAATATAAATGAAATTAAAAAAGAAAAAAGAAAAAATAAAACTTTATTCAATAAAATATCCACTTAAATAGTACTAGCTCTAATTTTCATTTATTACAAAATCCTCCTCATTGATAAAAGTTTCATACTTTCATTATCACCATGATTTAAATTTATTGTACTAGATAACATGTCAATATTTTTCTATCCAAGATTATCTTCCAAGTCATTCTTATTAGTGAAATTTAGTTCCTTAAAAAATTAATCCACTAAAAGAACAATATGGTGAAGGCAAATTGGATCTATAAAATTACTTATTCTATTAAAAATCCTATTAAACAAATAAAATTTAATTTTTAAGAAATTGCAAGAAATTATATTCAACTTAATAATAATAATAATAATAATAATAACATATCTTTCTTGAAGCTTTAAGCTATATCGAAAAAAGATCAAATCATTCAGTCTTTTTAATTCCAATTTATTTCGGTTTTTTTTGGAAATAGATCAATTTAAATGTATTCTAAATCTTTCATACCCAGCTGTACTCATACATTGAGTCAGAATTCAAACTACAAACTTTTGCAATTCTAGAACTCCACTTTCAAATTTTTCCCACTATACAACTATAAGACAACAAAAGTAACCTTATACAAAATAAAGTGATAATTAATTTCAAATAAGTACAAAAGGAAAGAAATATATACCTAGATTAAGTTTGTCTCTTTGACAAATTACAATGGGCATCCTAAAATTTCCATACACATCATGAATGCCTCTATTTCTGAGTTTAAGGAGATTTTACATCATCTCATGTGAAATAATTATTGTCCTTATTAACTTAACTTATTTTTGTAAAACCTGATCTAAAATAGTCATTTAGATTAAAAAATACCTCAACAACAAATAACGAAGAGTAAAGTTGTCTTTCTTATCTTTCATTGATGAATTTAAGATAAGGTGTAGACAAAAAAAGCCTAATTTTCAAATTGGTCTTAATTACTTGCTTTGCCTTCCCATGGAATTATAAAAGTAATCCATTATTGCTTTCTCATCACTATTAATAAGATAAAAAACTCTCACTAAAGACTCACAAACTTGAACGAAAAATTGATGTTGTGACCAAAGTTTATGATCTTTAATTATAATTCTGGAAACGTCCATTCCAACATTAAACCTATTATATTGAGATAAAACTTACTTATCACTTTTAAATATTTTCCTCAACTCCTTTTTCATTTGAACAGAAGAATAAAATGATAAGAGATTAGTTACAAATATGAAAACATAAATTTCTAGCGTTGGTGAAACCCTTTTTTTTTAAATCAAATTTAGAACCTATGCATGGTTATATATGAACTTAGTCACTTCTCTTACTTTTTGCATAGTTTCATTAATGATAGGAAAGTATCTGACATCTCATACAATTTCCAACATCAAGTTAATATAATATGCAATACCAAGGAGTCTAATAAAAAGAATTATACCTGTTTTACAACCATTTCCCAACTTCTTTATAAGCAAAATTAATGTTAATGATGAACTGTACAATGTTTGGAAGCCCAACTTAATTTGAAATTTCATCTTGAATAGAGTATCAACATTTCTTTCTAATCGGGGTAAGTTTTAATCTTATAAACCCTCAATATTCCGCAAGCGCATGATTCATAGCGTAGTATTAATGGTGTCGATCCCACGAGGAAGGAGAGTAATCTAATCCTAAAATCTAAGGCGAGAAAAACTATAAAATTGAAAATAAAAGATGCAATAGAAATTAATTACGAGAATTGAGTTCAACTAATCAAATCAGAAATTAAACACAAAAGTATTAACAAGTGAGCAATATGCAATCACAATATAAATCAACCTAAGGAATTTACTAATTTATGAGAAAGAGGATTTTACTTATCATTAATGCTAACCTAGTCGATTATGTGTCAATGGAGTGTCAGTTTTATACTATCCTAGGGTTGATTACTCTCTCTCGAGTTATAACTATTAAACCCTAAATTATAATCCCTAATCAGATTATGGAATTTACAATCTCTCAATCCACAAATTATCAAAACCTTAATTAAATCTGAAGCACTCTAATAAACTATTAGAACATGACACGAGATTTATCTCTGCACAATTACTAATGTGATTTGACATAGTTTCTATTAAATCACCTAACTTTTATTAGTATGATTTAATTTTTTTAATTCAGTTCACCCTCTCAGTTTATTACTGAATCATGCAAGAGAACAATCAAATCACGAAATTAATCCAATAAACACAATTAACTAAATTATCATTAAATCAAAATAAAATCCTGAAAGAGAATTTAGAACATCATCAATATTCCAAATCCTATCATCATACTATCCATCTCAATTCTATGCATAAATAAAATTGAAACGAAAAGGAAATAATGAATTAGAATAGATGATGGAAGGCAACGACATCGGGAAACCTCCTAATATGGGAAGCACGTTGAGTTAGCCTCGTCTTCCTCTTCTTCCTCTTCCTTCTTCTTCTTTCTCTATCTCGGTATTCTCTCTTTAGGGTTTTAATTGTGGTTGATGCAAAAGCTCTTTTGTTCTCCTCTTAATGTTCTTTAAATAGTCTTTTATGTTTTGCGTAACCCTAGGATCTTTCCAGGGTCCAAAAGGTCCAAAAAGTCCCTCGAAATGTGAAGTTTATAAACGACTGGGCATCTGCCCGACATAGGCCAGGATCGTGGCCCACATCTGAGCCTTATGTCACGATCGTGGGCCATTGTTTAGCCCAAATAACTTCCGAAACTCCTCCGTCCTTCGATACTAACCTTAAAACACTAGCAAACATATTAAGGTATCTCAAAAATATAATGTTTAAGCTCAAAAGCTTGAACTAACCCATCAAACACTTAAAACACAATTAAATAACAAAATAACACAATTCTAACCTAAACACATACTAAATAATCAAATTAACGACTAAACACATATCAAACTATGCCCTAAAACATGATGCGATTTACACTTATCAAAATCCCCACTCTTAAATTCTTATCCTCAAGAAAAAAAAAAACAACACAAAAACACAAAACATATGATGCAATGATGAGGCAATGGCTTCAACTTCACAAAAGAAATTTAACTTTGAACAAAATCATTCAAGTTATTCCAAATTATTAACATGCAAAATCCGTGTCTAGGAACTCTAGACTAAATATACATATTAATCAAAACTTAAATATCATGTTTATTACCCCCTTTCAATTGTACACACACACTAATAATTATTTGGTCAATCAAACTTTGTAACTAAACCTAAGTACGTTTTCATGAAAGTTAAGCTACTTATAAGTTCGGTAGGTTTTTATTAGAAAAAATTCTTTTTTGTTACTTTTTGTGGACATGGACCTAGTCTTTTTACATGGAGGCAAATATTAGTGATGAATGTCGATTTGCTTACTCGACTAAGTCATGATTTTTAGTAAGTTGCTTAGTTGAAACGTCATTAATCCTTTTGACACGAAGGCACACATTTGTGATGTATGTCAATCTGGTTACTCGGCTACATCACCTTCTCAACTGGCTACTAGCTCTATTCATAACCTGAAGGTTAGCAGAATAGTTAATTATTTAAAACTTACAAACACTTTTTTTAATGCCTACCTTGTTGCTTTAACTACTCGTTTCATGAAAAAATACTAGAAAAGCTATTTAGTTGAAAGACCTACAATTATGAATGAATGTGACAACTTATTGGGTGATAACCTAATACTGAATCCTAATTAACTGACATATTTTAGCCAAAGAACCTAGATCACTAATTTCACGAGCTAATGAATCTTCATAACCTAATAAATTATGTTCAAAATTAAAACGATTTCATTCCATCTAAGCCATCAATACATTCACACAATTCACAATATGCAACCTAAACACACTAACATAACAATATGCAAAATTCACACTCAAAGCAAAACACACAACCCTCCCTACACTAGAACTACACATTGTCCTCAATATGAGAAGGAGACAAACAAACACATATGGAAGGAAATAACATAAAATAAAATAAAACAAAAATAAAGACAAAATTTAAAAGAAAAGGGCTAGAAACAAAACCTTATAGTAATGGAGGTGATGATGGTGAGGGAGGCTACAGTTGCACACCTTAAGCCTCGAAATACCTATGAATACGTCTTATACCCCGACATTGGCATCTTTGTTCCCTTGCCATGTTCCTAATTACCCTGGAGTTTTCAACTAAAGTATCTGTCAGAGTTTTGGTTTGATCAGATATTGCTGTTAGTATTTTCTTCCATCCTAATTCTTTTTCTTTGTCCTCCTCCTGGACTCCTCGCTACTCGAATCCCCTTCTTATGGTTGTTGAGCGCTCGAACTTGCTTGACTGGTCCTAATCTTAATATTTTTTTGGAACTAGTATCCTGAAGTTTCATATTATAAGACTTTAGGATTTTAGCTAGTCACAGATGATGATGGTTTATGAATTCAGGACAGTAGACCGTGAATCTATTGCACTTAACTCCATAATAATCAACTATGGCCAAAACCAAGTAACCCATTCCTAAGTTATTGCTCCTCTTACATCAAGTAGCAATAATTGCGCTGAAGACATAGGTGGTTGTGCAAACTGGGATGCTATGGTCCATGCACCACAACATGAAAAGTTCCTTCGTCGGACACTTGTTAGTTTCCATCTTGTCAGAAATAGTTCAAAACGTGAATTTGTTCAGCAACAAATGTTCATGGCTTTTGATGATGTTATATGCATTCTTAGCATCGAAGCGCTCTAACCCAATTAATTCAGTACAGTAGGGGGTAACACAGAAATTGTACTGAGCCACTATGAATGATTAGGGGAACCTACAAATTTCATAAAAATATAATAATTAAGCTTATAAAGTTGTACCTATAACCTAAACCATATTTTGTTAGGTTTATTAGATTTGAACTAAAGGGAGATAAAGAATTCTAGGGTTAGTTCCTCATAAATTGGATATTGAAAATGAACAAACTGTCCCTATTAAATTCTCTTTGCTAGATTCTTGACCTTGTCTCTCAATTCTAGTTTATCTAAAGTCTTAAAATAGTACTTCGGAACCATAATTGGCTTATTGCGAAGGGAGTGAAAGTGATTACCTTCCTCATCTGAGAAGATCAGGAAAGGTGCTTCATAATCTGATGCCCTATCACTTTTATCGTGGCCCGATACTTGGGTTTTCGCTTGGATTGGGTGTGCTTAACAATCTGATTGATCCGTGGCCCCATTAGGAATGAGAGTGTGCAAGAGTAAGGGAGTTGGGTGTAGGTAGAGGGAAATGAGAGCCTTTGAATGTCTTATGTGTAGAAAGAGAGAGTCCAAATGAAAGTGATGGAAGAAATGAGGTTAAAATTGAATATATAAGTGATGGGAGGGCAATTTTGTAAGAAAAAAGATTGAAAAACGTGTGCCTGTAATGCCTTGTTGTAGGCCACGATTGTTGCCCTCAATGATTTCACCAATTTATGATTTTTTCGTCTTTCATTCTTATAGACACCCCTTGAGATCCTTTCCTAACTTCTTTTTAGCACTATCACCTTATTATACTTTCCTTCCCAATCATCTATGCTCTACTCTTCCATGATATTTATTTGGAACTAGAAGAACCTAACTATATAATTCAAACTATCTAAAATCAAGGAAATAACTGGTAATTTAAAAACTATGGGTTGCCTCCTATGCAACACTTCTTTTAACGTCGTTAGCTTGACGCTCTTTTTTGGTTTAAGAAAATTCTTTGGTGGTGACTTTGTTGTCAATCTCATAAAATGTTTACACACCACCTGGTTGCTTATGTCGCCACCTTCCTTTTCCTGATTCTTTCTTCTCCTTCTCCTGCGAGATTTATTCTTTTTTAGGGAACACTTTTGATCATCATTATTCTCTTTTTCTCCACCAAAATTCGTTCCCTTCATGATGGCCATGGATTAGAGAGGATTTTTGTCATTCTTAGTTATGGTAGAAGGCACCTATTCCTCTCCTACCCTTAGAATCAACTCACCCCCATCTACATCAATAATTAATCAGGAAGTAGTCAAAAATGGCTGCTCGAGGATAATTGGGGTCTCCGCGTCTTCTTTTATGTCCAATATGAAAAAGTCCGTAGGAAAGGTAAACTTTTCCACTCGAACATGCACATCTTGTATGATATCCTTCAGACGATAAACTGACTTATTTGTCATTTTACCATTATCTTGGTAGGGGCTATCTCTCCGAACCCTAACTTTGGATATAAGGAATATACAATCATGTTTATGCTGGCTCCCAAATCGACGAAGGCTCTCTCTATTTTGACACCCTTAATAATGTAGTGGATATAAAAATCCTCTAGATCCTCCTTCTTTGGTAGTGTCATCAATTTCTTTTCTTCCTCTAATCCTTTTTCCAACTTTCCCCTTATTGATTCCATCAATGTAAGCCATGCTTCCAGTTGTTCGATCATGTTTTAAGAGAAGTGCTCTAAAGACAATCACCTTTAGCAGTTATTGTACAAATCTTTTTGATTAACAAAAAGGCCTTCTCATTAATTTGATGATATGTTTTTATGGATTGATGGTGATCTTAAATCAAATTAATGAAGTCCTTGATACATTATATAACATGAAGGAAATCATGATAATGAGATTCCTATCATGTGTAAGTATGTTAGTGTCTGAATTATCCCTAATCATAGGATTAATGAGATATGACATTATTAATCTGGATAGAGTAGCACATAATATACTCCTTGATTAGATCAAGCATTGGATCTCATAAGTTGTATGAGTTGTTTAGAGTTAACATGTGGATGCATGCTAAGAGTAGTAAGTACATTGGATGACCTGTCATGAGCCAACCATATGGATAATTTGTTCTAGTGCCAGTGATAGTCTCATCATAGTAATGGTGCAAATATCGTTAGACTTGAGGTGCTTAAGGACATATTAGATGCTAATCTTGTACTTTAACTCCATTCCTCATTGCGTCTTAGATGTCGCTCATAGGGTGATGATTGGGTGAACATACCACTCCCATAGAGCATATACCCATCATATCGAAGGATATTTGGGAACATACTCTTTGTAAATAACACGATAAGATAGTTAAATCAATTCTTTTTATATTTTAATCCACCACACATAACATAAAACATTCCAATAATCATGTTCCATTTTTATTCACAAACATATACAGTCTCAAATGTCATTACATTTCCAAAATTCACATGTACAATATACAACAGTTGAAAGATACAATTCTTGATACAATATAATTAAGACATTTATAGGTACAACTGATCCCAACACTGATCTATATCCAAATGTAGAAGTTACTTGAAGTAGACTAGCTAGATTTTTCCTGAACCTGAAAAACAGTGTTGCAATTTTGATGAGTTTGTGAACTCACTGAGTGAACCATCATTGATGTGCTCACTCAAAACAGACATAAATATTGCAAATATATTATGCAGTTCAATCAGTATCTCACATCATTCAGAATCAAATCTCATATATCACATCATTCAAAATTTAGTACCTAATTGTAATATGTATCATATTCCAACAAGTCCGTTATGAACACAAGCATTTCATACAATCATTTTAGAACAATTCAATCATTCATATCATGCACATGTACAAAAATATAACATATCATTATATCAACTCAATTCAGTCATTCTTTTCAATTATTCACATGATATATGTAGAGATATATATGCAATGCATATGAGACTCTACTTTCATTTTTATTTTTATTGTGACCAAGTGCCTATTTAACTGTCCCCACCTATTGTGGATACCGAGCTCCTTTTATAACTGTATCGTACTTGTTGTAAATACTAGGCTCATTATCAACTGAGCTTGTGGTTCTTGTGCACATTTCCTGAGCTTTAAGCTCTTTTTCATGTTGGTCACTCCGGTCACAACTCCTTTATGTGATCATGCATATTCATGTGATGGAATGCATCATTTTACATAATATGCTATCAATAACTTTCATTCGGTGTGTATAGTCCTTTATCACAATCATCAGATCGAAGTCTGGCATTCAACATTCAGTTGAGTACACATTTTCCCACATTCACATAGGATCAGTAAGCACTTCCTCTACAGTCCTAAATATTTAACTCCTTGGACAATTTAGGGTTCAAAATTTCACAATCATATCAGTAACAATTCAATATCTGTAGGGTAATAAACAACAATTCAAATCATAGTAAGAAAACATCTAGGTTAACTTATATAATTCAAATCGAAACACATATGTAATTGAGATTACACATCTAGGTCAACTCACAGTATGCTCCAGAATAGCTATTGCCTTGACGATCTAACAATGTCTGGATACTGTTGGTCAATTTGTGCTTCTAAATCATACAATACACACATAATCCACATATTACTAAATTGATCAATCATATAATTATTCAACTATGTGTATGTATATGTGTCATGTTCGATGCATGCTCAATTGATTTTCCAGGGTATATGTCCTTAATCACAAATCTTGATCATTCATTCATTACAGCTTGTCCATAACTTGTTTGCAATTAGGTTATGATTTATGTAAGTTTGGTTACCCTCAATTCATTAATCATACATTCACCAATCCTTATATTCACACAATTTCCCCGATTCTTATTCATTTATACTATTTCATATTGTTCATATCCTTTAAATCACATTTGCATTCATAAGAACACCTTCACTCCTTTAATAACTTATAAATTCTAGCTTTAGATACATTGATATCAAACAATCCAATCCTTAATTTATATTATCATTTAAGAACCTAAACGCATCAAACACTTAGCTAATTGATTCATCATTAAACTAAGTTCATTTTAAGCCCCCAATCAAGTCTAATTACACCAAGGTATAATGTCTTATCCTTATATGATTCAATAAGAGCATAAAACACAAATTTTCCTTTTTGGCAAGCATTTCCATGATTGTAGGATGGGTGAATTGAAAGTTCACGTTCACTTTCCTTAAACTTTTCTTCCAAAATTTGACACCTTCATGATAATTAGTCAATTATACCTTAATTACACCTTAAAGATACTTCAATTCCTCATCAATTCATCTTTAATTCCATTTCATTTGATAGCTCACAAATTATGGTCTTTCAAGTATCAAAATCAAAACAGAACATAACCAATCCATTCATTAAATTCCCAACACACATTCAACACTAATACTACAACCAAATCATCCCTGATCAATCATCATAAATTTTATTCTAACATATGTCAATAGGTCAATAAGTCACGTACTAGTTCAGCTCAATGTCTACTCAAACATCAAGCTAACTTAACCTTATGTGTAATGTTTATATCCTTTTCTTCTTATTGTTTCTTTATGAACAAGCTGTCTTCTTTTAATCATAACTCTCTCTACAAAGATCCAAATGCCACGATTCTTATGGCCTATGAAACTAGACTTCCATTAGTCTTATTATATGTAAAAATTACACAAAAACATCTCCATTTAAAATATAATCTCCATCCAAATTCTGTCTTATTTAGGTAAGAAACAAACTGACAACCAATACTCAAACAACAACAAATCATTATCAAGACATCTTCTAAAACAACCATTTCACAGAATCATTAATAATATATCAATAATTATTTTCATGTTTTATACTTTAACTAATTAGGACTCTGAAGTCCCCTAAAATTAGGAAATAATACAAGGTTCTTGTACAAGGGTCTATCATAGACAGTATTAGGGAAACAAACATAACTCAAGATCTAGTCACTATTTTATCAAGAAACTTTCATAGAGGTCAAGCTAATACCTATATCTACAACTTACATTCTTTGAGTTTCTTCAAATTCGTGCTTTAAGGATATGAAAAATAGATCGAAAGAGAAAGATGAAATTGAAATCATAATTTCAACTTACCTTGATAACTTCTTTCCTTCTCCTCTTCTCTTCCCCCTTTTCTCTTCTTCTCTTCTCATTTTCGTTTTTCTCCCTCTTCTAACCTTATGGTTAACCTGCAATCTCATTTCTATTTCCTTTTCATCCATTTTCTCTAGAAAATTCAAAGAAAGTCAAACTAATCCATGTGTCACCATTCCATTGGTCCATATGTCACCATTCTATTGGTACATGTTATCCTTCTATTAGTCCATATGTTACTATTCTATTGGTCCATGTGTCACTTACTTTACGCTCCACATTTTACTCATTTTAAGCCTCCATAAGTCACTACTTATAAGGCTACACATGTCACCAATTGTAAGACTGTACGTCACCAATTGTAAGGTTATATATGTCACCATTTGTAAAGCTACACATGTCACCGTTCTATTGCTCCACATTTCACAAGTCTAAAGTTCCATTTTTCACAAATTTAAAAGGCCACTTGTGACAATTATACTCAAGCTACTTGTCATCCATTTAACTAAGCCATTTGTCATTTATTCCCTATGCCACATGTTACCAATTCATAGGCCTAATCAACTTTCCTATATATCAATTTGTCTTGCTCCTTAACATTTTTATTAGACTAGATGCACATATCCCCTCATCAATTACTCAATTGTAACAATAAATTCCCAATTTTCTAATTATAATCCATCAATTCATGTTATTGGTAAATCAAAATGCAAAACATTGGGAATTCACATTCATATCACATTCATTTTCGTTCCATACCCCAGATTATGTCAATTGAGTGCATACACTATCTTACAACGTTTTCTAAATCATGATTCATGTGTATATGAATATTATGCATGTGAATGAAATGCACCTTGTAAAAATGAAATAACTCATGTGACTTAATTTAACACTTTAATCTCTTAACAATTTTAGGAGGTAGGATATTACATTGGGTACAACTTAAGGTATTTGAAGGTAATTAAGTATCTAATAAAGGATTCATCATTGCTGATAGAAGGAGATGATACTAACATAGAAATGTCATGAAGATAGTATTTAGTGACATATCCAATTGAGTAATGAGCCTCGGGGAGAAGAACTATCGCAGTCGAGTAACTGGATTGACATGCATCATAAACGTGTGCTTGCATGTCAAAAGGTTATAATGATGTTCCAACCAAGCAACATAATAAAAACATGACTTAGTTGAGCAACTGGATTGACATTCATCACCAATGTTTGCCTCCATGTAAAAAAATTAAGTCCATGTGCTTAAAAAGTAATTAAAAATGTTTTCTAATAAAAACTTACTGAGCTTGTAAGTAGCCTAACTTTTCATGAAAACGTACTTAGGATTAGTTACAAGTTTTGAATGACCAAATGATTATTAATGTGTGTGTACAATTGAAAAGGGTGAATAAACTTGACATTTGGGTCTTGATAAGTATATTTAGTTCAGTGCTCCTAGATGTAGATTCTGCATGTTAATGATTTATAATAAGTTAAATGATTATGTTTAGAATTAAATTTGTTTCATGAAGTTGAAGTCATTGTCTCATTATTGCATTGTGTGCTTTGTGATTTTGTGTTGTTTTGTTTGCCTGAGGACAAGCAACTGTTTAAGTGTAGGGATGTGATTAATGTAAATTGCATCGTGTTTTAGGGCATAGTTTGATATGTGTTTAGTCATTAATTCGATCACTTAGTATGTGTTTGGGTTAAAATTGTGTTAGTTTGTGGTTTATTTGTGTTTTATGGGTTAATGCAAGTCTTTGAGCTTAAATATTATATTTTTGAGGTATCATGATGTGTTTCCTAGTGTTTCAGGATCAATATCAAAGAGCATAGGAGTTTCGAAGGGAAACTAGGCCACAACATAGGCCTACAATCATAGAAGGTAGGTCACGATCGTGACAGAAGCTCAAGGAACAACCTATAATAATGGCTTGCATTCCACGATCATGATATAAGGATAAGATGTGAGCTATAATCATGGCCTGTGTCGAGTAGACGTTTATGAACTTCATGTTTTAAGGGATTTTTTGGACCTTTCAGACCTCGACAAAACCTAGGGTTACCTAAAACATAAAAGAATATAAAAAGAACATAAAGAGGAGAGAAAAGGGAGCTCCTATGCAGCCACTGTTGAAAACCCTAAAGAGAATACCGAGATAGAGAAAGAAGAAGAAGGAGAAGGAGGAAGAGGAAGACGAAGCTAATTCGACTTGTTTCTCAGATCAAGAGGTTTTCTGACATCACTACCTTCCATCGTCTATTCCAAGGTGTATTTCCTTTATGTTTCAATTTTATTTATGTATAGAATTGAGATGGATAGTATGATGATTCGATTTGGAATATTGATGATGTTCTAAACTCTCCTTCAGGATTTTATTTTGATTTAATGATAATTTAGTTGATTGTGTTTATTTGGATGAATGTCATGATTTGATTGAATTCTTGCATAAGTCGTTAATAAACTGAGAGGTGAGCTGAATAAAAAATGATTAAATCAGATTAATGAGAGCTATGCAATTTAATAGAAATTGCGATAAATCTTATTGGTAATTGTGCAGCGAGAGATCCCGTGTGATATTCCAATAGTTTATTAGAGTGCTTTATGTCTAATTAGGGTTTTAGATAATTTGTGAATTGAGATATTGCAAATTCCATAATTTGATTAAGGTTTATAATTTAGGGTTTTATGGTTATAACTCGAGAGAGAGTAATTAGCCCTAGGATAGTCTAGAATTGATACTCCATTGACACATAATTGACTAGGTTAACATTAATGATAAGTAAAATCCCCTTTCTCATAAATTGGTAAATTCATTAGGTTGGTTTCTATTGTGATTGCATATTTCTCAATTGTTAATTCCTTCATGTTTAATTTCTGATTTAAGTGGTTGAATTCAAATCTCGTGATTAATTTTCTTTGCATTATTTATTTTAAGTTTCAAAATATTGTTGGCATTAGATTTTAGGGTTAGATTAGTTCTCCTCCTCGTGGGATCGACACCTCTTATACAACAATTGTGACTGATACAGTCGGGATATTTAAGGGCTTATAAATGTTAAAACTCCAATAATATGATCATGGACTTCTTTTTCTTTTAGTTCTTCCTCCTCAAACCAAAAGAATCCACCAGCATCAAAGCCTTCCTATCCTTCCTAACAAACGACTTAACTATTTTGAGCAAGTTGATCAATTCAGGAATCGTGGTGGATATCTAGTTCATCCTATAGTTGAGCGTAAATTGTTAATAAATATCAATCAAACTAGTCACAATTCATTCTATACTTAATTCATAATCTATCAGGAAACCTAAGGAGGCCAACCTCTCAATATAGCCATTCATCTTTAGTGCATGTTGCACTAGAGATGTCCCCTTATTCATCTTGGATTGAAAGAGCAACCTTGAGGTCTTGAACCTTTCGGACCTAGCTTGCTTATCAAATAGCTCCTTTAGATGATAGACTATGGAATGAGCATCTATAGCCTCATACTTCTTTTGCAATTCCAGTGGCATAGTGTCCAACATTATGCAACTAGTCATCTTACTATCATCGAGATGTTTTTTGTATGCCTTTTGATCACTATCTGAAGCATCGGCAACAGATGTTTGGGAAGTGATTCTTCTAAGATGTAGCCTAGTTTTTCTGACCTAAGAAATATTCTCAGGTTCTTAAGTCAGTCTAGGAAGTTAGGTCCAGTCAACTTATTAGCTTCCATAAGTGAGTGTAGGTTCACACTAGTGGTCATGGTGTCGCTTCTTACAACCTAATGCCAAAGACAAAAATGGTGTTAGACTGCATGTAAATGCATGTCAATTAGGACTTTAATGACCTTGGGTTTGCCCAGTAAGCCATCCTAGGTCAATTGGTAGGTATCGGTCATACAATTTCATTTATAATGCAACTATCGAATTTAGTGCTATCAATTGTTGAAGTGTGCACACACATTGGGTTATCAACTCTTATTGCATATACATTGCATGTACACTACCAAACTTCACCCCTGTCCACATTGACCTTGGGTTTGCCTAACAAATCAACGCTTATAGTTAAAACCGATCCATTAATCCAAACATCATATTTCCATGGATCGAACATATTTGTGTAGAGCGGACTGGGGTTTACCCAACAACTCTAACTCTAAAAGAACTCTAGTTCTCACCATATTAATGGAACACATTAGTTTTAATATTCTAAGTGAGGGATTTCTACTTAGGTCTCATCTAACTATGAAGGTCTTTTATATATCACATTTATGTATAGTCACTATAACTATTTGGCATGATATGAGCACCCCAATCATATTGGGATTAAGTCCATAACCATCCATCTTGCAAGCCTAACACATACTCATAACATGCATCCTCTAATGCATAACATAAAACACATCAAATTTGGTTGTAACAAGTTATGGATCCTATATTTTGGAAGTTGAATCAACTTCTGCATCGAATTTCTTCCTAAGTGTTATTTTAGTTAATTTTATTCTTATATGTTATTTCAGTTTAGAATTTAATATTAATAAAATAAAATTAAAATCTTAATTCAAGAAATTAATTCACTTTAAAATTGATTATTTGATGTCAGAATTAAACGTTTAATTTTGTCACATGCCAATTTCTAGTCTTATTAGAAAATAATGCTCTACTTAAATTAATTCAAAATTAGTTTCCAAATTTACAAAAAATCAAATCATCATTCCATGCATCTCCAGGCCATTTCAAGTTCATCAAAATAATTTTGGAATCACCCAAAAATTATCAAGATAACTAAAACACCATTGAGATGCTAAAAATGACAAATTTGACATCTAAAATTTTTTATGGAAATATTAATTCGACAAAAATAATTTTGGCATGCTTCATTCATCAAAATAACACATTTTTATCACATAAAAATATTTTTAAGGTTCTAAAACTGAAACATTCACACACAAAATTATCAAACAAAATAGTTCCATCAATTTCAACAAAACTAACCAAATTTGTTTACTATTTGAAAAATTAACTAAAATAATTTTAATTAATTCTTAAAAATTGTATAAAATTAAAAACATTCTAGATATGTTTACATAAAATTTACAGCACCAAATTTCATGAAAAACATGTTAAGCCTCAGCAGTATAACTAACCAACAATATATATTCAGCAGAAAATGGTTAGCAATTTGACAGTAAATATTTCAACCACATTGAAATCAATCACTAAAACCATATAGTAACATCTCATGATCATATGAGTGAAAGAAAATCATGAAAAGGTTTTTACAAGATTTAATTTCGAATTTTCTAAGAACAGACCCACAGTTGCAACAGTCATGCAATTCTATTGCATATGTAATAGAAACTACATCTAATAGGCACAAGATGGCTCTAATACACTGTTGGGTTTTGATCATTCATCACATGCATCAACTATTAGAATATGCAGTAGAAAATAAAACGAAATCCAGCAAACAAAGAATCAAACAAATGTCATTAGATGTCGTAAAACAAAACATGAACTTAAGATGTGTACCTTACAATCTCCTTTGTTATTGGTTGTCTTCACCTTTTCGGGTTGTCATAAACTACAAGGACGAAAGGAGGATGTTGGGCACCGTTTCCGGAACCCAACCTCGGATCATTTACGTGAACTTAAACCTATGCAAATTCCTTAAACGACACCGATCCATCTTCTTGCTCTGATACCACAAATGTTGGGTCCCAACCTAAAAAGCGGAAGAACGGATAACAAAGCGAAACGAAAGGCGGACAAAGCGGGTCACAAAACGAAAGGAATCGAAATCATCGGACCTCCCGTATGGAATCCATATCAAAATCAATTCCATTCATATCTATACATATCCAAATCACATTCATATCTCCATCATTCATAAATTACACAATTCCAGAATTCATATACATCATACTCAA
>JANSVA010000008.1:35742345-35779285 GCA_025504915.1 Erythroxylum reticulatum | reverse complement strand
TAGAGCACACATTTCTCTTCAATTATTTTTGAGCTTATTCATATAGATCTTTGGGGACCATATAGAGCTTGTAATCTTGATGGTTCAAGATGTTTTCTTACTATAATGGATGATTTTTCTCATGCTACTTGGACTTATCTTCTACTTGGACTTATCTTTTACAAAGTAAGCAGCAAGTTAGTATTCCCTTTATTTCTTTTGTGAAATATATACAAAATCATTTTTACAAAACACCCAAGGATTTGATGACTGACAATGGTTCTGAGTTTATTAACTCATAATGTGGCCATTTTATGAGAGATACAGGGATTATTCACCAGAAATCAATGAGTTATACCCCACAACAAAATGGCATTGTTGAGAGAAAGCATAGGCATTTGCTTGACACAGCTAGATCTCTCAAAATCCATGCCAATTTACCTAACCATTTTTGGGGAGAGTGTCTTTTATCAGCCACTTATCTCATTAACAAAATGTCGATGCCCATTTTGAGCTAGAAAAGTCCTCATGAAATATTATTTCACTCCAAACCTGATTATACTCATTTGAGAACTATAGGTTGTCTTTGCTATGCTACTAAGGTGGGTCCAAAGGGTGGCAAATTCGAGCCTAGAGCTCATAAGTGTGTGCTCATAAGATATCCTCCTGCACAAAAGGGTTATAAGCTCTTTGATCTTGAGAGACAATGCGTTTTATTAAGCAGAGATGTTACTTTCTGTGTGACTGTGTTTCCTTTCAAACCTTCTTCATCTTTTCCTAATTTGTCTTGTTCTGAGAATCATCCAGTTTATGATTCTTCACCTATCCATGCCATATCTCCTTTTTTAATTGGTTCTCCCACTGATTCTGTCGATAATATTCTGCTTGTGAATGTCTCTCATTCTCATATTCATTCTCCTCCACCTGATCCTGTACATTCTACTTCTTTACCTCCCACAGTTGACTCTTTCATGCTCTTTTGCCAATTCAGCGTAAATCTCAAAGACACAAAAAACAAGCACATTGGTTACAAGATTTTGTTCTATATGACCATGCCAACAATGTGACTTTTTCTTCACCTTCACACGGTTTTTCTATATATCATCCTCTCTTTTCTTCTGCAGATTTTCAACACCTACCTCATGATTATGTGGTCTCCTTGGCTAATGTGTTTACAACTTATGAACCTACTAACTTTCTTGCTGCTAGTCAGGATAAGCTATGGGTGGAGGCCATAGAGTCGGAGCTTAATGCTTTAGAGAGGAATAATACTTGGGAACTAACCACTTTACCTGTAGGCCATAAAGCTATTTCTTCCAAATGGTTTTATAAGATCAAATACAATCCTGATGGAACTGCTAAGAGGTACAAGGCAAGGCTGGTCATAAGGGGTTTTGATCAGAAGGAGGGTAAGGACTATAAACATACTTTTTCTCCTGTGGCTAAACTTGCTACTATTAGAGTTGTAATTGCATTGGCCACTGCTAGGAATTGTCCTTTACATCAAATTGACATTAATAATGCTTTCTTGCATGGTCATATTGATGAGTAGATATATATGGTCCCTCCTGATGGGTATCATGGTACGAAAATTGATCAGGTTTGTCGTTTAAAGAAGTCTTTGTATGACCTTAAACAGGCCTCAATATACTAAAATAAAAAAGTTACTAAGTTTCTTACTCATTTAGGTTATGTTCAGTCCACTAATGATTACTCCTTGTTTGTTAAGAGGGTAGGAGATTAGTTTACAATTGTCCTCATATATGTTGATGATATTTTGATTACTGGTATTCTAACATTGCTAGTTTGAAGATAACTTTACATACTAAGTTCACCATTAAGGACTTGGGACTTGCACGATTTTTCTTGGGTATTGAGTTGCATAGGAATGAGCAGGGAACATTTTTACATTAGAGGAAATTTATTTTGGATATCTTAATTGAAGCTAGTTTGACTGGACCTAAGCCTTGCTCTACTCCTCTTCCTCAACGTATCAAGCTGTCACTTACCGAGGGCGAACCTCTATAACATCCAAAAACTTATAGGAAAGTTATTGACAAGTTGTTATATTTGACAATGACTAAGCTGGATATTTCTTATACAGTGCAGCATTTGAGTCAGTTTTTATCTGCTCCTAAGCTTCCTCATATGCAGGTTGTTACTCATGTACTCAAGTATTTGAAAGGTTCCATTTCTGCAGGGTTGTTTTATCCTATACAGTCACAACTGAAGTTAACTGTATTTTCGGATGCAGATTGGGCTTCTTGCTTAATGTCTCGTCGATCGCTTACTGGTTAGTGTATCTTCTTAGGGCATGCTCTAGTTTCTTGGAAGACAAAGAAGTAATCTACTATTTCTAAGTCATCTGTTGAAGCCGAATATCAGAGTACGGATGCTACAACCAGTGAGCTACTTTAGTTATCTTATTTGCTTCAGGATTTATCTATTCCAGTTCAGGTTCCAGTTACTTTATTTTGTGATAATAAGGTTGCTCAACAAATTGCAACTAATCCTTGTTTTCATTAGAGAACAAAACATTTAGACATTGATTGTCACTTCACTTGAGAGAAAATTCAAGATGGCTTTCTTCAAACTGCATATGTTCCTTCCAAACTGCAGCTAGTTGATCTCATGACTAAGCCTCTTGGTCATGATTCTCACCTGATGTTATGTTCCAACTTGTGTCTCACTATGTTCCCAACTTGAGGGGGAGGGGGGATGTGAAGATTACTTTGTGTTACTGTGTTATTATGTAACTATATTAGAGTTAGTTGGTTAGTTTCTTTACTAATTATATATATAAAGACCTCTTGTCTACTACATCATTAACTAATGAAGAATATTTTTCTCTCTCCAACCTTATCTCTCTTACTTTATATCTCACATTTCTCTCTCGACTCTTAAGACTTTCTTTGAATCAAACTACGCAAGCTATAATACTTTTATTTGTGCTTAATCTAAAATAATGTTCCTTTTTTAGGCTGAGGTGAAAGAAGAGCTCTTAGCTAAGGAATCATTTAAACGTAAGAAGCCTACTAGGCGTTTGGTTTAAGGGTTTGGGAACTAAGGAATGGAATAATTGTAAAAAACAGTGTTTGCTTTAGGGTTTTTAATTCCATGGGAATGGATTTATCCCATTAAATTTGGGAATCTACTAAACCCACCAAGGGGGTGGGTATTGAGTTTTCATTCCAATCTAAGTTTTTATCACGTTTATGTTTTACTCTTTTATCCTTAGCCTTTGCCCTAACATCCTCTTTACTTCCTTATCGCCTCTCAATTCCTTACAATCTCCCATCTTGCCTTTTCGCGTCTCATCAACGAAGGAATTTTTTGTTCTGCACCTCAAAGTATATTTTTGAGATCCCTCGTTTTAATTTGATGTTAAATGAATTGGATAGAACCTGGTTTCATCTCATTATAAATGAGGCTTTTATTCATTTTTTTATATATTCTCATTTTATGATTTAATCAAGAGAATAACAAATCTGCTATATGGTTTGATGATGTGAAGGCTTTATGTCTTAAGTTTATTTTGATGTTGTTTTGATGCTTTATGTTTTAGGTACTATGAGAAATCTTGCTTTATGTTTTAAGTTTATTTTGATGTTGTTTTATGCTTTGTATTCCTTTTTAAATATGATATGGAAATATAGTTGCAATTGTATTGTTAGCATTACGCAGCTCTGTTGAGAAATGATCATATAGCTAATCTAATGCTCAAAAATTACGATAAAATTCCTTGACAATATTGATTAATTTTTTTTACAAACATATGGAGATAGCCCCAATAAACATATGAAGGGAAAATTATTTTCATTTTTATTGAGAGTAAAAATGGTATTATATTATCTTTCGTTCCCATTAATGCAACAAACCAAACAATATTAGTGGTATTAATATAGAAACCCAAGTTACAATCCAAACATCAATTTTTTTTTTAATTTTTCATACTCATCCCCATCACCTTCTACTATTATACCCATATCTATAGCCAACCTCGTACTCAAACCAAAAGCCTACTTAAACTTACAGAGCTGGGAATGGAACTATTAACTGATCCAGAGTCCAATATAAAATCACTCAAAGAAATGCTACAAATATGTAAAGACGATGATCCCATTGTTGTGAAACTTAGACTGTTGTCCTTGTTGACAGTTTTCAAAGACATTATCCCAGGGTAGGAAGCGTGAGCTTATTCAAATATCGTCTTGCTTTAAATTATTTATGTCTATGTCTTTTTGTCTCTTTATACATAATATTGTTCCTTCTGTTGCATCATACAGTTACCAAATTAGGGTTCCAATAGAAAAGGAACTAAAAATGAAAGTTTCCAAAGAAGTTAAGAAGATGCGGTACTATGAATCAAATCTTTTGTCGATGTACAAGGTTTAGCATGGCACTCATTTTTAGCTGTTGAAACTTGAGGACTAAGTTTTCTTTTTCCCCTTCTGAATTTTCATTTGTTTGTCTACCAGGCATACTTGCAAAAACTAATAATATTAGAAAAACAACCTAAGTTTCAACATGTGGCCGTTTGTTGCATTTGCAGTTTACTCAAATCAGTACCACACTTTAATTTCCATGAAAGCTTGTTAAGTGCCATTGTCCAAAGCATAGGCTCTCCAAATGATGTCATAAGGTTTTTGCCGAATTCCTATTTCTTTTTCCTTTTACATTAAAGAACTGGATTTCCTGCATTCTTCAACTTTTGTTCTAGTGCTATTTATACTCACATGTTTCCATTTATAAATGTTGTAAATTTGCTTGCTTATTGATTATTATATGGTACATTTGTTCTTTATGTAATCTTGACTATTGAGTTCATATTTCTATTCCCACAGTTCTGCTACCTATAATCCATTTTCTCAATGAGATGTCGTATTAACATTTACATCTATTTTTCTTTGAAATTCATAATGAGGCTAAAATTTTTCCTACCTATTTATCTATGTTTAGTTTCTGAATATGTGCACGAGTTCAAAGCTAAACGCCAAACATTCAGCAGAGATAGCTATGGCTTACTAGATATATTCTGCCTAAAATGTTTATTCTTATCTGCTCTAGATCTAGCAGTTTGAAGGTTGAAAAACCATAAACAACTCTAATATTTTTAAGAGGCATGTTGGTCAATATAATTTACTTTAAGATTATTCTGGCAAGTATTACTGTTGTCTAATCTGCCTCCAGTAGCTTGAAAGTTGGAAAACTAGAAACAATCTGTAATATTTTGAGGAGACACCTTGATCAGTATATTCTTTTTCAATATTATTCTGGAAAGTATATTCTTGTGAATAATGGCTGCTTAATCAACTCTACTGGTTGTACTAAAATTGCTAACCCAAAGGTGTTACTTCATACTGACCAAAATTTGATAATAGCTTATTTAGATATTATCTGTTTATTGCTATAAAATTGTACCTTATATGATAGGAAACTTTGTTATACAACTATTAAGTCCCTATTTATCAACGAGGGAAAGCATGGCGGTGAAGCTATAGTGGAGGTTGTCCGATTAATAGCAGACAATGTTAAAGCTCTTCACTGTCAACTGCATCCAGAGTATATTGAGGTACATGATGACTCTTGTTGGTATCACATATGGTTTCCATGACATCTAGCATTTTGTACATTTATTTGATCATGAAAAGATTAACCCCCCCCCCCCCCCCCAGAAAAATAGGAAAAACAAAAAGAAGGCAACCTTTGAAATTAGTAAATTGTTTTAATGTGGATTTTGGTTAAATATTAGGTTATGCAAAGATAACACAAAATGTAACAAAATTGGTTAATCTTAGAAGAAATGCTTGTTACCTTTTCTTTAACTTGTTATGCAAATTTGTTGTAATGTAGATGGTGTATTAATCACTTCGTCTGTTTCTTCAAGGGAAAAAGGTTATATAAGTCTCTTTCTTCAATTGCAAGACAATGACAGGATAAAGAGCACGCAAGAGATGATAACAAAGATTAGAGAAGAGGTGAGTTATATAATCATAGGTTTTGATAGCATTGTTTATGTATCAAGTGAAGGCACAGGTATTTTAGTTGAATAAGAGTTCAACTTGCAGATAATTATGTGTGGTTTCTTTAATTAATCACTGTTGTTTATTAATATGCTCGCCTGACTTCTCACATTTCCTTTACTTTCACATTTTTGGTGTTTCTACTTTAATGAGATGGGAGAGGTGGAAATGGCACAAGACTTTTTAAGAAGCCCATCTTATAGATCCACTTTAAACTCAATAGGCCACTTTCAAAGCAAATATGCTTGATTTCCTAACAAACTTTCTTTTGGTGCTACATTCAACCTTTAAAGCACTAAAGACAATAATATATGTGTATTAAACTCAAAATAATACCTCTCTTTCTTGTATAATCGCCACATTATTTATCATCCTTCAATGTTCATATGAATGACCATTTTTTATGGTTTGTGCAGGTTAGTGCTGATTACAAGGCTGCTTGTTTTACACTAGACATTGTAGAGAGAAGGATATAGGCAGAGACATTATCTGCAGTATTTAAGACGTATTTTTGAATCTTGAAGCATTCTATGCAGTCAACTTCAGCCAAGTTAGTGCTTCAATTTTTTTGTAGATCTTATAAATTATCTGAAAAAGCTTGCCAGTGGTGGTGATAGTTTTGATTTATTTGAGACATGTTTGACACAGTTGACTATTTTTGAACGCCTGCAATGTTGTATTGCTCTATTATAGTCCCATGTCTGTGATCCAGTCACCAGACAATGAACTAGAGATTTTGCTTCCAACAAAGGTTTTTTACTCGTGTTCTTCCTCCTGGATGTAACTATAGTTAGTAATCCAACACAGCTCGTCTAAGGGAGTTGCAACCTTGAAACTTATTAAGAGAGAGAGTTTTAGATCTCTTGGTTTTTCTAATTAATTCTACTTGATTCTTGTTGCTGAATAACTCCCTGTTTATAGGGAAATCTCCTTACAGTAATGAAGAATAATAGAACTAGAATTCCTTACTAAATAGTGATTCAGATTCCTTAATAGACTCCCTTTCCTAATAAAACTCCTCCCGCCAACTAGAATTCCTAACTAAGCAAGGATTTAGATTCCTTAATAGACTCCCTTTCCTAATAAAACTCCTACTGCCAACTAATAAGGAAGTGACAGAACAGAACTGGAAATAACAAAAATTAGACCACCTAGGATTCCTTATCTCACACAGAATTAGTATCTTAGGTAGTAGTTTTTTTATGTCGCTCATATGTTTAACCCACAAATGCATCTGGAACATTACTCCCTTCTTCCATAAAAAAACTTGTCCTCAAGCTTGAAGTCTGAAAATGTCATTCTGAACTCTAAGACATCTTCCTAAGTAGCATCCTCTATCGTACCTCCACTCTATTATACCAAAATTTACCAACAGCCTCTATTCAATCAAGTCCACAAAAGATCCATAAGACTGATCTCAATTTGACCTTCTTCAAGTGGAGGTAGCGCTGGTGGCTCACTAGGTGTCTCACCCTTGAAAGGCTTTAATAATGACACATAAAAAACATTATGTAGCTTGCAATCCAAGGGAAGCTCTGATTGGTATGCTATGGTACCAATGCGTTTTGCCACCCGAAAAGGTCCATAGAACTTGGGTGTAAGTTTATGTGTAATGTGGTTGATAATTGTCTTTTGACGATAAGGATGTAAGCGCAACCACGCATAAGTACCAAGAGAGAATGCCACATCACAATGTCCTTTATCATAGACGATCTTCATTTGTGGCTGTGCTTGTTGGACTCTAGTGTGAATTGCAACTAAAGCTTCATTGCGATCAAAAAATGCTTGATCCACCGCATCTACTCGAGAAGTTCTTGCAACATAAGATGTCAGACTTGGAGGTTCCCTTCCATATACTACGTGAAATGGAGATGTTTTAAGGGCTGTGTGGAAGGACTTGTTGTAACAAAATTCAGCCCAAGGAATCCATTCTACCCACTTCTTAGGTCGGTCTCCAGCAAGGCAACGCAAGTACATTTCAATGGTTCGATTCACCACCTCAGTCTGCACATCATATGCGGAGGAAAAATTAAGATCCCGCATAAATGAAACAACTCCTTCCAAAAGGTACTTGTAAAAAGGGTATCACGATCACTAACAATAGATTTAGGAATGCCATAGAGTCACACAATATTTTCAAAGAATACCCGTGCAACGGTGCAAGCATTGTACGGATGTGCCAATGGAATAAAGTAAGCATATTTTGAGAAACAATCAACCACCAATAATAACACAGTTTTACCCAACGATTTTGTTAACCCGTCAATAAAATCCATTGACATATCTGACCAAACCTGGTGAGCTAATTATAACAGTTACAGTAAACCGACTGGACTCAAATGCTTAGCTTTATTAAGTTAGCAAACTAGGCATGCTACGACATATTCCTTGATGGTGTTATTCATGCCAGACCAATAAAAATCCTTGCGAATTTGCTGCAACGTCTTCTCAACACCTTCATGAGTATTATCATGGATTCTTGATAATATAGCACTGACTAAGGAAGAGGTTGGTAATAGGTAAATGCGATCTCGAAAGAACACCATTCCATTGCATAAAAGCCAACCCAGTTCTAATGTACCTTGCTCAATTCTCGATTTAATTTCTAGTAAAGTGGCTAAATCTTGAATCTCAGCTTGAATCTCATCGAACACTATAACTTGTGGTTGAGATATTGGGTACAACAGCCTATAATCTTCTTCTCATCGTGACAAAGAGTCTATTGCAGTGTTCAACCAACCAGCCTTATATTCCACTTAAAAATTGAATCCCATTAACTTGCTAAGCCAGTATTGTTGGGGGGATGTGGACAACTGCTATTCAAGTAAATACTTGAGACTAAAGTGATATGTTCAAACGATAAAAGAACAACCCCAAAGGTATGGTCTCCAATGTTGGACTGCTTTCACTAACTCGATTAATTCTCGCTCATACGCTGTAAGTTTAAGATAACAATCTGCTAATTTCTTGCTAAAGAAGGCAATGGGATGTCCCTTTTGTTGCAGGACTGCTTCTATACCTACATCATACGCGTCATATTCAACTACAAACTCTTCCTCAAAATTAGGTAAACTCAGCATTGGGGCCACTATTAAGGCTTTCTTTAGTGCATCAAAGGAGGGTCGAGCTACATCATTCCATTGAAAGGCTTGTTTCTTTAGCATATTGGTCAAGGGGGCAGCAATTTGACCATAATCCTTAATGAATTTTTAGTGATATCCTGTCAAACCCAAAAATCCATGCAAAGCTTTAATAATTTAAGGTTGAGGCCAATCAACGACTGCTTGAATTTTACTTCCATCTGTGGAAACACCTCCTGCTGATACCACATGGCCTAAATAGGAGACTTGTGGTTCTCCAAACGAGCACTTTGACTTATTAAGATAAAGATAATGAGCCCTCAATAGTTCAAAGACAATTTGTAGGTGCATCAAATGACTCTCCCAGGAGCTATTGTACACAAGGATATCGTCAAAAAGATAAGCACAAATTGACATAAATGGGGTCGAAATCCCTCATTCATTAACGCTTAAAAGGCTGAAGGGGCATTGATTAGTCCAAAAGCCATGACAAGGAACTCAAAATGGCTATAGTGAGTTTGGAAAGCTATTTTTTCCACATCTCGAGGATCTATTCGAATCTGATGATAATCGGATCAGAGATCAAGCTTAGTAAAAAATTTTGCGCCATGTAACTCATCCAACAATTCATCAACTACTAGGATGGGAAATTTATCCTTCACAGTTTTATCATTTAGCTCTCGGTAATCGACACAAAATCACCATGTGCCATTGTGCTTGCAAACTAGCACTACCAAGGAGGAGAATGACGAATGACTAGGCCGGATAATGCCTTGCTGTAGCATTTGCTAACATTGTTTTTCAATCTCATCTTTTTAAAAGTGAGGATATTGATAGGGTTGAACCACCATGGGGGCTATATCCAGCTATAAAGTAATACGATGATCGCATGGTCGGACGGGTGGTAGTCTTATCGGCTCTTGAAATAATTCCTTGACAGTTGCCATTATTTTCTCCAGGTCCCTCTCTTGAGGTTGTGATGCTTGAAGATGATTTATTGTTAAGTGTGAGGGCTACGACTGTCCATGTAACATAACTAGGTTGCCCGCCTTCTCGAAGTGTATTGTGAAGGACGTAAAATCCCGTAAAACTGGCCCCAATGTTCGTAGTCACTATATACCTAATGCCAAATCAAAACCAGCCAAGGGAATCACATAAAATCACCCTTGAAAGGATGATTGGTGATTGAAAACTGTACGTCGGTGCATTTACCTAATCCCACAACTTGCTCTCCATTTGTTGCAGCCACTTTAAGGTTCATTTGGGGTTAAATGTGAATTCCTATGCTTCGAGTTGATGTCGAACTAATAAAGTTGTGAGTATTACACGAATCCACCAAACTAGTTAATGGCTGCTCACAAATTATTATCGTTAACTGCATTGTTCTAGCATGTTGTTCCCCTATAATAGCATGTAAGGATATTACCGGAGTACTTTCTTCTTCCTTTGAGTCTCCTTCCTCTGTGTCTTCTATTTCCAACTAAAATAGTTTCTTGCATTGATGTCCAGGAACATATTGTTCATCATAATTATAACACAATCCTTGAGCTCTAAGAGTGGCCATCTCAGCTCTTGTTAATCTTTTAATAAATGGAGTTGAAGCTCTGCTTGAATTGGTTACTGCACTACCAACAACAATGTCCGATTTGGAATTATTTAAAGTTGCCTTTGAATTGAAGTTGGTAGTAGGATTTATGCCTTTCTTTATGTTTTGGATGAGTTGTAATTTTCTTTCAAAAGCCTCGGCTAAATTCATGGCATATAACAAGTTCGGTGGACTGTGCAATTCTACGTCAATGCAGATATTCTCCTTTAATCCTGCTGTAAACATGTCGACCTACTGTTTAGCTCGTACCGAGCTTGCCCATGCTAATAAGGTTTGAAATTCTTGTTAGTACACTTCTCCGAAACTTGTTTATTTGAGGTTAATTAACTCTCCTAAAGGGTTGCTCCACAAGGGTAGGCCAAAGCAAAGTGTACAATTCTCCCTGAATGCCTTCCATATCATGACTCCTCCTGTTCAATTTGGTAAAAACCATAATTGGCCTTCCCCAGTTTTGTGAAATGCTGCCATACTAACTTTGTCTCCCTCAGCCATTCTCTGATTAGCAAAGAATTTATCGCACCTACGGAGCCATACTAATGGGTCACTGGCTCCATCATAGGTGGGGATATTTAACTTCGTATCCCGTAACACAAAACCTCATGTTCCTCTTCCATTCACGCCTCCTTTATTGCTACTATTTTCTTCATCAAGGTGAGGATTCTGGTTTTGGTTAGAGCTTGCATTACTTCCGTCCCCAATGTCAACTCCTTTACCATGGCTGTTGGTATGAATTAAAGTTTCCAGTTGCTGTGATAATTGTTGAAGTTGAGCCATCATCTGTGCCTCTGTTGTGGCCTGCCTTGATTATGCTACTGCTATTTTAACATTAGTTTGAGATTAGTTTTCATGCAAAAGATTACGTAACCATTCTTCAACGATGTTCTCGTCCATAGTGAGTGGCTCTGATACCAAATTGTTACGATCCCGTGTCTGTAATCGAGTCACCTAATGATGACCCGGAGATTCTGCTTCTAAAGGGTTTTTTACCCTTGTTCTTCCTCCTAGATGTACCTATAGTTAGTAATCCAACACAGCCCATCAAAGGGAGCTGTAACCTTAAAACTCGTTAAGAGAGAGAGTTTCAGATCTCTTGGTTTTTTCTAATAAATTCTGCTTGATTCTTATTGTGAATAACTCCCTATATACAGGGAAATCTCTTTACGATAATGAAGAATAATAGAACTAGAATTCCTAACTGAACAATGATTCAGATTCCTTAATATACTCCCTTTCCTAATAAAACTCCTACTACCAACTAGAATTCCTAACTAAACAAGGATTTAGATTCCTTAATAGACTCCCTTTCCTAATAAAACTCCCACTGCCAACTAATAAGGAAGTAACAGAATAGAACTAGAAATAACAAAAATTAAACCACCTAAGATTCCTTATCTCACATTGAATTAGTATCTTAGGCAGCAGTTTTTCTATGTCATTCATATGTTTGACCCACGAATGCATCCGCAGCATGCTGCCTTCAAGTTCCTGAGAAGCAACCTTGATGCATTAAATGTTGGTTTACAAGATTTCTTTATGCATCTGTACAATATCATACTTGAGTATAGACCTGGAAGGTTTGTGTTTTATATTCTATTTGTAAATTTTTTCTTGTCTAGAAAATTCTCCATGTTCCTCTACACTTCCTCAGTGATATATATATATATACATGCTTTCATGTATAACTGCTATAAGTGGTTTGTTAATTGATAGATTAAGTGCATTTGTCTCCTTGTCTCTTACTTCCTCTCTCTCTCTAAAATCAAGTTTGTTTTGGATCTTCTCCAGGGTTTTAGATTTTGATTTCTTGTATTGTCATTTCCTTTACTCTAATTAGTTGATTACACAAGCTAGTTCTTATTAACATTGCACAATGACTGATTTCTCTACCTTAATAGGTTTCTCACTCCATTTGGATATCTCATGCAGGGATAAAGGGGAATTGTTGGCAGAAGCTTTTAGAATCATGTTGTATGAGGATAGACAACATGACATGCAAAAAGCTGCTGCATTTGTAAAACGTCTGGTGTTTATGCTTTAGGTCTACAAAATTTATGGCTGGTATATCTGTCAACTGCTAAAGCATTTGAACTTGTTATGAGTACCTTGTATTGGTTTAATAACTTAATTCTTAATTTAGTATATGTATAGTGCCTTGATTGGTTTCTTGTTCTTTTTGGAGATGTTCCAACTTTGGTGACTTTAAAGCATCTTGTCCAAAAGAATGTCAAATGTCGGAATCTATTGGAAAATGATTCAGAAGGTGGATCTATTTCTGGTTCTATTGCTATAAGCAATCTTCACTGTCTTTCTAATCTTTTTAGGAGATGGAATTTCCATTTTTAAGGTTGTGATGTGAAATGAATGATAAATAGGTTAACAACTAAGGGAAATGATGCCATATGTATGAATGGGTAGGAGTACGTATTATCAGCTCTGTATGCTGAATTGAACTAATTACTTGATCACATTGGTGTGATATTCCAAATTTTTACAATGGTTAGTTGTTTATACTTAAAACGTAATAAATAATATTCTTAGAGCTGGCAGAAGTCAGATTTTAACTCCAGTTTTTGCAGGAGTAAAATATTTCTTGTACTATTCTTTTTCCTTCTGCAATTCAGGTTAGGGATGATGCAGTAATTTTGTTTTATAATTTTTATTTCTGAATTAAACAATTCCTACTTGGTTTATTGTGGCTTAACAAATTTTTTGAAATGTTTAATGATGAACTTATAAGGCTCAATTTAATCAAAGGCGAGTGGTGGGTTGTAGTAATTATTTAGGAAATAGTAGACATGTAATAAAATCTTTAAAATGGAGTAATCTGAATCCTTTCCAAACTATTATTACTATTAGGTTCTCATATTTAACCCTGTGAGAAATTCAAATCAGATTGACGTTTTTAAGGGTTGGTTTGGCCTGTCGCTTGGAGGCAAAATTAGTACCTGAAGCATTTGTTGGGACCATTTCGATGAAGTAATTTAACTTTTGCACTAGTCATTGTTAATAGAACTTCTCAACAGTCCACAAGGAAAGCTCAAGAATTTGAGATTTCTATTAAATGTTGTTAAGTTCTTGAGTTATGGATCACATTACAGCGCGATTGATAGTAAAGTCAATTTCAAACAACCTTCTCTTACCCTTGCCCTTATTCGGGTTCTTAGACTGACTTATCGTGAGCGTAAATTCAGCTCTTTTAAAGGAGACTAAAACCTTGGAATTCAATTAAAGAGAGAACTCCGATCTTGTGTCTTAGTAAAAGTTGATGTAGGAGCAGTTAGTTTAGTTTTGCTAGTTAATATTGGATTTCTTACTACTTAGTACTTCTTAAGTTATTTGGATTTCTAGTTATCATAGGATTAGCATATTACTTCTTAATTAGTATTTCCTTTTCCTATTAGGAGTTGTCCTATACTAGTATAAATAGACAACCTATGCTTGATTTTTAGATCTGTCTTTATCAATAAAATAACTTTATGCTTTTAGAGGTTTTGCTACAAACCCTAAGCCCTATTTTCAAGTTCCAGCTACAATCTACATCAATTATAGCCTATTTTATTATACTTATATTTGTTTTTCCTTCCCATACTACGTCAAATTGGTATCAGAGCAGTTAGATCCTTAGATTTTGATTACTTAGCTATGGTTGGATGTGGTAGAACACGTGAACATGGAAATCAAGATAACCAAAGAGAGATGGCAGAGTTGAGATGTATGATTGCAGACTTGTCGCGAGTTGTGCAAGATTTGCAGTCGTGACGGGAGCTAGTGGCAGCCCAAATGGAGATTCCAGAAGGTGACCACAACGCTTCGGATGTACCGAAAGGTAGTCTTAAGGCTAAAACTGTAGATTCAATGGATGGCAACCCCTTTCATGTAGCTGGACCCACAAATAATGTAGTAAGAGTTAGACTGGAAGAGAGGTTAGTCCGTGCCCTTGAATTGAATGGTGGTGGAATTAGAAGTGAAGTTGTTGATTTTCATGAAAAGATGCATGTGGAGGACTATTTGGATAGGGAGGCGAGTTTAGAGACTTATTTTGAATGGAAACCTATGGCTGAAGCTAGAAAAGTGTTTTTTGTTAAGTTTAAATTGAAATTGCATAAGCAATTTTTACCAGCTGATTACTTAATGGAATTGTGTGAAAATTTCCATTCGTTGAGACAAAGGAGATCAAGTGTGGAGGAATACACGGTTGAGTTTAACAACCTCCCAAATCGACTGGGGTTGAATGAAACTAATGAACAATTGACCTCTTGATATCTAGTAGGTTTGAATCAATCACTTAGGGATGAGATAGGTGTAGTTCGATTGTTTAACCTTGAGGAAGCAAGGCAACATGCCTTAATGGCTGAAAAATGAATTTGGAGGTATAATTCTAAAAGGCCTTTGTTTATAAGAACTAATGGAGCTATTTAGAGGAGTGCTGGAGCTATTCGCAATGAAAAATAGGTCAATCAGCCCCCAAAAATAGTCACGAGACTGCCAACATGAACCGAGCTAATGGAGGAAATATAAGCAACATTGAAAAAGGGAAGGCTTTGGTGAAGTTTGGAGCAACAAAAACCTATAATCCTAATAAGTTTAAAGCTGGCAGCAACTCACAGATTTGGTGTTTTACTTGTGGAGAAAAAGGTCATTTTTTATGCTTTTCCAGAGCGAAGGGTGAACCTCACTGAACTAGAAGAAGAAGAGGAGGACATGTTAGACCCTGTGGATGATGATGGCGTGGAAGAAAGTGAGGATATAAATGTGTACCCATTTCAAGGAGAATCTTTAGTGGTTCAATGAGTAATGACAATCAGCAACAAGTGCGAAAGGGAAGATTGGAGATGTCGTAGTATATTTCAAACCTGTGTTAATTATAAAGGTAAGGTGTGCAATCTAGTTATTGATGGAGGTAGCATGGAGAATGTTATTTCAAAAGATGTAGTAGAAAAGCTTAAACTTACCACTAAAAGGCATCCTCATCCTTACAAGATTGGTTGGCTTAAGAAAGGTCATGAGATTCCAGTCACTTCTCGATGCTTAGTCAAATTTATTATGGGTTCAGATCTAGGTGATGAAGCTTTGTGTGATGTTGTGCCTATAGATGTTGGCCATATTCTTGTGGATAGACCTTGGTTATATGACCATGACATGGAACACCTCACTAAACCAAACACTTACACTTTTCGAAAAGGCAATAAGACTTACACCTTATACCCTTTAAAGGAAGAAGCCAAAGAGACTTCTAAATCTTCAAAAGGTGGCAAGGTTAGTGGATATGCAGCAACTGAAAGGTTTGAATCAAAATGTGAAGAGTCAGAGGTGGTGTATGTTCTAGTTAGTAAGGCTGTGAAGGATGACAAAGCTGGAAATTTGATTCAACAACCTCTTGAAATCCAGTAATTGTTGAAGGAATTCAAGGAGCTGGTCAGCTATGATTTGCCTCCAAGTTTACCACCTAGAAAAAGCATTCAACATGCTATTGATTTAGTGCCTGGAGCACCTCTACCTAATTTGCCAGCATATAAAATGGCACCTATGCAACGTGCTGTGATACAAAAACAGGTTGGTGAATTGCTTAGTAAGGGACTGGTGCGAGAAAGTAAAAGTCCTTGTGCTTGTCCAGATCTACTTGCTCCACAGAAGGATGATTTTTGGAGAATGTGTGTTGACAATCGTATCAACAAAATAACTGTGAAGTATAGATTTCCTATTCCTTGTTTGGATGATATGCTTGATCAATTAGGTGGTTCTAAAGTGTTTTCAAAGATTGATTTGAAAAATGGGTACCATCAGATCAGATTGAGGCATGGAGACGAATGGAAGACAACTTTTAAAATAGTAGATGGACTTTTTGAATGGTTGGTGATGCCATTTGGTCTTTCTAGTGCACCTAATACGTTTATGATAACCATGATTGAAGTACTTAAGCCATTCTTGAACTCTTTTGTAGTTGTTTACTTCGATGACATTTTAATCTATAGTCGGAGCAAAGAAGAACACTTGGTTCATTTGCACCAAGTTTTGGAGGTGCTACATAAGGAGATGCTTGTTATAATTTGAAGAAGTGCACATTCTTATGTGATGAAGTTGTGTTTTTGGGGTTGTTGTCTCCGTTAAAGGGATAAAACCAAATTTTGAGAAAGTTCGAGTCATCACGGAATGGCCAGAACCTTAAAGCATCAAAGATGTTTGAAGTTTTCATGGTTTGGTCTCTTTCTACAGGAGGTTTTAGTACTATAATGAGTCTTATAACTGAATGTTTGAAGAAAGACAGCTTTGAATGGTCTAATTCAGCACGATAAGCCTTTGAAATAATTAAAACTTTGATAACGAAAACACCTATTCTTGCACTACCGAACTTTGACAAGTTATTTGTTATTGAATGTGACGCTTCACATGTTAGAATTAGGGCTATTCTAAGCCAAGAAGGGAGGCCTATAGAACTTTTTAGGGAGAAGTTATGTGATGCTAAGAGAAGATATTCCACTTATGATTTGGAGTTTTATGCTTTGGTAAGAGCTATTAATCATTAGAGATACTACTTGGCCTATAAGGAGTTTGTGGTTTATTCTGACCATTAAGCTCTATGCTACTTGAATTCTCAGAAAAAGTTGAATGAACGTCATATTAGATGGAGTTCTTTTCTTAATCAATTCAACTTTCTTTGAAATACAAGACAGTTGAATGCAACAAAGTGGCTGATGCATTACGCAGGTGATCTTCACTTTTGGTAGTGATGAGTAATCAAGTTACAGGATGTGAAGAACTAAAAAATCAATATGAAACAAACCCATATTTCAAACTAATTTTTGAGGATTTGAAAGGACCAGTAAGGGCAGATTTGTTGCCGTATAGGTTGCATGATGGTTATATTTTTAAAGGCAATCAATTGTGTATTCCAACAGGTTCTATAAGAGAACAAATTGTGCGAGAAATTCATGGTAACGAGTTAGGAGGACATTTTGGTAGAGACAAGACATTTGCAATGGTAGTTGATCGTTATTAATGGCCAAGTATGTATAGAGATGTGGAGAGATTGGTGAAACGATGTTCATCTTGTCAATTTGGCAAGGAAACTTCACAAAATACAAGTCTATACACTCCTTTGTCAATACCGAAGGCACCTTGGGTTCATTTGAGCATAGATGTTGTCTTGGGACTTCCAAAGACAGCAAAGGGATTTGATTCTATATTTGTTGTGGTTCAAAGATGGTAAATTTTATTCCATGCTTCAAGACTTCCGATGCTACACATATTGCTGATTTGTTTTTTAAAGAAGTGGTGAGACTATATGGCGTACTAAGTTCAATTGTTTCTGATAGGGATGTGAAGTTTATTGGAAACTTTTGGAGGACTTTGTGGAAAAAGATGGGGACTGAATAAATGTATTCTAGCACTTGTCATCTACAAATTGATGGCCAAACTGAATCTATCAATCACAGTTTGGGTAATATGTTGAGATGTCTTGTTGGGAATCATGTGAAGAATTGGGATCTTGTAAACCACAAGTTGAATTTGCTTACAACAATTCAGTGAACAGACCAAAAAAGAAAACACCCTTTGAAGCAGCCTATGGATTTAAGCCACAACATGTTCTTGATTTGGTGTCATTACCAAAAGAGGCTAGAGTTAGTGATGATGGTGAAGCCTTGGCTAATCAAATTCGCAAGGTTTATGAAAAAGTAATGGAAACTTTGAAAGCTAGCAATCAATCCTATACTAGTGCGGCAAATCAACATCGTAGGGACAAAGAGTTTGAAGAGGGAGACTTGGTATTAGTACACTTGAAGAAAGAAAGGTTTCTTAAGGGAACTTATCACAAGCTTAAGTCTAGGAAGTTTGGGCCATGCAAGATATTGAAGAAAATCAATTCTAATGCTTATTTTGTAGACCTACCATCAGACCTACATATCAGCCCAATCTTTAATGTTTCTAACCTATATTCATTTGAAGGATTTGATGGGGAAGTGGATGAAGTTATAAAGTAGATAGACCAGTTACCAAGGGTGTATCTAGATGTTATTGAGCAGATTTGGATGTTAAAGAAGTGTGTTCAAGGAGGGGCAATCAGTACAAACAGTTTCTAGTGAAGTGATTGGGTAACCCAACTAGTGAAAGCACTTGGATAACTGAAGAAGAGTTAAAAAAAGTTGCTCCAAAATTGCATGTTGAATTTTTGAAGGTTTTCTCGCTGACATCGAGTCTTTCAACCCGAGGGGATTGATACAGGAGCAATTACTTTAGTTTTGCTAGTTAATCTTGGATTTCTTACTATTTAGTACTTCTTAAGTTATTTGGATTCCTAGTTATCATAGGATTAGCATATTATTGCTTAATTAGTATTTCCTTTTCCTATTAGGAGTTGTCCTATACTAGTATAAATAGACAGCTTATGCTTGATTTTCAGGTTTGTCTTTGATAAAGATAACTTTATGCTTTTAAAGGTTTTGCTAAAAACCCTAATCCCTATTTTCAAGTTCCATCTACAATCTATATCAATTATAGCCTATTCTATTCTACTTATATTTGTTTTTCCTTCCCACACTACGTTAAAAGTTCTACTTATTCTTTATTGCTATGATTGCCATATAAATAGGCTAGTCTCCTTACATCATTAGAAGTCCTATTGAGGAAGTTTCACTTTAAAAGGGAAATACGACAAAGATATACGGTAGAGATAGAAATAACAAATTGATGCAAAATAGAAATAACAACTTGACTATCTAGATAGATATAAGGAACCGAAATTAACGCTTCTTCCTTATGTATGCTTGGCCCACAAATACGTCCACAACATTACCCCCTCCTTCTAAAAGAGCTTGTCCTTAAGCTCGAAGGATGGACAGCCTGGAGGAATTGGTCTAGAGGCTCCCAAGTGGTGTCAGATTCAGGCAATCCCTTCTAATGGAAAAAAAGTTCCTGCTGTCCACAGTTAAGTCGAGCACGCAGAATGGCAACTAGCAAAGGAATAAGCTTACCATCATCTATTGGAGGAAGATCAGTAGGAGGAGGAATTTGATTTCCATGGAAGGCTTTTAATAAGGAGACGTGGAAGACATTATGGATGTGACTGTTGTTTGGTAAATCAAGCTCATATGTAACTTGGCCAATCCTTCGTAAGATGGAAAAGAGGAGAGCTTACTGTGAATTTGTAGCCGAATGGAATGTTGCCTATAAGGATGTACACGAAGCCAGACAAGGTCACCAGCAGCAAATTCATCATCACGATGGTCCTTGTCATAATACTCCTTCATACGGCTTTAAGCTTGGACGACACGGTTGTGAATGTCATCCAGTGCTTTATCTCTATCCAGAAGATCAGTGTCAATATCATCAATCCATGTGGAGCCGAGGGTATAAGAAAGCAGCTGAGGTGGGGCGCGACCGTATACAACCTGGAATGGCGTGGCTTGTAGTGTTGAATGGAAGGAAGTATTATAACAATATTCCTTCCCAAATAATTCAATCAACCTATCGACGAGAAGAATCACCCATAAAACACTAAAGGTACATTTCAAATGTTCGGTTGACCTCTATTTATCTGTCTGTTTGGGGTGATTGTAATAGCCTAGACCACCTGCTTGCAGACATTGTCCGCTTTGGGTCTCAGCCTTTCAGGCCTCGCGCCCTCACAGTTTTGTTCCTCCCTAAAGCCTACTCTCGACTTCCACAAGAAAAACGTCTACAAGGGAGATGTTTCCACATCCTTATAAGGCATGCTTTATTCTCCTCTCTAACTGATATGGGATACCCCTAAGTATTCACCCCCTTAGAGGCCCAGTGTCCGCGCTAGCATACCACTCGGGTACTAGTTCTGATACTAAATGTAACACCCCAGACCACCCACTTGCAGATATTATCTGCTTTAGGCTTCGACCTCTTGGGCCTCGCGCCTGCATGGTTTTGTTCCTCCCTGAAGCCTCCAATTTATAACACTATACATTCTGAGCCTAGGAAAAACCTAGTCGCTCTGATACCAAATTGTTGGATCCCATTTTCGGAACCCAATCATTCGGAGACATAACAAAGCTCGTTGTCCCATAAGGGTGACATACCCATAACAGTCGAACATCAAACAGATAAAATTTTGAGAATCACAAGCAAAATCCAATCATATTTCATTAAAGAATCCAAACAAAGTTTATTACAAAATACAAAATATGAAAATACAAAATACACATGATACAATTGAAAGCTTATGCTTAAAATGATTTTAAAACACAAAAGTTCCTAAACTATCTTAATTACAAAAGTCTCTAACTATCTTAAAGTTTCAATGCCTTGCAAGGATTGCTACCCGTCTCTTTCTGCATCTGAGGAGGGAATAGTGGGGTTAGCTACACAGCTCAGTGGCTAATATATTTATAGCCATTGGTAACGAGTCATACAATTCAGGCACACACATATATATAAATATACCAAAGTATGCATTTCAAGCTAAAAAAATTCATAATTTGAATGTCATCACAAAGAACACATCATGAAGACTTATCCATCAAAACATAACACTCAAACATGCATCATACTTGACAATTCAATTATGCAATGCATAAACAATTGGCTTGAGGGTTCCATGGAAACATAATGGAGAAACCGAAGTTTACCCTATGAATAGAATGAGTCCAATTTCGGAGCTCATATGCCACAAACGGGCAGATGGGAGAAGTCTCTTGTCAACGTGCATGTGACAAACAAAATGGTTCCACTCTTGCCCAAACAGAAGCACCTAATCATTCTCAAATTATTTTATGAAATGCTTTCATACTCTTCACGCTCTTTCCTTTCTTTTCATTTATACAAAATGCCATGATAGATATCAAGGCATAACATGATCAAAATCACAATTCAGTTATATCAAAATTTCATACATTTTTCAATGCATAACATAAAACACATCTTAGTAATTCACAATTTAGCAACTCTAGCATATACACACACATAGGCAAAATACCTATTTACACAATAACCATAAATATATTACCCACCTCATTTGCTTGCAAAAATTCAAGTCAAGGTTATCTTTCCCCTTGCTCTTGGTAGGATTCTCTACCAAGTCTTATTCAATAAGAATCCAATAGAAAATCTCACAAAGGAAAATCACTATAATTTATTGTAGAATGCTTAAACCCAAGCATTTTCTAAATTCCATGAACTAAAATCCTTTCAAAAATCCGAAAGATCCAAAATAATCTTACCTTCATTCTTCGCCAAATGAAGGGATCTTTAGCTCAAAGGGAAGGTCTTCTCTTCCTCTACCTTTTTCGCTTCTTAAATAGCTCCAAAATCTCTCTTGAAGACTAACTTCCTTGAAACTCTAGCTTGTTTTCTCTTCTTTCGCTCTTTCTTTCTTCTCTTTTTTTCGTGCTTCTCTCTCTTCTCTTTTTCTGATTTCTCTTCCACACATCTAGCTTCTTCTAGAATGTCAGACAACACTTCTTGTTCCAATTATATCCTTAATAAGTGATAAATGTCCCATTTGCCCTTCCATTTTTTGCCTTATGTCTTTTTATGCTTAAGTGTCTTGCCAACAATATCCTTAAACATTATGACATAACTCTTTCTTTTAAAAAAATGTTCTCCATTGCCTTAATTTTCTAAGGACATCAAAATCAATCCATTTGGTTCAGAACTCTAAAAATATTGCCTCAAACATTTTTAGACTGTTCTTATACTGAAACAGTACACTATACTTAAATGCCTCCCATTCACGCTCTTCCAACCGATACCCTTACTTTGATTCAATCAATCTTTTTTGAATCAATAACAAAAGCTATCAAATTCTATGGAGGGACAGAAATGTGTTAAGAAACTATGGGTTCAAGAATCATTTCATTTTGAGGTCGGTTAACAAAGTTATGACTGAAAGAATCAAACAAAGGTTTTTATCCTCAAATATATTGAACTTATCTCAGGACAAATAGTATAACTCTCTCTATAGATGTCAAACCAAAGTGTTCTTTAGATTATCTGAAAGAGGGCTTCAAGATATACAACTTTCATGAAGACCTTAAAGACAAATTCAATCGTCTGAAGGGTCAAAAATGGACCAGACGATAGGATTAGATGAAAGACGAATTAAAAAGGCAGATGAAGTGAAGCAGACGAATCGAAAAACAAACGAAACAAAGTAGACGAAGCAAAGCAAATGGATCAAAGCAGACAAAACAAAAAGCAAACGAAGCAAAGCAGACAAATCAAAAAGTAGACGAAACAAAGTAGACGAAACAAAGCAGACGAAACAAAGCAGACGAAATAAAGTAGACAAAGTAAAGCAGACGAAACAAAGCAGACAAAGCAAAGCAAAAGAAACAAAAAGCAAACGAAGTAAAGCAGACGAAGCAAAGCAGACGAAGCAAACTAGATGAATCAAAAAGCAGACGAAATAAAAGACAGACAAATCAAGGTCAACTTAAGACGAAGCAAAGTCAACTTAAGACGATACAACTCTTAAAATGAAGCGAAGTCAACTTAAGACGATGTAACTCTCAAGACGAAATGACGTCATCACAAATGATGTGACGACATCAAAGACGATACGTCTTTATAGATGATACATCTTTATAGACGATGCATCCTTACAGATGAAATGATGTCATCACAGATAATGTGACGTTATCACAGACAATACGTCTTTACAGACGATACATTTTTATAGACGATGCATCTTTACAGATAATGCATCCTTACAAATCACAGACGATGTGATGTCATCACAGACGATTCGTCTTTACAGACAATGCATCTTTACAAATGATGCATCCTTACAGACGAAATGACGTCATCACAGACGATTTGTCTTTACAGATGATACATCTTTATACTCCTAAGCATTTCCCTTTCTAACGACCATAACTTTCAATCCAGAGGTCCAAAAATTACATACTATATACCGTTGGAAAGCTAGAAAAATAAACTAAAACTTTCCAAATCAACTACCAATTTTTGTTTCGAAATCTTTCCTTACCACAACTTATACCAAGATCATCTTTTCTGCTTCATTTACTCCTCATCCTCAACTCAATATCATCTAGAAAGAAATTATAGTCGATGATTAATCATGAACACTAATAACAGAACACACACACACACACACACATATTCTTCACTTTCACCCTAATTCTTCCTATTTCATAGTTTCTCATCTACCAAAACACCAAAGAAAAACATGAATCTATCCACACTTCTCATTTACTACTTCAAATCTTCTAAAAAAAATTCAGGGTCCAACAACTATCCCCCTTAAAAGAATTTCATGCTTGAAATTCTTACCTAAGTGATTAGATCATTGTAGGTAATGCGGTCTTATGTTTTCCTCAGTCTCCTTAGTAACTTCTTCACTTAAATAATTCCGTCCAAATGATCATAGTCAAAAGGACTCACTCAGTCTTTCAATCACTTATTTAATCATTCACTTTCTTAACGAGTTCTTCATTATGTTTCAGATTACTCACAATTAACACCAATGCCCGATCATATTGATATCTCTTAACATACTCACATATATCACATTACGAACCAAAGACATCTTCGTTGGTCATACTAACTCATAAGTCAATGGTCTGATTCTCAATATCTTTATTTGGACCAATGCAATTTAAGCTTAGTTGATTCTTTATCCTAACCTAAGCACATTTTGCACTCAATCTAAAAATACCTTAGGAAAGTGATATTCTCATAAACATTTCATCCTTTGCTTCATAGTTCACATCTCTATAGTGTCAATACACTTAACTCTTATGTTCATCTCACTGTATTCCATACCTTTGGTGTTAATCCACCAAACTCTTCATATAGTATTCTAATGAAATCACTATGATAATGATTGTTATGCTCAAAGTCGATCAAAGCTATACATTGATCTCAGATTCCTATGAACTCCCAAAAGGTAAACGTTAAGTATATTTCCAACAGTCAATACTGTTGGCAACTGTGATCATTAACTTCTACCTCTTTAGCCATCAAACTCTATCTCAGCATATTCCCACTGGGATGAAGATCATAGGTTGATATTTATGCCCCTTTAACAGTATCTTTGTTCAATCATCTTTATTGGTACGTATACTTCTTATTTTAATTACAATGCATCATTCTTCCTATTCGAACCCAAAATTCAAATATATTTTCAATCTCTTAATCAAATTCACAATTTTTGAATCCTCAATTTGGTCTTAGTTAATCCTTCCATGTGATACTGATCTTCAATTCCATAGCAATTAGTACTTTGATTTGCCCAAAAATTCAACTTCACATTTTATGCTTCTTTTTGCACTAGAACTGATAACCTTAATATCGAATTTATGCTTAATGTATCAGATATAACACTAACTTTACTTGGATGTACTCCTTTGTACCATCATAGTCTTTCAGTACTTATATCCATTGTCTCAGCCTCGTATTCAATTTTTTTTTCAACTCAATAATTTCCTCAAACTTTTATGATTTGTACAAGTATATATATATATACATATATATGTAATATATATATGTGTATATATATGTACATATACATATATATATATATATATATCCAAGAGGTTCCTATACATATATTGTCCCCAAACTTTCAAAACAATCACTACTATAATAGCTCTGAATTATGTATCGAATAATCAACTCATAGGACTTTAGTTGTCTCTATCCTTATGGAATTACTACATTATGTTGCATTTGATTTTAGCCAAATCTAGGATGTGGAAACTTTTCCCTTATAGACACGTTTTTCTCGTGAAAACCAGGAGTAGGCTTCAGGGAGGAATAAAACTGTGAGGGCGCGAGGCCCGAGAGGTTAAGGCCCAAAGTAGACAATATTTGCAAGCGGGTAGTCTAGGTTGTTCCATTTAGTATCAGAGCCAGTACCCAAGTGGTATACCAACATGGATGCTGGGCCTCCTAAGGGGGGTGGATACTTAGGGATATCTCATATCGGCTAGAGAGGAGAATGAAGCATGCCTTATAAGGATGTGGAAACCTCTCCCTTATAGATGCATTTTTCTCGTGGAAGTTGGGAGTAGGCTTCGGGGAGGAACAAAATTGTAAGGGCATAAGGCACGAGAGGCCAAGGCCCAAAGCAAACAATATCTACAAGCGAGTGGTCTGGGTTGTTACAGTACTTAGGGGTATCCCATATCTGCTGGAGAGGAGAACAAAGCATGCCTTATAAGGATGTGGAAACCTCTCCCTTGTAGATATGTTTTTCCCGTGGAATCTGGGAGTAAGCTTCGGGGAGAAACAAAACTGTGAGGGCGCGAGATTCGAGAGGCTGAGGCCCATAGCAGACTTTATTTGCAAATGGGTGGTCTGGGCTGTTACATTTAGTATTAAAGCCAATATCTGAGTGGTATGTCAGCGCGGACGCTGGGCCTCCTAAGGGGGGTGGATACTTAGGGGTATCCTATATCGGCTGGAGAGGAGAACGAAACATGCCTTATAAAGATGTGGAAACCTCTCCCTTGTAGATGAATTTTTTTGCAGAAGCCAGGAGTAGGCTTCGGGGAGCAACAAAACTATGAGGGCACGAGGCCCGAGAGGTCAAGGCCTAAAGTGGACAATATCTATAAGCGGATAATCTGGGTTGTTACAATGATAAGATGAAGAAAACTGCAGTTTGACTCCATGAAGGTGGAAGAGTTCCTTCGAAAAATGGCTAGTGAAAACTATATCACGGTCATAAGTAATAGTCTCGGGTATGCCATGCAGTCAAACAATGTGCTCAAAGAAAATGTGTGCAACACAAGCAGCAGTATAGGGATGAGCTAACGGAAGAAAATGGGCATATTTGGAGAACCTATCAACCACAACTAGCAAGACTATTTTCTCCCAAGACTTGGATAATACATCTATAAAATCCATAGAAACGTCAGCCCAAACCTGAGTAGGTAGCTGCAAGAGTTGGAGCAAACCCACTGGACTCGAATGTTCAGACTTGTTCCGTTGACACACTGGACAACCTGCAACATAAGAAGCTATGACAGTCTTCATGCCTTTCCAATAAAAATTTCCACGAATCTAATGGAGCATTTTGATAATGCCCTCATGGGCACTATCATGGTAGCTAGACAGAATAGTTGCAATCAAAGGATAGTTAGGGAGAAGATAAATTTGGCCTTTGAACAAAAGCAACCCATCACAAAGTTGCCAATCCTAGGTAGTTTCAGCATTCTCAACCTATTTACGTAAGGTTTGGAGGGTCGTCGAATTCAATAGCTCATCCTTGATGGAGTCAACTAAGACACTTCGAGGAGAACTGATAGCAAGCAAAGAAGGGTCGTCATTATCGCATCAGGATAAGGCATCCGCAGAGGAGTTGAGCCGACCAATGCAGTATTCAACTGTGAAGGTATACCCTATGAGTTTACTAAGCCAATGTTATTGAGGGGGAGTGATAAGGCACTATTCAACAAGAATTTGAGACTATAATGGTCCATCTTAGTAAGGAAAGATCGCCCCCACAAATATGCCCTCCATTATTGGACAACTTTAGCCAACCCGATCAATTCCCTCTCATAAGCCGCGAGCTTCTGATGGCATAGTGCCAGTTGCCTACTGAAGAAGGCAATAGGATGAACCTCTTATTGTAGAACAGCCCCTATACCCCCACTGGAAGCATCACACTTGATAACAAAATCCTTAGAGAAGTCAGGCAGTTGTAAAATGGCTACAGTAGATAAGGCACGCTGCAACTGCTTAAATGCTTCTAAGGCTACCTCTGTCTATTGGAATGAATTTTTCTTTAGCATCAAAGTGAGGGAAGCAGCCAATAACCCATAATCACGAATAAATTTGCGGTAGTAGCCAATGAGGCCTAAAAAGCCTCGGAGGGAAGTGAGAGACTGTGGTTATGGCCAAGCCAAAACATATTGCACCTTGCTCATGTCAACCCCAACACTGTTAATGGAGATAGTGTGGCCTAAATATGCCACTTGAGCTGATGCAAAATAACACTTAAAGCACTTTAAGTAAAGCTTGTGAGCTCGCAACAAGGTAAAGACCTTTCGCATGTGAATCAAATGCTCTTCCCATATCTTACTGTAAACCAAAATAGCGTCAAAAAATGCCAACGCAAATTGACGTAAAAATTTATGGAATAGTTCATTCATCAAGGCCTAAAAAGTAGAGGGAGCATTAGTAAAGCCGAAAGGCATTACAAGGAACTCAAAATGCCCATAGTGCATTCGGAAAGCAGTCTTGCCTACATTAGCTTGGGACATACGAACTTGGTGATAGCCTAACCAGAATTCCAATTTTGTAAAGTACCTAGCCCCATATAACTCTTCGAGTAATTCATCTACCACAAGGATGGGAAACTTGTCCTTGATCGTCTTTGCATTCAGTTCATGATAGTTAATGCAAAGTCGCTAAGAACCATCCTCTTTGGGAACTAACAAAATTGGAGAAGAGAAGGGTGATCGACTAAGCTGAAAAAACTCTTGTTGCAGCATCTTGTTACATTGTGCTTCAATCTCATCCTTCTAATGATATGGGTATCGGTATGGTCAAACCACTATAGGAGCTGTACCAGGAAGTAGACAAATGTGATGGTGGCACTCGCGAAGTGGAGGTAAGCCATGGGCTCCTAGAACAAGTCTTCAAATGCATATAAGAGTTCTTCTAGCTGTTGTTCGGAGGAAGGATTTTCAATCAAGAGTTGGGTGTGATGGTCTCCATGCCGTGGTAATCCATAAAGTAAAATAGAGGTGCCCTTTAATGAAAAGGTCATGGTAAGTGCAGTAAAATCCCATAAAATAGGTCCCAATGTTTCTAACCATTTTACTCCCAAAGCCATGTCAAACCTGTCGACTGGAATCACATAGAAATCTACTAAAAAATTATGGCCAGCAATGGAAAATAGAACTCGAAGACAAACGCCAAAACTCTTAACTCACTCTCCATTGGCAATGGAAACGGTGGTATTGGGCAAGGATTGAATGTAGAGAGAGAGATGTTGAGTTGCTACAAAACTCAAGAAATTATGAGTACTACCGGAATCAACGAAGCCTAGCACTGGGTGTCCATTCATGAGAGCTGGTAACTGTATGGTACTACCGTGAGACTGCCCAGTAATAGCATGCAACAATATTTCTGGAGCAGCTAAGCTGTCCTCTTGAGGATCTTCTTCAGTTTCAGCCAATTCTAACTAGAAAAGTCGCTTGCATTGGTGCGCATCTAAGTACGGTTCACCACAATTATAACATAAGCCTTTTGACTGTCGTTCCACCATCTCCTCCCGTGACAACTTTTTGAAGAAAGTTGTGTAAGTGGCGATTGGTTTGGTTACCATTGCTGAAGGTGTACTGGAGTTTCTTGGTTGTCATGGTCGGCGTCGTATACTGGTGTTTTTTTGTAAGTGAAGCTTTTGCTCATAAGCTCGAGCCAAGCTCATTGTTGTAGATAAATCTGGCGACTTTATTAATTGAACATCCAATTGAAGAGAGTCACCTAATCCTACCACGAACAAATCCACGTGCAAATGTTTTGGAATGTGATCAACAGCTCTGGCCAATTTCTCCTGAAATTGGTGTTGATAAATCTCCACTGTACCTATTTGGCGCAGAGTGACCAACTCCCCCACAAGATTGCTACTCTCCAGAGGTCCACAACAAATTCATAAGCCCATTTAAGTATTGATTTTCTGTCTTTCCTCCATCTAGGAAATTCCTATATATGACTTGTGTGCCTTGTAATCCTTTTTCTGAAGTTACAAACTTCTTTCTGGTGCTTTTTAATCACTTCTTTTTTGTCAATCTAGAACTTAGAAGCAACTGCGCATGTTGATGTTTGTGGAGGCTCTATATTTATCATACCAGGATTATGTTAGTTTGTTTAATAAGATACACAGTTTCTATTTGATTCCACTGCAAGTTGTTGGGTCCACATTTACTAGTCTATATTTCACATGAACTTCGAAGTTCTAATTTCATTTGACAAAACTGAAAAACTAATGCTATTCTACATTTTTATTGTCCGATGGCATGAGCATATAATTAGGAGATGAAATGCGTTCCAGTGCCCAGTTAACATCTCTTTGTTATTCTGTTTTCGATATTGGTGCAGAAATACCAACCATATGCTTCAGACCCTAATTTAAGTGGCGCTCTCAGTTTCGTCTTGTGGGAACTCAATGCCTGTTTGTTTCAACTTTTGAAGAGTGAATAAGCAATTTTTTCTACAGCAAAAGTTGTTTTTAAGAAAAATAAGTATTTGACTGTAAAATTCAAAGCACTTTTTTCATAGAGATAGCTTTTTTGGAAGTCAAAATACAGCTTTTTGAGAAGCTCAAATTTGGAGTTTTTCAAAAAAGTAATTTTTCAGGTAAATTTTTCAAATCAATTAATTAGCTTATTTTTAGTCCCCTTTACCTTTATGTTTTTCACATAATTCCCACAATACTCACAAACACATCTTCACGTTTATTTTGAGATTTATATAATATTTTTTGACTTTTTTAATATGTTTTAATATTTATTTTTTATATTAGTTTTACTTATATTATAATGCATATAAAAGATTATGTTTCATATGGTTTAAAATTATATAATAATTAAGATATTATGCTTTGTATATTGTTTAATATATTTTAAATAATATTTATATGCATAAACAATTCTTATTATAAAATAAAATATAGTTAAAGTTAAAAATGCTTTTTATTTTCCTGTTGTCAAACAGTCTATTGTATAAAGCTCTTTCAAAAAAACTATTTTTTAAATGATAGTTAAACAGTCAACTGACTTCTTAAAAAAACTCTTCTTAAAAAAGCTCTACTAACAAAAACTCTAATAATAAAAGCTCTATTGATATAAATCCATCTAAACAAGCACTCAATCTTCTTTCGAAGCATTATCATCCTACAATTTCCACAATCTTTAGAGGCATTTCGAACATGACCACTGGTAATAACCATGTGCTTCTGTCCACTCTATCTCCTCAACAAGCTCTTATGGAATTTTGGCTTGGTCAACATGTATTCAATCCGACTTACTATGCTAAAAAAATCAATTCAATCGGACCTACTATGCCAAAAAATCAAGTAGCAAGAAGATAAGAGAAAGTGGACGGTTGAAATTGAAAAATATTGAATAGTTTCTAGATGAGATGAAGTCATTTGATGAAGACGAGTTACAGGCCAAACTTTCAAATCATTTCATGCTTCTTCATCACATCAAGGAGCATGAGAGATTGAGACATGAATTGGATCGTACAAACTTAGCCTTGCAATTACATGAAGATTATGAGAAGTCAGAAGAAGAAAGCCAGAAAGGAGTAGCCTCGAAACGTTTAAATTTTTTTTTAGTTTCACCGGTGATTTTGGAAAAAAATTGAGATGTAGATGATCTCAAGTTACTTCGAATGATGTTATGGGTATATATATATTTATAAGAAATCTGTATTTCCCAAATCCCTAGACATTGAGCAATTCATATCATTTAAGTGACCAAATTTAGGGATGATGGTATGTCTGATTTATAAACCAGCTTTAAAAATATTTTTACTATGATTGAAGCAATTAATATAAGTTAAGAAAAGAGAGCACTGTTAATTTTCTCACCTACATTTGCATTTTCGAACAAGTCCCTATGTAGTACTCCAATTTGGGTTCACTCTTGTTGTTTGAAGAATTTAATCTTATAACTTTATATATTGATCAAGTTCCTTGCGTTTTGCTGATAACTTCTTTTTTACATTTAACATTGAAATTATATTTTGTTAAGTTCACACTTTCTAAATTTTATGCACTTTAAAAATTGCAGTTTAATTAAAAACCCAACTATAGAAATTATACACAATTGTTTAAAAGTTAAATCATGCACTTTATAAGTTGAAAAATATTTAGTTTAAGAATATTAAATAAATAAATGATTTAAAAGTAATAAATTACTTTTAAAATGCAAAACAACTCGCATGCATGAGAAATACGTGGACAAGCTTAATGCAAAACAACTCGCATGCATGAGAAATACGTGGACAAGCTTAGTCTGTAACTCGACGAGGGAAGATACATGAATGAAGCATACATGGATTGGAAGGTCTACATTGTCCATCAAACTAATGATGTCCGAGCACTGAGCTACTCTCTTTTCAAACTTAGTATCACTTAATGGAACATTTAATGGAATAAATGTTCCAGTTGGTTCTGAAGTGGTATACTACAGATACCAGTTAATATTAAATAATATTTTAGATAAAATTTTTAAATTATAAAATAGTTCGTTGATATTATAAAATTGAAAAATAGCCATATATTATACTATATAATTTTTAATTTTACATTGACTTTATCTCAAAAAATTATAATAATATAAATTTAACATAACAATTATCTCTTTATTTTACTAATATTAATTTTCATATAAAAATATCTAAAATTAATATAACAAAAAGATCATTTAATTATCATACATATATAACACTAAAAATAATACAAAGTATTTAAAATATTTATAATTTATATCATATAGTAAATAATAATTATATCAAAAAGTCATATAGTAAAAATTATACAGGCCCATAAGTATTACAATAAGAGTTTCTACTAAGGACTACAGTAAAGAAAAAGTAAAAATTGAATCAAAAATATTTGTAGTTAAAAGTTTTATATTTATATTACATATATAAAATTTAACATATTCGTCAAATATAAGTGAAATTAGAAAAGAAAAATAAAAAATAAAACTTTATTCAATAAGATATTCACTCAAATAGTACCAGCCCTAATTTTCATTTAGTACAAAGTCCTATTCATTGAGAGAAGTTTCATACTTTCATTATTACTGTCATTCAAATTTATTATACCAGATAACATGTCAATATTTTTCTATCCAAGATTATCTTCCAAGTCACTCTTATTAGTAAAAATGCTTCCCTAAAAACCTAATCCACTAAAAGATTGATACGGTGAAGGCAAATTGGATCTACAAAATTACTTATTCTATTAAAAATCCTACTAAACAAACAAATTTTAATTATTAAGAAATTGCAAGAAATTATATTCAACTTAATAACGATAATAACATATCTTTCTCGAAGCTTTAGGCTATATTAAAAAAATATCAAATCATTCAGTTTTTTTATTCCAATTTATTTATTTTTTTGGAAATAGATGAATTTAAATATATTCTAAGTCCTTTCATACCCAGTTGTACTCATACATTAGGTCAGAATTCGAATTACAAACTTTTGAAATTCTAGAACCTCACTTTCAAATTTGTCCCACCATACAACTAGAATATAACAAAAGTAACCTTATAAATAAAATAAAGTGATAATTAATTTCAAATAAGTACAAAAGGAAAGAAATATATACCCAGATTAAGTTTGTCTCTTTGACGAATTACAATGGGCATCTTAAAATTGCCACATACATCTTGGATGCCTCCATTTTTGAGTTAAGGAGATTTTACACTATCTCACGCGAAATAATTATTATGATAGTTACTAACATTCCCTTATTAACTTAACTGATTTTTGTAAAACCTGATATGAAATAGACACTCAGATTCAAAAATGCCTCAATAGCAAATAACGAAGAGTAAAATTGTCTTTCTTATCTTTTATTGATGAATGTAAGATAAGATGTAGACAAGAAAGGCCTAATTTTCAAATTAGCCTTAATTAGTTGCTTTGCCCTTCCCATCGAATTATAAAAGTAAGCGACTATTGCTTTCTCATCACTATTAATAAGATAAAACACTCTCACTAAAGGCTCACAAACTTGAATGAAAAATTGATATTGTGACTAAAGTTCATGATCTTTAATTATAATTTTAGAAACCTCCATTCCAACATTAGACCTATCATATTGAGATAAAACTCACTTATCACTTGTAGACATTTTCTTCAACTCCTTTTTCATTAGAATAGAACAATAAAGTGATAAGAGATTAGTTACAAATATAAAAACATAAATTTCTAGCATTGGTGAAACCTTTTTTTTTAATCAAATTTAGAACATGCATGAACTTAGTCACTTCTCTTACTTTTTGCACAATTTCATTAATGATAGGAAAGTATTTAACATCTTTTATAATTTCCAACATCAAGTTAATATAATATGCAGCACCAAGGAGTTTAATAAAAAGAACTATACCTGTTTTACAACCATTTCCTAACTACTTTATAAGCAAAATTAATGTTAATGATGAACTGTACAATGTTTGCAAGCCCAACTTCATTTAAAATTTCATCTTAAATAGAGTATCAACATTTGTTTTTGATCGGGGTAAGTTTTAATCTTATGAACGCTCAATATTCCGCAAGCGCACGGTTCATAGTGTAGCATTAATGGTGTCGATCCCACGAGGAAGAAGAGTAATCTAATCCTAAAATCTAAGGTCATAAAAACTATAAAACTGAAAATAAAAGATGCAATAGAATTTAATTACGAGAATTGAGTTGAAGCAATCAAATCAGAAATTAAACACAAAAGTATTAGCAAGTGAACAATATGCAATCACAATAGAAATCAACCTAAGGAATTTACCAATTTATGAGAAAGGGGATTTTACTTATCATTAATGTTATCCTAATCGATTATATGTCAATGGAGTGTCGGTTCTAGACTATCCTAGGGTTGATTACTCTCTCTCGAGTTATAACCATTAAATCTTAAATTATAAACTCTAATTAGATTATAGAATTGCAATCTCTCAATTCATAAATTATCCAAAACCCTAATTAAATATGAAACACTCTCATAAACTATCAGAACATCATATGGGATTTATCTCCGCACAATTACCAATATGATTTGACATGGTTTCTATTAAATCATCTAACTCTCATTAATCTAATTTAATCATTTTTCATTCAGTTCACCCTCTCAGTTTATTACCGAATTATTCAAGAACGCAATCATATCGCGAACTTAATCCAATAAACACAATTAACTAAATTATCATTAAATCAAAATAAAATCCCAAAGGACAGTTTAGAACATCATCAATATTTCAAATCCTATTATCATACTATTCATCTCAATTTTGTACATAAATAAAATCGAAACAAAAAGGAAATAATGACTTATAATAGACAATGGAAGGCAGCAACATCGGGAAACCTCCTGATCTGGAAAGCACATCGAGTTAGCATTGTTTTCCTCTTCTTCCTCTTCCTTCATCTTCTTTCTCTCTCTCAGTATTCTCTCTTTAGGGTTTCAATTGTGATTAATGCAAAAAGCTCTTTTGTGTTCCTCTTAATGTTCTTTAAATAGTCTTTTATGTTTTGGGTAACCTTGGGGTCTTTTTAGGGTCCAAAAAGTCCAAAAAGTCCCTCGAAACGTGAAGTTTATAAGTGACTACAAATTTGCCTGGTGTAGGCCACGATAGTGGCCCACATCTGATCCTTATTTCATGATCATGGGCCTTTGTTTTGGCTCGAATGTCTTTCGAAACTCCTTTATTCTTCGATACTGACCCTGAAACACTAGCAAACACATTAAGGTACCTCAAAAACATATTATTTAAGCTCAAAAGGTTATACTAACCCTTAAAACATTTAAAAACACAAATAATTAACAAACTAACACAATTCTAACCTAAACACATACTAAATTATCTAATTAATGGCTGAATGCATATCAAACTATGCCCTAAAACGTGATGTGATTTACACTTATCAACATCCCCACACTTAAACGTTTTCTTGTCCTCTAATAAACAAAATAACAAACAACACAAAAACACAAAGCACATAATGCAATAATGAGGCAATGACTTCAACTTCACAAAACAAATTTAACTTTAAACAAAATCATTCAAGTTATTCCAAATTATTAGAATGCAAAATCTGCGTCTTGGAACTCTGGACTCAATATACATATTAATCAAAACTTAAATGTCAAGTTTGTTAACCCCTTTCAATTATACACATACATTAATAATTATTTGGTCAATCAAACTTTGTAACTAAACCTACGTTTTCGTGAAAAGTTAAGCTACTTACAAGTTCGGTAGGTTTTCATTAGAAAACATTCTTTTTTCTTACTTTTTGTGGACATGGACCTAGTCTTTTTACACTGAGGCAAACATTAGTGATGACTGTCGATCCGGTTACTTGACTCAGTCATGATTTTAGTAAGTTGCTTGGTTGAAACGTCATTATAGCCTTTTGATGCCAAGGCACACATTTATGATGTGTGTCGATCCAGTTACTCAGCTACATCACCTTTTTAACTGGCTAATATGTAGCACCCCACTCCCGCAAGACCTAAACCTGACATCGATGGGTGATATCTGAGTCTGTGCCCCGCGAGGTGGTGTGCTAAAACACTCAATCATTAAAAAATTGGTATAATTTTTTTTGAACTACAAACACAATATGCAAAAATCGATACTCAAATTGGGCCTACATTCATTCATAAACATTTTCAAGTAACACAAAACCATCAACAACATTTTCAATAGCCATTTGGGCCCTTTCACAAATACAAAACGCTTGAGTCATTTCGGAAAACCAATTTATATAAAAAGTTATGGAATATACAATTCAATACAAAATAGAGAAATGTAATGCAGACGCAAACTGATCCCGACCTCTATCCTTCATTTGAATGATGTAGGTATATTCCTGTTGGCCTAACGGGGTATTCTTCTGATCTTGAAAAATAATTGCAAATTTTTGGTGAGTTTTGCGAACTCAATGAGTGAACCATCATCGATGAGTTCACCGGATCATAAACACATATCACATCTTTCACATATATTCATTCAATGGATATCGATCTTATAATGCTATATGTATGAGACTCATATTCGTTCTTATTGTTGTGATCGAGTGCCTATCATATACTTATACAAATACTGACCTATAAAGCTTAGTCAGAACAGAATTACAGAGCATAACTCTATGTGCAGAACATATATCATAGAGCAAAGCTCTACATGCAAAATCAGAAATCACGGAGCAAAGCTCTACATGGAAGCACTTCAAATTGGCTACTCAAGTCATAACACCTTTATCTGAGCATGCATTTTATGAAATGCATCAAATCCTGATTATGTCATATCATATAATCACATGCGATATTTAAGCAGAAACTCATTATCATCGGACCTAAGTCTGGCATTCAACTTTCGTTGAGAATTCACATATCATACAAGATTTCATATCAAAACAAAGCACTTCCAATACCTATATCCATATAACAAACTCTTCGAACTTTAAGTCTGGAATTCAAATCAAATCATAAATAATTGATAATTGGAAGCTAACACATCAAATAAATTCAAAGTAAATCAATCCTAGGAAATCATCTAGGTTGACTCACA
>JANSVA010000008.1:35695538-35705582 GCA_025504915.1 Erythroxylum reticulatum | reverse complement strand
GTTTGGCTCATTGGTCAGTTGAACGTCTAACAGATGCAAAACCAACTAGTTTTTCCACAAAGTATCATAAACCAAGCTAATCAAAACAAAAACTTGTGCAAATTAAATCTCTACAGAAATCAAATTTAACAAATGTTTCTAAGTGATCAAAAATTTTGTTTTAAGGAGTAAGAATTTTTTTTTAATATAACTTTAATTACGCATGATTTTAGATGTTTTAAGGAAAAGAGAGGTAAATTACACGGCAAGATTCACGCTTCACATATTTGTTCTTAAAACTAATTTCAGAGGTGTCGTACATGAATAATTTGCGCGTCTTATCAAGTGTCATTAAAGACATGTTAAAGATTCCAGCAAGTCGCTTAAATTAGGTACTAGAGTCTGGAAAAACTACGATATTGGTATTATGTCAAACACAATTAGAAAGTACTTAGTTGATTTATATTACAACTACCACAAATCGCACGGACTATTTTCTCCATAATAAGATACAAAATACTACAAGTTGGTAATGAAAATGGATAACTAAATTTCTCCAAAAAAATTTTATAAAAAAAGTCAATGGATAACTAAGCCGGTTCATTAAAATCATGATTATTTTTATCAATTAAAGGTCTGTTTGAATGTCAAAAGGCCGCATTTGATTTGATTTGATTTGACTAGACTTCATAAAATTAAAATGAAACCTGGAAAGGTAAAGGAAATAATATATAACTAATTGTGAAAAATGAAAATTACCATTAACCATAAATAAATAAATGATCAGGAGACGGCTTCCCAAGCCGAAGCTGCAATGAGAGGTCGGCTATGCCAGCCGAGAGTCAAACATCCTTCGTCCTCCTGGACGCTGTAACCCTCGGCAGAGAACAGCGTCAACAGGATACTGGCTTGCTTAAACGCATTTGAACCCAAATGTAAAGCCTTGAACCCAGCTCCACTAAGCCGCTCTCTCCACTTAGCCAGCGGCTCGTGTCTTTCCACCCGAGCGGACCCCTCGCAGCTCACCACATTGCATATTTCTCTCTGTATGTACATCTCCGCCAACCCTTTCTCTGGCTGTAAAGCGCAAGCCTCCAGTGAATCCACCATCGTTGAGTAGTAGTATAGTGACTCCGTGAAGCGGTCCATGAACTCGGATTGGTTGTGCTTCGCTTCTTGCTCAACAACCGTCATGATCTTCGGCTTCAGGTTCTTGATCCAACTCAGAACAGTATCGATCCTATCCCGGTCGGGTCCCAGTAATTTGTGGAGCTGCATGATTGAGTTGACTGCCACAGCTTCCTTGGGGTTCACTTGTAGCATCCACGGCTTCACATCCTGAAGCCGCGAAGCTGCCACGCCACGAAATGCAAACCGGACATTGACCGATCGCGCCAACTCAGCAAGTCGGACGCCGATCTCTCGAAGGGAGTCGCGGCCGTCGGGAGATGGCGGACCAATGCCGGTTAACCTTAACAGCGGCGGTCCACCACGACGTAGAGCCAAAGCCTGTATGAGCGCTGGCCATTGTAGACCGTGCATTAAGTTAAAGTCCACCACGTGGACGCAATCTTGACCGTCGAAAGCCTCCAGTATAGCTTGATTGGCTGTGAAATGAGCGAACTTGAGGTAAGGACAGGCTTCGTAGAAGTGATGGTAGAGAATCTCATTCTCATAGGCAAAACCAGAACAACTGCCACCAGCTGGAGAAAGAATCCGGCGGCTCAACGCATCGATGAAATAACCGGCAACTTTTCCGATTCCGCATCCGGTGTTGACACGGATCAACAAGGCCTGCATATCCTCGATTAGGGAGGCAGCTAATGAGTGGTTGCCTCGCTGAATAGACTCCGCACATGTCATCAAAGTATGAACAAGCCTTATGCCGGAATCTTCCTCCACCGCCGCCACAACCATGACCTGATTATGATGATTATGAGGAATATTTACGTTTTGGAGCTGCTGGTTCTGAGGAGTAGAACTGTGATCAAACAACGAGGAGCTGTCAGAGGGAACGAGATCGGAGAGATCGGAGGGAAGAGAAGGGAGGGACTGCTGAGATTGGTTGAACTCGGAGAGAAGAGAATCGACCCAGGAGGAGAGGTCGGAAGGATTGTAGAGGACGGCTTCGGAGGGCAGCAGGTGGTAGGGGGAGTTGAGCATGGCGGTTTCGAGACGTTCAAGGCGTTGAGCTACTTGGGGGAGATCGGAGGAGCGGACCTTGTAGCCGGCGTCGGCCAGAAGGCCATCGATCTCAGGAGGTTTGATGGAAGAGGACGAGGTAACATTTGGGTTTTTGGCTGACGTGGCCGAGTCGTACGGTAGCATAGTTGTTGATAGTTGATACTAATAATTATCAGCACCAGCGGGAGAAGAAGAAAGAGATGAGAAATATATGTGTATGTGTTGGATGAGTGGTGAAGTTTGGCTACCTCTTTTTCGCTGCTTACGGCGGACTCTGATTAGATGGAAGAAGTAGACATAAGGTCGTATAGTATATAGTATATGGTGTAGTATAGTATAGTGTGAAAAAAGTGGTGGGGACTACATGTAAGCGAGTGACTGAGTGAACGAAGAAAGAGAGGTGAAGTTGGGCTTTTCTTTCACTAAAAAGAAAAACAGAAGTGTATGATTGGACAGGTAGGGGGTGAAATTATCACAAACTAATTGCAAATTTACTGTCTCTTCTGTGTCATGTCATGGTTATTTTGAAATTGGTCGTTACGCATGTTTCAGGTCTTTCTATATTTCCTACATCTTCGTTATTACCACCGTGAACTTTTTCTAATTATTATTTTACTGGACTGACATTTCTAACATCTTTTTAAGTACGTAGAACGAGAGAGAGATGTCTAGCGGTAAGCAGCTTTCATCTCGTTCGAAACAAATTAAGTTGGAACAGAATCTGAAGCCTGGAGCTCTTGATTTGTTAATTTTGGTAACTGATGTTATATGGAAATGAAGGGAGAGTGGAATTTATAATTAAAATAATACGAAAATGACTTTTTAACAGCATTTCACTACTCTTTGAAAACGAAACCTAACAGGCGAAAATCTTCTTTCCTAATTTTTTTAGATATTATTTTTATACACGTGTGCTTTGTTGATAGAGCTTTATTCGTGGAGTATATTTTAGGTAGCTGGGTCATTCAACGAAACCAAACTTAAGGCAAAATCTGTTTCAATGCAAAACCAGATCGTCTCCGCCGCTGGATAGCTTTAATAAAAGAGAAGGATATGCTGTCTCCATTAAAGAAACAGTAGTAAAGGCGCAGTACAGTGCTGAATATTCGTTAATATAACATCATCGGGGTCGCTCTTTTCTTCTTTTCTAATGGTAACTTATTCAAATAAAATTATCCGGTCAACATCTGTTGAAATTGTGACGGATTAAGATATGCTTAAAACCAGTTTCTATAATTGAGACATTTATTATATTATTCTGTATAATCATTCCCACCTCGATTACACACGCACCATATATATATACATAGATATAGACATATAATATCCACGGACCATCCAAACAAGTGGGTAGATATTACGTGCAGAGATATAGAAAAAGATTTGAAAGGCTACTTAAGTAGAGGCCGATTTCAAACAGATGGTACTCTCTCTCGACATTTTGATTTATCAGACCAACTGGGGCCGTGTTGGAGACACAGGTCCATGTATAATTCTAGCACCTGTGAGTTTTTGTGGTCCTCGAGACACAAAACCTTGCTTGAGCATAACGCCGTGCATTAATTTAGGTGCAGCCAACAGGTCATACTCTAATTCCAATTAACAAGATTAGGTGTTATTCTAGTTAGCCAATACAAAATTAACAAGAAGAGTGATTAAATGCCGACTCATCAATCTCATCCTTCTGTCTCTAAGATCCCATCTCTTAGGAAGTGAATGAAAGGTGGGTAAGATTTTTAGGCTTTGAAGGTGAAACTGAAAAGAGTTCTTTTCGGTTTTTTACTTTTGGAGGAAAACAGGCAGTAGCATCGTGAAATGAAAGTGGGAGGTATGACGTGGTCCACAACAATATTATTGAACTTGGGACCATTTCAAAAAGCCCAAAAGTTCAAGTTTCAGTTCTCATTAATCAAAAGTAAGATTTGAAGTTGGAAAAGCAAAAAAAAAAAAGTAAAAAATTAATACTAGTTCGTAATATTATGAGGATATAACACGGGGCAATTGGGACCAATTGAAAGGCCCAAAAAAGCTCGATTATAAGTATGGAAAATGAAGTGTAACAGTCGAGGACCCAGATTTGTCACGGTAGGGATGGTGATGCGTGGGACAGCGAGGGAGAGAATCCCCATAACAAGAGAGAGAGAGCGAGGGAAGTTGGGGACCATGAGACTAGATTCTGAATAAGGCAAAGAACATGCTGTGTTTGGGACAGTCCTGCAAACGTTGTGTCTCCATTCCGTTCTTTTAGCTGACACCAACACCTAACACCTCCACCCTGTCTTCTGTGTTCGTCTGATGTAAGAAGATACATTTCTTGGTCATAACCTTTTGCATCCTGCGAAATTATCCAAGATTATCAGGTAATTAACTTACTAAAAATATTTATTTTGCTAGAATCTCCAATCATTATGGTCAAATAAGTTTTTCAAATCAATATGGATTAAAAGGCTACTAGTATTTAAAATTTTTTATGTAGTACGTTGGCCCATTCTTATTACAAAAAGGAATTACAGATGCTTCTAACTTGGTCCAAGGATCTTAAGAGGATTCAATCTCAAGTTTTAATCACCAACCTTGTGAATACTGTTATGTAATAAGTAAATCTATCCTAACATGCAGCAGTAGCATTAATAATAATAATAACAATAAAAACAATTTATTAAAAATCTCATTGCTATACGAAGTCTAAGAAGGTCCAGTAGTACATAATATTGCTTCTAATTAGTAAAGAGACTGTTTCCGAATGTCCCACAAGAAAAATTTAAAATAAAAAAGCAATAAAATAAAATAAATAAGTAAAATATGAAATATGTAATAAACTAATGACCTGTTTGGTTGAATAATTATTCTATTCCTAGCATATTCCTATTCTATTCCTTAAACCTTTGTTTGGTTATAAACAAGTACAGAATAACTAATCATCAAGAATATCCATTATGTAACTTTGAGGAATAGATAATACTGATTCCTACCTATCTTTATCTATTATAAGAATAACTATTCTTATTCAAGACAACTTTATCCTTCAACGTCATTCCCTTCTTCGAGCCTCTCTCCCGAAACTTCTTCTTCTCTTCTCCAAATTCACTCTCTATTGAAAATTAGTTTTGCATAATAATAATAATAATAATAATAATAATTTAGTCTTTTTGTTAGTTATTTCTTTGTTATTCTAAGTTTATATTTCAAACATTGATATAGAAATTCTTTATCTATTTCATTCCTTGAATCTAACAAAGTAATACTCATTCTATTCTATTCCTAAGAATAACTATTCTATTTCTTATCTATTTCATTTCTTAAACCAAACAAACTATAAGTAGCAGTAATAGTAGTAGTAGTAGTAGTAGTAGTAGTAGTAGTAGTAGTAATTGTGAACGCCCAATATCTCCTGGGAGGATATGTGGATGCCACACAAGATGGTACAAACAAATCAAAACATTTCGCGAAAGCATAGCATTCAAAATCTTCCATTGGAAGCAATTCAGAACATTCAAAAATACTAAACATTCATAACATAAATAAGTTCCAAAACCAGCCTGTATTATGGTTATTACAAACCTTTATACAAATTCAGGTACAAGTCAAAAGTCAAACTCAAAAATACATTTTTTTGTCAAAACAAGGCTCAGACTCCATTGACTATTGTGGTTGACTCGTCCTAATCTTTATAATCCTCGCTCTGAACCTAGACGGGGCAAATCCATCATATTAAGCATATAGCTTAGTGAATAATAACTAATCTATATATAAACTGACAACTGATTATACAAGATCATGATATAACAGAAGCATGCATTAACAGTTTATCCAAACGAACAATTCAAACATAATGTATCTCAGAACAGATTGTACAGAAAACATAACTGAATATCAAAAAAGGGTGTAAACGCTTCATAATCAGAACATAATATCTTTGTTTAGATCAAAAATCAAATATATTTCAGAATACAAAAATCAGATGACTATTAATCTATAAACAGAACTGGGTAACGAGACTTATATAAAGGGAGACCAAAGTCTCGACACCAAAGTGTCACAGAGGGAGACCGAAGTCTCGACACCGAAGTGTCACAGAAGCAACTGCAGACCCTTGTAGGCATGCCGATTTACCCACGATTAGTACTTGACAGTTACAAAACCAAACCGGTTCATTTCATGTGCATAATAATTAGTCAATCATATTTACATGATCAAACATTTCAGACATTCATTGTCTTGAAGTTCAGAACACAATCAACATAAAACCTAATTCAATTTAGTATAAACAGAACAAAACAAAATGTGAGTGTCCTAAAGATTACTGACAGCTTTGCAAATCATTCAATGAAGCAAAATCAATAGCAAACAAAACAGTCAAAGCAAAACCATCAAAAACTTTTTTACTGAATTACTTACGAAATTGACTGTCTAAATTACTTACAAAATACTCAAGGATTACTTACTGAATTTCTTACAAATAATCATCAAAAATTACTTACAAAATTTCTTACTAGATTAATTACTGAAGTTCCCTTTTTGGTTATTGCCTCGAAGTCCCGGTAATATTTGGAAGTAGTCGCTCTATGCATTCCTTTATAACATTTAACACAAACACATATTACTATTGTGCATGATTATGAAATAATTTATGCACATTCATATATACTAAATATGTATGATGCATTGTCATGACAAATTCCTAGGTTTCTTATCCTTAATCTTGTCACATTATCAATCATGTGAAACCATACTCAATTGCTCAATCCAGACTTATCTCACAACCAACTTTTGGGTCCACTTTGCTCAATTATTCTCATCACGAAAGTGAGGTAATTTAATAACACTTCCTTCTAGAAAGTTTTTCTTCCGTGTCTTAAGTTTATAATGATGCCAAGTTCATTCCATTTTGGTCTGAAAGTTATACTTAAAAGATCTCAGACTGTTCTTAAGCTTCAACAGAATTCTTATCTCAATTTTCAATTAGATTCTGAAATTCTTAGAGGTAGAATTAGAATTCAATTGCTTCAGAAAATTGTAGTCTTATGGCTCTAGTTTAATTAGAATCAATAATCATCTCATTCGAAGCTCTGCTGACTAAGGTATAATTAAAATACTGAAGAATGTTTAATGAAATCATCCCTGTTATCATACTTCAGTATAGTCACAATTTTATCGTAAATTCATCAATCAATCCATTTGAGATGGTCCTAATTTTTTTTGGAGATGAATGCCAATGTCTTATAAGTCTATTGGTTAAATTATCATGTAAATTGGATGTCTGGAGAAGAAGTTATAACAAAAAGATCAAAGGATGTTTAGAAAACAACCTTCTTCAGAAAGTATAGAAGTCGCGATTGGTACCTGCACGATTGCGACATTCTAGATGGACCGGTGATGTCGCGATCGTGCTAGTTGCCATGTCCCTCAACAAAGTCGTGATCGTGACTTTCTACTTGAAAACACGCCTATTTTTCTCCTCTCATCTCATGATCGTGAGATCCCAACATTTTTAGGAAAATCACGATCGTGTTGGCTCACAATCGTGACCTCCCATCTTCTTCAATAGCCATTTTTCTAGAAACTTAACTATCGATTTTCCATCTTCTTCTTCTCTTTCCTAATCCCTCATCACAACTTTTACCCCTTTCATTTAACCCTTATTTCACTTCCATAACACACAAACAATCCACAATTCCACATTAAACATCTCACCAATATTCAGTCACAAGCGTGCGACATTACGCATACCTGTGCGTGCCTTGCACACCCGTACTAGTGCACCAGCTTCCTCCATTTTTCTATAAGTTCCCACTGATTTATTCATTCCTAATCATATATTATATCTTTCTACTCCAATACAATCCCAAAACAATTTCAAATGCAAGCTTATATGCTATTTATCATCAAAACCAAAACTTACACAATCTTTCTCTCACTACTGTAAGTTTTTAACAGTAGTAATCCATTACCCAAAACAGATCCTAAAGCCATACGGTTCTACACCACATTTTCTGCTATGTCTACTTCACTAAGTTTCTCTTTAAGCTACATGCAATCGGTATTACTCTTCCACCACAAAATCCACTGTATACTATTATCGACTCATCTTTCTCACCGAAACTTACATAACTCATGCATGTATTTATTTCCAACATTAATAAATCATTAGGATCATTTACAAAACTTAGAAAGTTAGACACATCACTTACTTTGTTTTTAGAAAATCACCAATAGTGAGAGTGAAAGGCAAAGTTCGGTGTTGATGAAGAACAAAGCAAAATCGAAGAATAAACAAGGAGCTACAGAGTTTTTGCCTTTCAAAACATGTGATTGCGTGTGTTACTAACACCTTGCCCAGTGTCACCATGCATGTGTACCGCTTATCATGCATATAGGATTGCCACATTGCATAATGCCATTTGTCTATTTTTCCTAATTTAAAATACCCCAAAATTTTTAGAAAAATTTCTAAAATTAACCACAAACCAAAATAGTAACAATTGTCCCCAAATAAAATTTCCACAATTTAATCACATTTATAAATCCATTTTACTCGAAAAAATGTCAATACATGCATGTACAATTATTTGTATGTGTCAAAAATTCATATGCACGTATCAGCGAATACTCAATTATGCAAAGCATACAGTGTACTGAAATTCCTCAATTTTCTAACCCTTAACATGGGGTGTTACAATAATAATAATATGGCTAAGAAAAGGCTTAAGTTAAATCCTTAATAGGTAAGTACTACATATTTAAAAGTTTAGGCAAAATATAAGAAGAAAATGATAAATGACTTATGAGAACAACAAGAATCTCTTTATGAGAGACTCTTTATCTATATCCTAATATACCAAAGTTTTATACTGACAATTTTTTAATTTATAAATTTGTAATAATTTCTTAATTTTCAATTAAATTAAGAAATTATTAATTTGATTACAAAATTTTCTACCACATAATCATTCAACTGAGTAAAGCTTTATAAATAATTCGAGTACAGTCTATTGTTATTTTATGATGAGTTTTATTATTAAACTATTTTTAGAAATATTATCACCTAAATATGTTGTAAAATGACTTTTAAATTCTAAAAAAAGAATAACATTTTTTCATAAAAGGAAAAGTAATTCATATTAGGAGAGAATAAAAAATTAAAACCCCTTTTCTAAAAAATTAAAAACATTATTTTAATTTGAGGAACTTTTAAGTTTATAATGCTATAAATAAATAGTTAAAAGTACAATTTTATAATAGAAATGAAATTTATGGTAAAGTAGTGTTGGAGTTATGTAAATGTAGTGCCCGGAAAAGCAAGTGTATTTACATGTAACTTTTTTTTTCTTTAGTTATAGTTTTTGTAATGAAAATATTTATTATTAATAAAATAAAAAAGTTTGGTTTTATTTATGTGAGCATTATATATCTAGTTAAAAAGGTACCAAGATTCTTTTGTAAGTAATATACATATATATAGAGATGTATGGGAAACATGTGTATTATAAGAATCTAAATTAATGGATTCACAGTTGAATGATCAAGTTGGTCGCTTGATTATGGTTTAGACTATAGTATTGCGATTTATCTCCATATAAGTAAAGGAGTTTACTTAAAGAGAATGATGAGTTTCATATCATGATAGTAGTTGATTATCGATAATGGCACTATTAAATGAATTTGGAATCAAGTATGTTTTCAAGAATAAAATGACCCGTTACTTTCATCTTAAAACATATAACTTAAGCATTCGCTTATTATGGACCACAATCTTGATGAGTGATGATCTCGTATATGTTTTATTATGATTCTTGATATGTTTGGAATGGATTTTTACAGAGTATTAATCTAGTGTCTGCATGTTGGAATTATCAATTGAAACATGTATCAGGGAACATT
>JANSVA010000008.1:35681002-35695438 GCA_025504915.1 Erythroxylum reticulatum | reverse complement strand
TAATTGCACACTTATAAGCATTTATTTATGCACAATTGTATAAATGGACTATGTACAATGCATGCTCAATGACAATCTTGGGTACTTTACCAATTTCATATCTTAAGCTCATTTTCAATTCATAACTTGATCGCTCATCAATTCTTTAAACCATAACCTCAATCCTTTGGTACTTTGATATCAATAACTTATTCACTAATTTTCCCATATATATACTCGTATTTGACTAGTGAAGAGGAAAAACAAAATATTTAAGTATGCATATATCACTATCAACTTTCTGCTTAAAACTCAATATTTCCTATTCATTTCTATTTCATTTCAGCTCATCATGTCACAACCAAACCGAAATCTACCATGTTTCACAATCATTAAAACAGAAAATCACACTCACGTATTCTTCAAGTTTTCTGTTTTCTCAACTCCAAAGCTAGTTTAACATTATCTCATAACATTTTTGTCATCAAATCCATAGAAAATCAACATGTACGGCATATAACATTTCATTCACATACAAGTAGCACTTCAATGTCTCAACCAAGCGTCACAATCATCGAACGTCTTATCTGGAATCCAACATAGTTAAAAACATTCATATAGACATTCAGTAAGCAATCAATAAAAAATTTAAAACAGAACAAACAATGAATGAGACTATCTAGGTCCACTCATAGTACGCTCTAGATTAGCATTTGCTTCTAAATTTTGGAAACGCCTAAATGCAGACACTTAACCTACACAACCCATTTATGCAAGACACACATTACACTCACATTAATAATTCCACACTTATAAGCATTTATTTATACACAATTGTATAAATGGACTATGTACAATGCATGCTCAATGGCAATCCTGAGTACTTTACCAATTTCATATCTTAAGCTCGTTTTCATTTTGTAACTTAATTGCTCATCAATTCTTTGAACCATGACCTCAATTCTTTGGTACTTTGATATCAATAACTCATTCACTAATTTTCTCATATATATACCCGTATGTGACTAGTGAAGAGGAAAAACAAAGTATTTAAGTATGCATATATCATTATCAACTTTCTGCTTAAAACTTAATATTTCCTCTTCATTTCTATTTCATTTTAGCTCATCATCTCACAACCAAACCGAAATCTACCATGTTTCACAATCATCAAAATAGAAAATCACACTTACATATTCTTCAATTTTCTACTTTCTTAACTCCAAAACAAGTTTAACACTATCTCATAACATTTCAGTCATCTAATCCATAGAAAATCAACATAAACGACACACTAAATCTCCTCACTCATTTTCCAGAAAATAAGAATATCACTATTCTTAACCATTTAGCAATGAACTAAGGATGCATGCTTCAGTCTATGCAAAAATAAATAATCATAACAAGCTTACTTGTTTGAAGTTCCAACATCCACAGCAATCATGTAAACCCTAATCCTTCATACAACCACGTACCTTAACTTGAAAGTTGACAGAGGGTTCGATTTTTCTTGTGGTATAAGAAAGAAATATCAAAGTGGAAGTGATGACAAATAGAGAAAAGCAAGATTTAACTTTGGTGAAAATTTGGTGAAAAACTCTGTGTTGGAGGAACTCTAGAGAAAGAAGTTTCAAGAAGGATAAAGACAAGGACAACAGTTTGTCTTTCAAGGTTATTAAAGCTTAACTTTAGCTAAGACACCTGTCCATTTCTTATCCACTTATCCATTTCCCTTCATTAAGACTTACTTAAGTATAATCTATACTTAAGTTTAGGACTTAATAAAACCACTGAAATCATAAGTCATAACCCCTCACTCACTTTCAGATTTTTCCCATAAAACATCATTTTGGGTCAACTTCTTATGCTCTTTTTGACTTTGATACTGAAGTCATTTTGTAGCACTTTCTTCTAGAAACATGTTCCCCTATGTCTTATGTCTCCATCGACACCAAAATCATTCAATTTCACATTTCACTCCCGAGATCCTTCCTTAACTTATTATTTATACCAATACCTCATTTTGCTTGCTTTCCACATCATCCTATGTCAAAATTGATCCACAATTCTTCCAAAATGCTAAGAATGACTATCCAAGGATAATTGGTGTTTCCATATCTTCTTCAATGTCCAAAATAACAAAATCCGTGAGGAAGGTGAAATTTTCGATCTTAACCTAAACATCTTTAATTAGCCCTCTAGGATGATGGATTGATATATCTGCCATTTTAACACGCATCCTAGTAGGTGTGATCTCGCCTAACTCCAAATTTGACACAATTTGTAAGGCATCATACTGATACTAGCCCCTAGATCTGCGAATGTCTTATTTATTTTAACACTACCAATGGTTTAGGGGAGGTAAAAGTCTCCCAAATCATCTATCTTTTGTAGTAATGTTAGCATTTATGTAGAGTTCCTTCCACCTAACAATTTACTCCCAACCCTCTCTTTGTTAGATTCCACAAGGGTAAGTTGTGTTTGTAATTGTTCTATCACATCAAAGACTTCCTTCAACTCCGTTTCTTTTGACTTCCATTGCGTTAGAATGGGATATGGAATTAGAGGTTGAAATTTCTTAATTTCAGGTAGGTTATATTTAATTCGAAAGGAACTTTCAATAATCTTCCACTTTTTTTCCCTATCATCTTTAACTTGATCAGTTTTCTCTTCAGAAACCTTGTGATCACTAATATTCTGTCCTTTGGATTCACATTAGCATTGCTTAAAAGGGTTCTGAAACTTTGAGTTGATAATGCATCAGCTAACTGGCTCATTTGGACTTCCATGTTGTGTATAGAGAGGCATGGTTACTTGTGAATTGTTCAAATTTCCTTTCTAGCCTCCTATGAGCATCTTCTATGCCTTCAATCTTTTTTAAGATCTTATCTAACTTAGAGTCCATAGAGTTTAGTTTTGGAAACTTGATGGTCGTGAGGTCAGAATTGACCACCTGCATTATTCGACTAAGAGAAGTTAGAGTGATTTTTCTTCTCGGGGTTATACGTGTTCGAATAGGTATTATTCCACCCTCCTTGACCATATTGCACTCCCATATAGCTCACGTGTTCTAGAAATGGTGTTATGGGTCACTTACCCATGTAACTTATATTTTTGTTGAATAGCTTTAACTGGAGCTAAGGAAGAAACCTTCATATTGCTTAGTTGTTGAGCCAAGTTGTTAATTTTAGCTTGCATTTTGGTGATTGGGTTGATAGCTAAAGCTCCATTTTGCCATCGGGGGGTTATGTGTTGTCTACTTCACTTATTCATCCACAAACAGCTATTACTGGCCATTTCTTCCAGCAACTCCTCCGTTTCTTCAATAGTCTTTCACATAAGCGATTTGCCCAATGCTGCATTTATGGTATCTCTCGTGGTTGGAAATAATCCATTGTAGAAAGTTTGCAAACATAATTCTTTTAGTAAATTTTGTTGTGGACATCTTTTTTGCATCTCCTTATATCTCTACCATGCCTCGTGAAGTGATTCCGCATCACACTGTTAGAAGTTCGTTATTTCTTTTATCATCTTCGTCATCTTAGTGAGGGGAAAAATATTTGTCTAGGAATACACGTACCAATTGCTCCCACATTATGACATTTGAAGGGCTCAACGAGTGATACCAAGCTTTAGCTCTATCCCTCAGCAAGAACGAGAAAAGCCTCATTCTAATAAAGTCTTCCAACATCCCATCATGTCAGAAGGTATCATATATCTCAAGGAAGTTTACAATATGTGCATTGGATTCTCTTTGTTCAGTACATAAAATTGCACATTTTGTAACACCCTGTTACTCATGTTAAGGTGAGAATAATGAATTATGAGAAATTAATGAGAAACTAGTAAATGCATATCATGCTTAAGTTAAATATGACATGGACATTTATATGATTGTACATGCATTCATTGACATTTTCTGGGTATAATTGACTAAATAATGTGATTTAAAATGTGAATTGTGACATATTGATGTTAGAAATTTATTTATGTGGAGACAGTTAGTATTATTTCAAAATTTTTAGTAAATTTTAGGAATTTCTAGAATTTGGAGTATTTTTTGTAACATCCCATCACCGATGGGAAGGGTAAAATAGTAAATTGGAACGGGTTATGAGTGTGTAAACTCATCTCGGCATCGGTGATGGGATGTTACATTTTTGGACTAGAAATAATGGGCCACTTATATTATGACACGTAGACTGAATAAGTTACTGACACTTAGCTCACATAAGTAGTGACATGTGAAAGACATACAAGCCATACACATATTCTGTTGTTTTTGAGTCAGGAGAGTTTACTGTAGCTATTGTTCTTCACTGTGAAGAAACACTAAGCAATCAAATAATTATGATGTTTTCTGTACACTTAATTTCCTCTTATTGTTGGAATTAATTGCTAGATCAAGTAAGTGAATTTGATGATGTTTACTATTGTTGATTCTGCAAATGAATTTATTCATGAGTGTTTGAGAAGTGTAGTTGGGTGATGAATGAATCAAATGAGTGACTTATGAAATAGGACTATGAAATAGGTTCTATTTTGAATATGCAAAAGTGTTGGAAAGTTGATGTAGAAATAAATACTCTGTTTTGGCTTAGAGAAATCCGAATATAGTGATTTATTGCTCACGCATGAATTTGTGGAAATTATTTTAAATGAGTTTATTGAATTTAAATGAAGATGTGGTGAAGTCGTGATATAGAGTTGATAAGTTGGTAAGTTTTTTGGATGAAATGAAAGAGTAGAAATGTGGAATAAATGCATCAAGATGGAAGTAGAAAGAGAAAATAAATGCAGAAGTTGGAATTTGCATATATGAGAATGGGATTTTATGCTTCTGATTAATATGGAGTTTTCGAATTGTTTTGTGCTGATGAGCTACAAAGTTAGTTAATAGAATTGGTTTAACTGTTTTAAGTGTAATTGACGAAGAAGATTGAAGTGAGATTAAAGATTTGGAAAATTATAGTAGAGAGAGGAACTTTTAGATTTTTGATATTTTGATGGTAAACTGGAACTGGATTTTGTTTAGAGGTTATATTGGCTACATAAATGCATAGTGGATGATTTATAAGTGTTTAAATCTGAAATGAAAGAAAAATGGAAGGAGAAGAAGAAGAGAAATAATCAGTGAAGAAGAGGAGGAAGCACGATCGTGCTGATTAATAGTTACGATCGTGAGATGAGGGAAAGAAATGAATTATTTATGGATGTTAGAAGTCGTGATCGTGACTCAAGGTGTGATCTCACAATTATGCTTAAGCGCAATCGTGACTTCACAGGGGGGTTGGTGATCTCAAGATCCTGCAAATGCATGATCGCGACTTCCAATTGTTTTTCTAGAAGTTATTTGTCTGAACAACCTTTGGTATTTTTACTATAACATTTTCACCTAATTTCTAAATGACCTGATTCTTAAACCAATAGATTCATAAGACATTGATATTCTTCTCAACCAAAAATGATATCCATTTGAAATGGATTGATTAATTAATTTAAGATAAAAATATTGACTGTGTTGAATTATGATACTTGGAATGATTTTACTGAACATACTTTAGTATTTTGAGAATGTTTTGATATATAGGATTCTAAATGGAATGATTCTTGATTTAAAAATAACTAGAGCCGTAGGGATACAAATTTTATGAAGAAATCAAATTTTAATTCTATCATTAATAGTTGCAAAATTTGACTTGAAGTTGAATATAAAATATAGTTATGCTTTAAGAATAGTCCAAAATAAAATGAGTATAACTTTGGAAACACTGAATCAAATTAAATGATCTTTATATCATTAGAAAGTTAAGAAATTGAAGAAAAATGTTCTATAAGAAAGTATTGCCTAAGTGTGTCCTTTACATTATCAAAATGATTATGCAAGTTGACCCGAAAGTATGTTGTTAAAAAAATCTGAAAAGGGTCATTTGATATGCACAGGCATGAGTTAAGATCTCACACCCCGTGATCTTTGGACATGCACGGGCACGAGTTAAGTTTTCACACCCATGACTGAATTAATTTGGACTGCACAACCATTGTTTTGTGTGCACGATCGTGACTCTTCTTGGAATATAAATTGTTTATAAGGGCTTTAATATCTGAATGAATTGGTGATAAGAATTCGATAAGATACCCGGATTTGTCATTAACTATGCATTGTGCATTTTTGATAGACATAGATATGCATAAGGAAATATTTATACATTTGTGCAAAAGTGTAATATTTTTAAATGAGTTTTGTATGATATAGAGGAGCACATTGGATGATAGTCAGTTATTGCCGGACCATCGAGGCAGTAACATATTAGAGTATACTGTGAGTCAACCTAGATGATTTTCTTAAGATTAATTGTATTTGTATAATTTCCAAGTATTATATGTTTGTGATTTGTTTATAGATTCCGGACTTAATATCCTAGGAGTTTAATATTTGGAAATGTATTGGAAGTGTTAAATATGTATTTGAATTTTGAATGATATTTGAATTCTCAACGTAAGTTGAATCTCGAACTTAGGTCCGATGACTATGAGATTTCTAACTGTGCATCGTATGTGACTATTGTACATGTCATATTTTGTATTTGATGCATTTCATAAAATGCATTCTTAGATAAAGGCGTTGTGATGGGAGTAACCTGTATGAAAGCACTTGCACGTAGAGCTTTGCTTCGTGATTTCTGATTCTGCACATAGAGCTATGCTTCATGATTTTGTTCTGATTGAGCCCTATAGGCTAGTATTTGTATAAGTATGTGATAGGCACTTGATCCCAACAATAATAACGAATGTGAGTCTTATAAATATAGCATGCGTATATGATTGAAATTCATCGAATGATTTACAAAGCTGTAATGAATGATAAATCAATATGAACAATTTGACTATATGAATTATGTGATTATATGTTATGCCATGTTAATTTGGGTATTTAGAACTTACATGTTCTGAATAAATATTTTTGAAATATGTGATTTGTTTATATGACCTGGGTGAAATCATCTATGATGGTTCGCTCATTAACTTCATAAAAATCATAAAAATTGTAACGTGACTTTTCAGGTATGAGATAGGAGACCTAGTATCTTAGTTTGGATTAGAGGAACATTTTGGACTAGTTATGACTCAGAGGTCTGTTAGCTGACATCAAAAGAGTTGTAATTTGCATTTTGTAGTTTTTATCTAGAACTTGTATAAAGTTTGTAAAAATACAGTGTAAGCTTTTGTGAATGAATGTAATGAAAGGTTTTAAATTTTCATGAATTTTAGTGAGTTAGTTGATGCCATGTGTAAGTTGGATTTCTTTTTGCTCTAATATACCATTATCATAGGTTATGCACTTGAATGTCTATAGATGTTCGGGTATATACTTTATGGTTATGGGATGTTACATTTTTGGTATTAGAGCATGGTTTGGCATCTTTAGGGACACAATATAATCAATAGTGAAAAATTTAGAAAGTGATCACAACTTTTGTTTACTATAGGTCTCCCTCCATACGAGATCAAATGAGAGAGTCAACTGACATGGAGTCTATAAGAGCCAATGTAGAGTCTCCTGTACCTGAGTTTGCTCAAATGCCTCCGAGAATTCCCGTGAGTCGAGAAAGAAGATATGACAAATTAAAAAAGTAGGGGGCTGTGGACTTCCACGAAAGTACAGACCCGACTGAGGCAGAAGGGTGGTTAGAAAGAACGGAAAGAGTGTTCAACTAGATGGATTGTGACGTAGATGAAAGATTTAATTATGCGGTCTTATTACTCTTTAGTCCCACATACTAGTGGCGGTAGACTGTACCGGGTAGTACCACTAGACCTTGTAGTTTGACTTGGGAAGATTTTCTGAGGGTATTCTGAGATAACTATATATTGAAGATTTATACAAACCAGAACATGAAAGAATTTTTAGACTTAAAGCAAGGCAGACTCACAGTGACAGAGTAAGTTAATAGGATATGCAACTACATTGATCCTAACTGAGGAAGATAAATGTAGACGGTTTGAACATGAAAATCAAAACAAGGCTAGCCATTTCTAATTTAGGTAGTTTTACAGAACTTCGAGCGACCTCAATCAAAATTGAGTAGTTGTTAAAGGATGGTCAGGGAGAGTATAGACAGGAGGTTGGAGGTAAAAGGCAGGATGAATCTCAGGCTGATTCTGGATGAAGCTTCAAAAAGTGCTAGAATAGATCGTCTCTATTCTAGTCTACATCGAGACAATCTAAATCCCGATCAAGGGGTAGATTTATTCAGTATGGGAGAGGTAGAGGACAAATGTACTCCAACTAGTCACAACAGCTGCGTAAGTGTAAGCATTGTGGTAAAAAGCTTAGTGGTGAATATTGGAGGTTCACGAGAGTCTATTTCCGTTTTGGTTCTGTAGTCCATATGATCAAAGATTGTCCTGAGATGTTAGGACCACAGTTTGGAGTAGAGGAGGAGCAGTGTCTGAGATAACAATTCAGTAGAGTAGAGCTAGCAGAGCGACATAGAGAGGTAGAGGTAGAGGCAGAACCTAATCAGTAGGGCCTAGTGCTAGGAATGAGGTACCGAGGAATCAACCATCATCTCAAGACAGGGTTTATTTCATTACCAGACAAGAGGGGCATAACTCCCTAGATGTGGTAGCAGGTGTGTTGAGTGTTTTTAATTTTGAAGCATTTGCATTGGTAGGTATAGGATCTACACCTTCATTCATCACACCGTACTTGGCATCTAGATTACATTGTAAGAGAGAAATGTTGAATACTAGATTAGTGGTATGTACTCTAATATGTAACACAACAGTGATTAGTGAGGTATGTAAAAGGTGCCTAGTTCGAATTGATCAGGCAGAGTTAGAAGCTAATTTGATCATAATACAGTTAAGAGAGATAGACATCATTTTAGGAAAGGATTGACTTACTACTCATAGGGCAGTGATGAATTGTTATACTAAGGAGGTAGCTCTTGAATCTGCTAGTCAGCCGAGAGTGATGTTTTGAGGAGTTAGTCAAGCAGTGCCAGCCCGACTAATTTCATGTATGAGTGCGTTGAGATTGATCTAGGGTGGATATGAGGCTTATCTGGCCAACGTAGTTGATACCCAGGATGAACAAACCATTCGGGATATTCCTATTCTTAGGGAATTTCTGGATGTGTTTCCTGCTGAACTATCGAGATTACCCCTAGAAAGGGAGAAGGAGTTTACTATTGATATTGTTCCAAGTACCGCTCCTATATCAATTCCTCCATATAGGATGGCACCTGTGGAACTGAAGGAACTGAAGATCCAGTTATAAGAGTTGTTAGATAAGGGTTTTATTTGACCTAGTGTGTCATCTTGGGGAGCTCTAGTATTGTTTGTGAATAAGAAGGATGGAACTCTTAGATTGTGTATTGATTATCGGCATTTGAATCGGGTAACAGTTAAGAACAAGTGCCCATTACCGAGGATTGATGATTTGTTTGATCAAATACATGGAGCGCAGGTGTTCACAAAGCTAAACTTGAGGTTAGGGTATTATCATTTGAAAATAGCTAAGGCAGATGTGCCGAAGAGTGCATTTAGAAGAAGATATAGGCACTTCGAGTTTTTGGTGATGCCGTTTAGATTGACTAATGCCCCGGTAGCTTTTATGGACTTAATGAATAAGGTATTTCAAGCTTATTTGGATCATTTTGTAATTGTCTTTATTGATAACATTTTGGTGTGCTCGAAGTGTAGAGAAGATCTGTAACGTCAAACTCTCTGAGCCTTTTGTATTATGATATATTTGGAGATGCTACTGTATACTGATACACACATGATTGTATATGAGTTCAAAGATGTATTTAAGTCCTTTGGGTTTATATGTTAATTATTTATAATGTTATTACCCTTACATGAACTCAAAGTTCATCGGTATGCAAAATCTTGGAGATATCCGAAATATAAGCTTTTAGGTGTGTAAAAACAAGGCCATTGGATGGCTATGACCATGGTGATTGAATTAAATGTGTTCTAATGTCTTAGAGGTGATTAGCCATAATTTATAGACTCATTGGACACATAGAAAGCTTAATTGGAAAAGTTGATATATATAAGGGATTATTTGCAAATTGTCAAAAGTTAAAGGACTGAAATGTAATTTTTCAATTCTTGGAGGACCAATTCGTAATTTTATAAAGTTAAGGGGGTTAATTATAATTTTCATAAGTCCAAGGACCAAAATGAAAATAAAAGTTTTGGTGATTCCCAAATTTTGGGCTTAATTGCAAATTTAGGAAAAGTTTGGAGGTATAATGGTAATTTCACATAATTAAGGGCAAATTGGTAAATTCACCATGTTTGGTCAAAGAAGAGTCAAATTCTAGACTCTTCTACATGGTGTGGCTGTGCAACCCCTTTATTTAGACATTAAAACACTTATTTTTAATTAGAAGAAAGGAGAGAGAGGAAAAGAAGGAGAGTTTCAGCTATACATAAAATTCCACCATCTTTTTCATTCTTCAAGTCAATCCAAGGTGTTCCAAGCTAATTTGGGGTCAAGGAACTCAAATCTATCCTTAGATTTGAGAAATTCCCAAAGGATTTGAAGATATTATTAAAGGAAAGTATAGGTAACTTTTGTCTCATCTCTCTCTACACTATGATTTTGAGTTTGGTATTAAGATATGTTGTTCTCCATGCTTGAACATACATGAAACATGGTTGAGAGGAATGAAATGTGACATAGAGAGTGTTATTTAAGTTAAAACTGAAATTGTCCCCTTTAGGTGAAAGTTGGTAAATTTTTAAATATCTTTTAAAATTGATGGTCAAAATGAATTCTATAGTGTTAATTATACATGTATGATGTGACTTGATGATGGAGAATGAACAAGACGTGTGTTGGTTAAGTTTAGGTTGAAATGGTGGGAGAAGAAGGGGATTAAGGTAATGAGTTGTGTAATTGATAAATGTAGCTTACATGAAAGGAGTTGGTTTGAATGGATTGGTGGAATGTGTCATTGAATGGGAGTGTTTACTATATAAAAAGACAAGAGCATGAATTACTAAGATAAAGTCTTGAAAATGTGACTTGAAAGTCATGCACATTAGGTGTTTGTTAAAATGCCTAAGTGAACTTGGCTTAGGATTTAAGGCTTTGTAATGGAATGCATTAGAAAATGCTTTCATGTTTACTTAGAGTGAACTTGAATTGTTGCTTAGATTGATGGGTAATGACCTAATATGTTTGGATAAAGATGGGCTTAATTATATTTTGAAATGAGTAAGTATTGGCAACAAATGCCTTAGAAAATGCAAAAGAAAAACTAATGTGGATACTAAGGAAGTAACCATGTGAGGAATTAAAGTGTTGAATCCTATAGCTCAAAGGGAATGATATTGTGTTTTATACACTTATATGATGTTGTATAATTATAAAATTTATGCTAAGTAGTAATTTCATGGTATGTCTTTTATGTATAAAGGCTCGGGAGCTAGGAATCAAGGAGCTCGTACTGAGAACTTTTGAAGGCAAAGTAGTGTGCACCCTCTTTTGAGGTGAGTCGGGGAACCATATTTCTCATATGGGATTAGATCACTCTAGGACATGTATGATGACTTGTATATGAATATTGCACCTAGGTAATGTATAGTAGAATTTAATCTCCAATAGATGCTAGTATATTTGTGTATTTAATAAACAATATTGTTTTGAATAAGTCTTTGCTATTGGAGTGCAACTGATGTTTTTATTTCGTATTCTAACCCATGACATTGTTCTCAACAAACTTGCACTCGAAGTGTAAAAGAATAATGTTTTATTTTCAAAAATTATGTTTTTGAACAACTTTGCCTTTAGAGTGTAAAAGATGACTTTTATGGCATGAAATAATATTTTCTAACTTACTTATGCACAAATAAGTCATATATGCTACGTGTATGTTCTCTCTTTTGGCTTAGAGCCACAACAAGGTTTCATTTTATCAGTTGGATTGATAAATAAAGGCATGGTGCCTTACTTGATTTTATACTTCACAATTCTATATGATTTGTTTTACGATTGGTGAGAAAAGGATTGGCCAATCATGTGTTGGGCATAACGGATTAAATGACCCTCGTAACCTTGATGCTGGCATATTAAAGTCGAGTTTCCATATCGACACCTTTCTACGGGACTTGCGGGTGATTCTATACCTAAGGTCTGGACACCAATAAGGTCATCACCTAGGGTCATGTCGCTTTTGTCGACTGTAGTCCGAACTCACCACTGATGAAATTCGAGTCAACACTGAATATCGGTGGGTGTGCACATTAGTTTGGCCAACTAGTGGTGTCACACATGATTGTTTTAACTTATCCTGATATTGGTTTTCCTACCGAGATTTGATTGATACATATGATGTTTTTACACTCTTGTGTACTGAAACTGGGACCTATGTTCACTAGGTGAGTGAGTTAATAGGCTAAGCCTATGATTCCTAACCAATATACATTGAGTCATAGGCTGGGCCTATGTGTTTTCTATGTGATATATATTCACTTCATAGGTTATCCACACTGTCTTGGTATGAATCAAATTCTATTTGTGATATATGTCTTTCCTGCACACTGAGTAACTAGTGTACTTACCCCCTCTGCTTTCCAACCATGCAGGTTAATTTAGTGAGCTTGAAGCTCTGTGAGGATCATGCGACTTTTTCACATTTTTGGGGTATTTTCCCAGGTGGGTAGTTTATGTTTTGTATTTTGGATTATTTAGTGGCTTATGAACTGTGTTATGTAGTTATACATTATGAATTTGAAGTTAACTTTTGACTGTCTGGTGTTTTATAAATGATTTTATGTATGAATTTACAATACTACTATTGAGATTGACTTGAGTGGACTTTAGATTCCTGAAGTTGTAGTTGGAGGTGACTATAGAAGTGTGTTTGAAATCATTTGCAGGTTTTGGGATTTTTAAAACACAGTCGTTGTGCTGCCCAAATTTAAAAAAAAAGATATTCAGTTAACCTTGCATAGTTAGATTAAAGGTACCATGAGTGTCTTTAGCCCGGTTATGCGGCGGTTGTCATGGGCCTGATGTGGTACCGGGTTATGACAAGATCATTATGCACATATGAGATTGGTTCTCTAGATAACAAAGGAGAAATACTTTTATGCCAAGTTCAGTAAGTGTAAATTTTGGCTAGATCAGGTAGTATTTCTAGGTCACATTGTGTCTGCACAGGGCATTCAAGTAAACCCCAAGAAAGTAGAAGCAGTGATGATGTGGGAGGCTCTGAGGAATGTGTCTGAGATCCGGAGTTTCCTTGGATTAACTAGCTATTATAGAAGGTGTATCTAGGGATTTTTACTGATTTTATCCCCTTTTACAAAACTTCTGAGAAAGAATGTGCCTTTCAGATGGAATGATGAGTGTTAGAGGAGTTTTGAGGAGCTAAAGCATTGGTTAACTAAAGCATTGGTGTTAGCTATTCTATTTAGCTCTAGAGGTTATGTTGTGTATGGTGATGCCTCACACTAGGGTTTAGGATGTGTACTGATGCAACATGGTAAAGTAATAACCTATGCATCGAGATAGTTGAGATCTCATGAGTTTAATTATCCAGTATACGATCTAGAACTTACTGCAGTAGTATTTGCCTTAAAGATTTGGAGGTATTACCTATATGGTGAAACTTTTCAGGTATTTACTGGTCATAAAGTTTGAAATATCTGTTAAGTAAGAAAAAGTTAAATATAAGACAGAGTTGGTGGATTAAATTGTTGAAAGATTACGATTGCACAATTGAATATCATCCTGGTAAAGCTAATGTGGTAGTTGATGCATTCAGTTGGAAGTCCAATAGTAGTATGGCACAAGTACAATTATCGAGGTTACCAAACCTAATTCATTTGAGAGCACCAAACGTTGAATTGAATTTCAGGAAAAATGAAACATTAATAGCTACATTGAAGTTGAGACTAATATTGCTAGACAGAATCAAAGAGGCTCAGAATAGAGATCCAGACTTAGTGAAGTTAAGTGAGAAGTTGAAAGTGAAGTTGGATTCTGAATTTGAAGTTAGAAATGATGCATTGTAGTTGAAGCAAAGATTATATATGCCCAATGTTGATGATTTGAGGAAAGAGATTTTGGATTAAGCTCATGTAGCAACTTGTGCTAGGCATCCTGGTACTACCAAGATGTATAGCACGTTGACACAATATTATTGGTGGCCGAGAATGAAAAAGCAAGTATCGAAGTTTGTTTCTAAATGTATAATTTGACAGCAGGTTAAGGCTCAGCACTAGGCTCCGGTTGGAAAATTACATTCTTTGCCTATTTCGGAATGAAAATGGAAACGAATCACTGTGGATTTTGTTAGAGGTTTGCTGAGGACTCCGAGGAAACATGATGCCATTTGGGTCATTGTGGATAGACTGTTGGATCGGAAAAACAAAGCATGCTATATTTGGAGAAACGGTAGATTTCAAAACTTTTAAGAAATCATTACT
>JANSVA010000008.1:35657511-35680902 GCA_025504915.1 Erythroxylum reticulatum | reverse complement strand
ATGTGATTATGTGTTGACAAGTTTGTTGAATGCATGACTTATGTTGTTTATAATTTGCTTGATAAATGGAGAATTGGGATCTTTTATAATTCAATGTGAGTTTTGCAATGGAAATGAATATTTTAATGATTTTGCTTGTTACAGATTATAAAACTGTTACCCTCGAGCTTTAAGCTCACCCCCTTTTCTATCCCATCTTTAGGTGAAGAGAATGAGAATGAGTAACCAAGGGTCAAGGCATCATTCTGATTATGCACATTTTTGTATTTTAAGCTAGTTTTGTAAAACAAGGCTTTAGTTGCATTTCAAGCAAATTATTGCTCATGCATCTTTTTGTATTTTGGAATTTTGAGATATTGATGTATGATGGCTTGAAATGCCCATTAAAACTTTGTAAAGCCTCTTATATTTTGATCTTAATGAAGTTTGATTGTGCTTTGATGATGAATTTTCTAAATTGTTTAATTTCACTTTCAAGTTTTCCATAAGGGCGAGAATTTGTGTTCTGGATTTTAGGGAAAAACTATATTAATTTAGGCTAAATTAGCTAAAGTTGTCTTCTAGAAAGTTGTAGCTTATGTTTCTAGCTTTTCAACAATATATAGTATGAAATTTTTGGATATCTGAGTCGAAAGTTATGATCTTTATAAGTGGAGATGCTTTAGAGAGTGTAGTTAGTGATTTAAAACTTTGGTGATGTGAGGAAGACCCTGTAGACTGGAACCTTCCTTCTTATCCACTATAGAATGAAACCCTCCTTCTTATCTACTGTAGACTAAAACCTTCCATCTTATCCATTGTAGACTAAATCGTCTAGCTTATCATCTAGTCTAATTTGACCCTCTAGATGATAGAATCTATCTTCAAGATCTTCATGAATGTTATAGATCTAGAAGTCCTCTTTTAAACCGTCTAAGGAGGATCTTAATCTGATATATCTAGTGAAAGTTATGCTAATCATCCCAAAATAGATTCAATATAATTAAGGATAAAACCATCTTTGAGTCTTTTGGCCATAACTGCATCATCTGACCTCTAAATGAGATGATTCTTATTTCTAAATAAACTAGAGACGTAGAGAAACAAATTATCTGAAGGAAAGAATTCTAATTCAGTCCCTAAGACTTTCAATTTCTAGATTGGATTTGGATATAGTGTACTGTTTTAGTTTAATAACAGTATGAAAATGTTTGGGCCTTACTTTCAGATTTCTAAACCAAATTGAATAATTTTGGTGTCATTAGAAACCTAAGACCGGGGGGAAAATGTTTGGAAGAAGTCAAATTGTAATTCCATTTGAGGTTTCCCCAAAATCTATGCTGAAATAGGAAAAATGAGTTTATTTTTGATGATTGACTGGTGTGGGCATGCCACCTTTATGGAATGATGGCTAATGAGGGTTCTTTGACATAATCCTATAGGATAATATGTTCAAGTATTATGATATTCTGGATAGTTGGACTTCAAAAGCGGGGTCCAACAGTTGTAGTATCGGAGCGACTAGGTTTAGGTCTAGGTGTAGGACTAGGTATAGGAGTAGCTCGGGCATGAAATGAATGTACATTGTTTTAAATAAATAACTTGCATTGTTTTAAATTGTTTCATATGATTTGAAATTGTTTTATATGATTTGAACTGTTTTGCACACTTTGAAAATTATTTTTCATGAACTAAAGGTTTTCAATGGTTTTATATTTAAGGAGTGAAAATGCCACCTCGAAAGAGAACTCGAGGAGCTATGACTCGATCTCGCTCTCTCCAAGGAAGCACAGATGAATCCTATGTCCCACAAGATGCGGAGACACATTCTGCTCTAAATTTTGAGACACCTAGTATATAGTAGGAAATGTCTCCACCATCTGTACCGATGGGTCAAGCAAACCGTATAGATTCGATGATTTTTCAGGCCTTTGCTTAGGTTTTCACTTATGCCATAAGCTAGGGGTCATAAGGGCCGATGCAAACTCTAGTGGATTGGAGTGGGTAGTATGATAGCTCCGTAAGTACAAAGCTATAGATTTCAATGGTATTATAAATTCGAAAAAGGCAGAAGCATGGTTGAAGAGGACCAAGAGAATCCTGCTTTAGATGAAGTGCTTTGATGAAGAAAAGCTGGATTATGTAGTTAGCTTACTGCAAGGGCATACACTTCATTGGTGGAAATCAGTGCCCCACAGTCATATTATGGCTTCGGTGTTGTCATGGAGAGATTTTATGGAAGTGTTCAGGAAGACATACCTATCTAGGGTTTATGCACAAGAGAAGGCCAGGGAGTTTTTAAATCTCACACAGAGGGGCATGCGTGTCTGTGACTATGAGCTGAAGTTCACTCAACGTTCCCAATATGCGACCAACATTGTGGCAAATGAGGAGGACAAGTGCCACAAGTTTGAGGGAGGTCTCTATTTGGGGATCAAGGAGAAAGTCTTGATCCACAATTTTTTTGATTACCAACAGTTAGTAGATGCTGCACTCCAGGTTGAAAAGTTGGAGAATATAAAGAATGAAGTGAGCAGGAAGAGGAAGAATCGGGAACAATTTTCTAAGAAAGGGGTGAGTGCTCTAATATGTGGGAGGGTATGAAGAGCTTCCACACACAGAGTGAGGTGGGGAGTAGTGCCTCGACTAAGAACAAGTAACCAAGGACAGCTTCAGTGCAAGTCTCAACCACAGGGAGCAATAGCAAGGTAGAGAGGAGCAGGAACATGAACGCCCAATGTGAGCATTGTGGAAAGCTTCACAGGGGAGAGTGCTTCAAGTTAATTGGACCATGCTTCTGATACGGAGAGGAGGGACACATGATCAAGGATTGTCCCCAATTAACAAGGTGAGAGGGGTCGCAGTTGCAAACCCCAAAGAGAGCAGAAAAAGTGGGAACCAGATTAGTCATCGAGGTGGGCAGTTCTGGAGCTGCAAGGAAGGCTATTCCTCCAGGAAGTCCAAGGGGTCAGGCATAGGCAAGGGTGTTTGCCATTACAAGGGAGGAAGCTACAGTCGCATTTGAAGTTGTCACTGGTATGGCTCTATTATTTAGTTCTGAAGTATATGTTTTGATTGATTTTGGCTCTATACACTCATTTGTTTTTGTAAGTATGTCATTACATGATGTGAATTTGGTGCCTTTGGATAGTCCTTTGATTGTTAGTACTCTTTTAGGAAGGAATGTGATAATAAGTCACGAGTATAAAGAATGTGAGCTCTTCATCGATGGTGCTAGACTGGTAGTGGACTTACTATCTTTAGACCTAAAAGGTTTAGACATTATCCTTATAATGGATGCCATAGAGAAGTATCATGCGAAGTTAGATTGTAGCCTCAAGGAGGTGGAATTTGACTTGGGCAATGGAGAAAAGGTGATTTTCAGAGGGAACAAAAAAACACCATCACCAGGAATTATTTCAGCTTTGCTAGCTAAAAGGATGATGGGAAAGGGGTGTGAAGCCTTCTTGGCATATGTTGTGAACACTGATGTGACTAAAGGGAGGTCAGAGAATTTTCCAGTTGTGAGTGAATTTCCAGACATGTTCTTAGAGGACTTACTTAGTTTGCCACCAGTAAAGGAAATCAATTTTGCCATCGACTTGATTACCATAACTGTACCTATTTTTATACCACCCTATAGAATGACTCCAGCTGAGCTGAAGGAGCTTAAGGAAAAGTTGGAGGAACTACTAAAGAAGGGGTACATAAGACCAAGTTCATCACCTTAGGGAGCACCGATTTTGTTTGTTAAGAAGAAGGATGAAGTATGGCGAATGTGTATTGATTACCGAAGACTCAAAAAGGTGACCATTAAAAACAAGTACCCTCTATCCCGAATAGATGATCTGCTTGACCAGTTGTAGGGTGCAAAGGTATTTTCAAAGATTGATCTCAGGTCAGGTTATCATCAACTCAAAATTAGGGAGTCTGATGTAAACAAGATAGCCTTCAAGACGTGGTATGGACATTATAAGTTTTTAGTCATACCATTTGGACTGACCAATGCTCCAGCTACTTTTATAGATCTTATAAATAGGGTCTTCAGGGAGTATCTGGATCAGTTTGTCATAGTGATTATTGATGACATTCTAGTTTATTCCAATAGTGAAGAGGATCATGAGGAACATCTCATGATATTGATGCAAACACTGAGGGAGAAGGAACTTTATGCTAAGTTCAACAAGTGTGAGTTTTGGCTTTATGAGGTAATATTCCTTGGACATGTAATTTCGAAGGATGGGGTGCATATTGATCCAAGAAAAATTGAAGCAGTGGTGAATTGGCATACACTCAAGATAGTGACAGAAGTGAGAAGTTTTTTGGGTCTAGCAGGTTATTATCGGAGATTCGTTGAAGGATTTTCTATGATAACGGCTTTGATGACCTAGTTACTAAGGAAGAATCAGAAGTTTATGTGGAGTGATGAACATCAGAAGAGCTTTGAGGAGCTTAAGCACAGATTGACCAGTGCACCAATCTTGACTTTGCCCGTTGGGAGATGAGGGTTATACAATATACAGTGATGCTTTAAGAAAGGGTTTGGGTTGTGTGTTGATGCAAGGAGACAAGGTAATAGCTTACACCTCGCGACAGCTAAAGCCTTATGAACTGAATTACCTGACCCATGATCTGGAGTTAGCAGCAATAGTTTTTTCCCTGAAGATTTGGATACATTATCTATATGGGGTTCAAACGAGGATTTTTATGGATCATAAAAGTCTCAAGTATTTGTTGAGCCAAAAGGAACTGAATTTGAGATAGAGAAGATGGTTAAAGCTAATTAAGGATTATGATTTGTTGATTGAATACCATCCAGGAAGGACAAATGTAGTGGTGGATGCTTTGAGTAGGAAATCATCAATAGCGTATGTTTAGACAATTTATCTGCCGTTATTAGAAGAGATGGCTAAGCTTAAGATAAACTTGAAAAAGAGGGAATCAGATTGTATTATTACAAATTTTAGAATGAGACCGACACTCAGGGAGAAAGTTAAAGAGTTGCAAGCACAAGATGTATAATTGAGTAAGCTCCGAGAAGACATTTAAAATGATAAGAACTCTAAAGTGGTAGTGAGGGATGATGGACTTATGGTTGTAGGGAGTAGACTTTATATCCCGAATGTCAAGGAAGTAAAAGATGAGATACTTAATGAGGCACACCGTGCACCTTATGCCATGCATCCAGGTAGCACCAGGATGTACAGAGATCTACAAGAGCATTTTTGGTGGAAAGGCATGAAGAGGGATATAGAAAAATATGCAAGCAAGCGTCTAGTGTGTTGGTAGGTCAAGGCTGAACACCAGGCACCTTCAGGAAAGTTAAGGCTATTGTCCATTCCTAAGTGGAAATGGAAATGGGTAACTATGGATTTTCTGATGGGTTTACACAAGACTAGTAGGAAACATAAAGCCATATGGGTTATTTTTGATCATTTGACGAAGTCATCCCATTTTCGAGCAATCAAACAGACTGATTCCTTGCATATGCTAGCAAAGAAGGATATTAATGAGATAGTAAGATTACATGGGATTCAAAATTCTATAGTTTCTGACAGGGATCCTCGATTCACTTTGAGATTTTGGGGAAGCTTACATGAGGCTCTGGGGACCAATTTGAATTTTAGCACAATTTTTTATCCCCAGATAGATGGTCAATATAAGAGAACCATTTAAACCCTTGAGGGGATGCTCACGGCATATGTGATGGATTTTAAAGGAGCTTGGGATGAACATTTGCCATTGGTTAAATTTGCTTAAAATAATTTGTACCACTTGAGTATTCAGATTGCTCCTTATGAAGCACAGTATGGAAGGAGATGTAGAACTCTGATATGCTGGGATGAAGAAACAGAAAGGAAACTAATAGGGCCAGAGTTACTTTAGATGACAGTGGACAAGATCAACTTAGTTAAGAAACGAGATAAAGCGGATCAAGATAAAATGAAAAGTTATACTGATGCACATCGAAAGGAAATGGAGTATGAATTCAGTGAGAAAGTCTTCCTTAAGACATCTCCTTAGAGAGGAATTATGAGATTTGACAAGAAGGGCAAGTTGAGTCCAAAATATGTGGGTCTTTACGAGATTCTTAAGAGGGTTGGAACACTAACCTATATGTTGGTGCTGCCACCGGAATTATCATAGATTTATGATGTCTTTCATATTTCCATGTTGAGGAGATATAGATTAGATCCCTCTCACATTATTCAAACCACTAAGTTTTAGTTGAGAGATGATTTGACTTATGATGAGACTCCAGTAGAGATCTTAGACACTAAGGAAAAGGTCCTCAGGAATAAGAAGGTTCAGCTAGTTAAAATTCTGTGGAGAATCCATTCTATTGAAGAGGCCACGTGGGAGTCCTTGGAAGCCATGAGGGAGAAGTATCCACAACTCTTCAATAACTCAGGTAATAATTTTGAAAATGTGCCATTTTGGGCAACAAGTTTTCAGGATGTGAAATGCATGATTATGTGGGTTTGTGGTGGTCCCCTAAGTATGTCAAGTGCACTTTTACCAAAGGCTTCTCCCACCTACCTGCTAGTTGCATAGATCTCCTTTATGGACTCCCATAAGTTCACAGCTATGCAAGACCATTAAGTGGGATTGTGATAGTATGGAAATGTGTAGTACGTTCTATTTTGGATCCACCTAAACCATCTGATGTGATTATGTGTTAACAAGTTTGTTGAATGCATGACTTATGTTGTTTATAATTTGCTTGATAAATGGAGAATTGGGATCTTTTATAATTCAATGTGAGTTTTACAAAAGGAAATGAATATTTTAATGATTTTGCTTGTTACCGATTATAAAGCTATTACCCACAAGCTTTAAGCTCACCTCCCTCCATTTTCCGTCCTATCTTCAGGTGAAGAGTATAAGAACGAGTAACCAATGGTCAAGGCATCACTCCGATTATGCACACTTTTGTATTTTATACTAGTTTTGTAAAACAAGGCTTTAGTTGCATTTCAAGCAAATTATTGATCATGCATCATTTTGTATTTTTGGATTTTGAGATATTGATGTATGGTGGCTTAAAATGCCCATTAAATCTTTGTAAAAACTCTTATATTTTGATGTTAATGTGAAGTAAATCACTTGTTAATATAAAAATCAGGTATAATATGTAAAATACACAAGAAAAGGGCTTGAATTGTGTATTCTTTTCGAAAATATTAATCTTTTGAGACTGCTTGAATTTCTTTACTAAATTCAAATGATCACAAAAACACTTTGCTAAAAGTTGATAAGCAGTGCAATCGCAAGTAATATTATCTACTCGTCTAACATCAAGAAAATTAAAAGATAAGGGTTAGAGAATAGACGCTGCGATTTTATATTGGTTCACCCTAAACCTTGGGCTACGTCCAGTCCTCAGAGTTTGTCTGAGATTTCACTATGCTCTTCAACTTTATAAGTATTCTTTCTAAACTTATAAAGCCTCTTCAGGTCTTTCTCACAAAGTATTCTTTATCTGCTGTATTAGCCTCTCTAGGCTCTAGCCTTTCTTTCTCTCTCTAGGAAAGATATTTTTAAGCTTCACATTATATATGTATTTGCTTAGTGTGTATTTGCTTACTTCCTTCGCACTTTGAATACAGAATTTTGCTAAATATTGTACAATTAAAATTTTCTCTTTTTGTAAAAACATTATCTTAGTCTTCGACTTGAACTAGTATTTATAACCTAAGTCTCCAACTATCTTCTTGAGAAACTGTTTCTTCAATCTTCTATAAACAGTTATTAGTTGAGTCCCGTAACTAACTCCAACTAACTAACTTTCTAACGTTCTAGAATATCCTCCTTTTGTATCATCTGGAATAATACTTCTTCTTTTACTACGTTTCGTATGTTATTTCACTTTCGTCTGGTATCATGTTTTCATCTGATATTGCGCTTTCATCTGTTGTTTGTGCTTCGTCTGTTATTTTTCTTCGTCTATTAATTTGCTTCATTTATTATTTTACTTCGTCTGGTGTTTCACTTCATCTGTTATTTTGTTTCGTCTGGTGTTGTGCTTCGTTTGGTGTTGCGCTTTGTCTGTTGTTGCGCTTCGTTTGTTGTTGTGCTTCATCTGTTGTAGATATATCGTCTATCATTGACCTTCTGAGTTGACTTAGTGTTACTTACATTTTTCTGCACACTTAAGAAACTTATCAAAACAATTCATACATTTCTAAGATTATTATTATTTGATTGTCATCAAAATTAATAGAAGTGAAGTCCTTTTGACTTAACAATCTCCCCTTTTTGATGATAACAAATAATCATAATTTTAGAAGATAAAATGATATTCATAGACGAATAGATGAATAATATTCAGACAAATAATAAACAAAGCAAAAACACATGAAAAGCATAAGAAATGCATACAAGATACATACAAAGCTTTCTATCTGCTTTCTATCTTCTTTTCATGTTCTTCTCCTATTTTTCTCCCCCCATTTGTTATTAATCAAAAAGAATGCTCATCGTAGATGTTTCAGAGTTTCAGAAAACATACGTTGCATGTCAGTGCGGATCGTCTTGAGATCTTGTTCAATAATAACCCGTAGTAGTGCTACTTCCTCATAAAGATCACCCACTGAGTCAGCTAGTTCATCAACCTTAGTATGAATTTCCTCAAATTCTTTTGCTAAGCTTCTTGAACTTCCTTCTATCTGTGACTTGCTTCTGTCCAATTTATGAAATGCTTCAAGAACTCTGAATTAACAGCAGGATCTTGTTGTATTTCACTAAGTGGATGAAGGTTTTCAATAGCAGATGGTTCTGAAGGTAAAACGTCTAATTCTATAATTTTGATCGAGCATAGATTGAAGGTTTGTTTTCCTTCTAGGAGATCAAGATCATTAGGTCTAGGTATTTTTGGAATTGGTTGCCCAAGAAGGTGTAACACATCTTTGACTAAAGATATGAAACCTAAAGATCTGAAATGCATGATCAAATGTACAAAGGTTTCTAAGTTGAAATTGATACCTTCAGCCGTGATACTTTTGTTCTGTCCTTCTTTCACTTTGCCAACTACCTTGAAGTTGGCATCTATAGTAGAAACTCCAAATTGACTTCCTAATGATTTTGAAATGTGATGTGAAACATAGATACCTCCAGGTTGAGCTGCATTACATGCATCACCTATGTTCTTCACAGATACTCGAATCTACTCTTCTGTAAGATAATCTTTATTTCCCTAAGGAAACGTCTTCTTTTTCCCTTTTTCTTCATTTCTCACAAGGGTTGAACATCTTGGTTGTATATTTGGAACAATTTTTATTAATGTTCTGCTTATAATCAGATAGATTATATATCGATCCTTTGAAATCTTCATTGGATATTGTTTTGCCTTCTCATTTTGCAGAACACCATATAGTCTTGGTTCATCATGACTAAGAAGATGTATTGTCTAATCATTAATCAGTATAGGTTTTATTTGTACCTTGATTGACTTTTTCGAAGGTTCTTTGATAATAATTGAGCTTCTGCTTGGAACAGGTACTGATTCTTCTATAATCTTCATTCTCGAATCCTTTTTGTTGATTGTTTGGGAAGGATTGTAAGGTTCCAATTGGTGTTCAACTGTCTTTGCCTTCTATTGAACATCAGATGAAGAAACCTTTTTTTGACTGGGCTTCACCTTCTTTTGTTCTTCTACCGGTTTAGAAGAAAGTTGTTATTAAGGCTTCTTCGTCTCAAATACTAACTTCCTTTTTATTTCTGTCTCTCCAGATGATTTTGCTAATTGGCCTTACAAAATAGAGACAATTGATTTGGTAGGCTACTGTCTTTTCTCTTGTTTTTTGGAAATCCCTATCAAGAATCAGAGATTTCCATTTCTACTATTCTTGTTGTCATAAGGTCAATAGTCTTGGTGTCCTTCTTGACTGTTTGAATTTTTCTAATTGCAGTGTCTCTGTCTTTCTCTTCAATGACATTTGTTGTGATGATTGTTGAACCCGACTTTCCTCTTTCTATTGAATCGTCTTAGGTTTTATTGGTACATCAGATGATTTCTTAGTCTTTTCTTCTATGGATGTTCTTCCGGTTGATTAAGGTTCTATTTTTCTTGTAGATATACCATGTTCACTCCTGCCCTATCTTACTATAAGCTCCCCCTCATAACTTGCTTTCGGTGTAGAACCTATATCTGCCTCATCTTCAAACTTTATCCCTATTTTGTGAATAGTAATGGCATTTATAATGCTCTTCACATCTATCTTTATCCTATTACCTCTGTCGAGAAAGATTCTAGATTCTCTAAAAATCCTTGTCAATAACATTCCATAAGGTAAAGAGATAGAATCTCCCTTTGACTTCATTATGTACTTCAAAATCAAGTACAGAAGATTAATGGGTTGGTGATTTAGTAGGTGAAACAAACAATGTTCATCGTTCATTGTCACAATATCCTTTGAGCCTAATCTTGGTAGAACATAGTGAAGAAGCAGTGAGTGTAGAACTCTAGCCTTCGGAATAAGGGTTGCAGCCTTCTTAACTTGTGGATCACTACTTCCATATAGTTATCGATTAATGTGCATTCTATTTGCACGAACTTGAGTAATTCATTTTGTATTGTTAAACAGCTGTACTCTAATACTAGGATACCCAATGACCCTATCGATAGTATCTTATGTCGCGATAACTAACAATCCATCTACCATTGATACTAAGATGCCGTCTACTACCTTTGCATTCTTCCAAAACTCATATATCTCATTCAAATAGACCTTTTCATGAACCTTGAAGAGGTTTTTCTAACCAACTGCTTTAATTTCTGGTTCAATGTCCATCTGAATTTCCTTTAATGAGATGAAATCAACGTGCCTCCCATAGATAAGAGATTACTCCATTTGTGATCTGTAACAAATAAAACTAAACACATAAATGTATTTCGCTCAAAGTAGCGATGTTAGTATCTAAAAGCAAGAATATGAGATAAAAAGAACTTGAAGCTTAGAATAGAGTATTGAATCGTCTTGGTTGAGAGCATTAAACAAGTCAGTTTTAAAGTATTTCAAGAAAACTCTAGCGTAGAAGGTATTTTAGAACCTTGAGAAGATTTCCTTCTTATACCTACTCTTGAAAAATTACCATTCATAACTTACTGTTACTATTTACTTGAAAACTTACAATTTTTTATCTTCTTCTTGTATAAATTGTCTAGGTCATTACGTATCAGACGAATGGTCATTCAACATTACTATATTCAAGTTCCATCTGATTCCTTGAATATATCTTCACACAAAGGTTTAGTGAAGATATCCTCTCATTGTTGAATCATCTCAACAAATTGTAGACTAATGATTCCTTTCTGTATATGGTCTCGTATAAAATGATGTCTAACTTCAATATGCTTTGCTCTAAAGTGTTGTATTGGATTCTTTGATAAATTGATAGAACTTGTGTTGTCATAGAAGATTGGAATTTGATCTTCTTGTATGGAGTAATCTTCTAACTGATATTTAATCTATAATGTCTGTGGACAACAAATTGCAACTGACATGTAATCAACTTCTACAGTAGATAGAGCAATTGAACTTTACCTATTGCTTGACCAAGAAATTAAATTATGACTAAGAAAGTGACAACTTCCACTTGTACTATTCCTATCAATTCTATCTCTAGTATAATCAGCATCACAGTAGCCATTTAACCTAAAATCTTTACCTTTCTCACACATTAAACAAATATTAGTAGAACCTGCCAAGTATCTCAATATTCTTTTGATAGCAGTATAATGAGATTCTTTAGGATCTGTTTGAAATCTTGCATATAAATAAACACTAAACAATATATCAGGTCTGCTTGCAGTTAGGAGAAGTTCTTCTTGCAGTTAGGTAAAGTAAAGAACTAATAATTCCTCTGAAAAGGGTTTGATGAACCTTCTTACCTACTTCATCCTTAGATAAAAAGATTGAAGGATGTATAGGAGTTGACATAGGTTTAACCTTCTCTATTTTATATTTCACTAATAGTTCTTTGATGTATTTATATTGATGAATAAAAATCTTTTCTTCGGTTTGCTTAATTTGTAAACCAAGAAAGAATTTCAATTCGCCCATCATACTCATTTCAAATTCACTTTTCATAAGATTTTCAAAACTGGAACATAGCTTGTTAGAAGTTACACCAAAAATAATATCATCTACATATATCTGTACCGCAATGAAATAAATTTTGATACATTTTCTAAACAGGGTCTTATCTACTTTTCCTCTAATAAAGTCATTTCTAATAAAAAATGAACTTAGATGCTCATACCAAGCACGACGTGCTTGTTTTAATCTATACAAAGCTTTATGAAGTCTATTGACATAACCAGGTTTATCAGTATCTTCAAAACTAGGAGGTTGCTTTACATAAACTTCTTCATCTATAAAATCATTCAAAAAGGCATTTTTCACATCCATTTGAAACAGTTTTATATCATGGCAAACAACATATGCAAGCAAAATCCTAATAGCTTCTAGTCTAGCTACAGGCGCATAGGTTTCATTATAGTCTATTCCTTCTTATTGATTATAGCCTTGAGTTACTAATCTAGCTTTGTTACGGTTTACTCTTCCTGATTTATTTAGTTTATTTTTGAATACCCATCTGGTTCCTATGATAGACTTATTGGGTGGCCTAGGAACTAAATACCAAACTTTGTTCCTTGTAAATTGATTTAACTCCTCTCGCATGCATAAAATTTAGACTTAGTTCTCACTCCTTCTGAAGTTTTGCCTATAATCAGGTTTTCTAGGTGAGAGGAATTATACTTCTAGTCTTTTCTAAGACTAGAGTTTTCAGGAATATCTTCTACCTTATTAGGTGGATTAATTAGTGGTGACATATCTAGTTTATCAACTAAGGGAGCAGATAGAGTTTCATCATCAAAATTGTCTCTTCTATCTGGATGAGAATCATCATCAAACTTAACATGCATAGATTCTTCAACAAATTTAGAAATAAGACTATAAACTCTATAAGCCTTAGAAGACATCGAATATTCTAGAAAGATTCCTGGATTGATCTTAGAATCAAATTTATCCAAATTTTCTTTTGTATTCAATATAGTGAATTTGCAAACAAAAGGATGGAAGTAAGAGATATTTGGCTTTCTTCCTTTCTATAACTCATATGGAGTTTTATTTAAAATAGGTCACAAAATACTCTATTTAGAATATAATAAGTTGTATTTACAACTTATGCCTAGAAATACTTAGGAAGATTCATTTCACATAGTATAGTCGTTTCCATTTCTTGAATCATCCTGTTCTTTCTTTCTACAACTCCATTCTGCTGTGGAGTTTTAGGAGCAGAGAAATTATAGAAATTCCATTCTCTTCACAAAACATTCTGAATTTTTCATTTTCAAATTCTCCATTATGATCACTCCTAATTCCAGTAATAGAAATTCCTTTTTCATTTTGTAACTTTTTGGATAGAACTTTAAAGCGCTTAAGAGATTCATCTTTATGTGATAAAGACAATATCCAACAAAATCTAATGAAGTCATCAATAATTACAAGATCATACTTCTTTCCACTAAGACCTAGTGCTCTGATTGGACCAAACAAATCTATATGTAACAACTCTAGAGGTCTAGACGAAGTTGTAACATTTTTAGAAGAAAAAGATGTTTTAACTTGTTTTCCTTTTTGACAACTTTCACCAAAGAAATCTTTGTTAAAACATATTTTTTGTAATCCTCTTATCAAATCATGTCCAACCAACATGGAAATATGTTTAAAACTAATATGACCTAGCTTTTTATGCTAAATCAGTTTTTCCTCATCTGTTGATATAAAACATGAGATATTTTGACTTTTTAAATCATCTAAATTAATCTTATAGAGATTGTTTTGTCTCTTGGAAGAAAAGAATACGAAACTATCCTAGTTTTTGACTACATAAGAGTTTTGATTAAAGGAAACCTCAAAGCCAGAATCACATAATTGACTTACACTAATTAGATTATGTTTTAATCCTTCAACTAGCAGAACATTATCAATAGACGCAAATGAATCTTTATCAATTTTGCCGATTCTAACTATTTTGTCCTACTGGTTGTCTCCAAAAGTTACTAATCCTCCTTGCTTATTTTGGAGGTATAGGAATATAGACCTTCTTCCCGTTGTGTCGCGAGCATCCATTGTCCAAGTACCATTAGTTCTGGTTGCTTTTTCCAAAAAGGGAGATCTGCAGTATATATTATGTCTTTCTTAGGTACCCATATTTTCTTAGATCCTTTAAGGTTAGACTTATAATTATTCCTCGAATAATAAGAATATTGTTTCTTTTTCTTTTTGCTAGGAACAAAACTCTTATTGTGACGAATATTACTATTAATAAACCCTAAACCACTCTTATCCTTTGGACGTCTATATTTTCCAATCATATCATTCATCCTTTTTGTACTTTCAGTAAATGTTGATAAATTTGTTGAAAGACTATTAATTCTTTATTTTATTAATTTCCTCAGATCTATCTACAGTTACTTTCTTTTTCATATCGTCAACTTGTTTCTTAAGGCAGACATTTTCTTTTTCTAACACTTTCGTGTTCTTCAAGCTTTTAACAAATTTCTTGTTCAAAATCTTATATTGTTTTAATATAGCATGTGAATCTTCTAGCAATTCTAAATACGCCTCTTGAAGATCATTAAAGTTAGAAGTTACCTTATCGTCGCATTCTTTTTCAGCTACTAAGCATATATTTGCTTGTTTTGATGCTTCTGAATCGTAGTCAGATTTGGACGAATCCAAATCTTCCCACGTTGCCATCATTCTCTTTTTGTTTTCTTTACTTTTCTTTTGTTTTCTTTTGAGCAACGGACATTTAGACTTGTAATGTACTGGTTTTTTGCACTCATAGCAAACGATAGAAGTTTTCTCATTCTTAGCTTCGTCTTTACTATTCTTCTTAAAGGAAATGTTTTTATTTCCATTAGCTTTCTTTTTCCAAATCCTTCTAATCTTTCTTGAAATCAAGGATAGTTCATCATCATCTTCACTTGAATCTTGATCAGATTCATTGGCATCATCATTCTTGATTTCTTCAATCTTTAATGTTTTTGAAGATGTACTTTGATTTTTCTGATTCTTTTGACTCTTCTGACCAGCCTTTAATGTGATAGACTTATCTCTGCTAGGTTTATCTTTTGCATCAAGCTCTACTTCATATATCTTCAGTGAACTGAGTAATTCATCTAGCTTCAGCTTACTTAAGTCCTTAACCTCTTGTATTGATTTAACCTTAGGTCTCCATCTTTTAGGAAGACTTCTGAGAATCTTTCTGACATGATCTTGATTATCTTAAATTCTCCCAAGAGTTTTAAGTCCATTAACAATCGTTTGAAATCATCCAAACATCTGATCAATAGTCTCCTCATCTTTCATCTTGAACAGCTCATACTGATGAATAATAATACTGATGTTGGACTCTTTCACTTGATTTGTGCCTTCGTATACAATGGCTAATGTGTCCCACATCTCCTTTGCAGATGCGTATCTATGAACCTTATCATATTCATTTATACTTAGGGCACAACTTAAAAAGAACTTGGCCTTTGAGTTTAACTAAAATCGAACTTTCTGATTAGCTGACCATTTGTCACGAGAGATGATAGTGCCTTCATCGTCTGTTGGTGTATATGGACCATTCTCAATGATATCCCAAAGATCAATAGGTGTGGATTCTATGAAGAGTTGTATCATGTCCTTCCAATAATGATAATCCTCACCATTAAATGCAGGAGGTCTTATGAACGAGGCACCTTTAGCTATAAAAACAAGTGATTCAGCCATAGATCTTTGTCCTTACTTTATGACAGTATTTCTTGGAAACCTTGCTCTGATACCAACTGAAGTAAATCACTTTTGTCCTCAAATTTTGTCTGAGATTTCACTATACTCTTCAACTTTACAATTATTCTTTCTACACTTGCAGAGCCTCTTTAGGTCTCTCACACAAAGTATTCTTTATCTGCTGTATTAGCCTCTCCAGGCTCTAGCTTTTCTTTCTCTCTAGGAAAGATATTTTTGAGCTTCACGTTACAGATGTATTCGCTCGCTTTTTTCTCACTTTGAAGACAAAATTTTTCTAAGTATTGTACAATCAAAATTTTCTCTTTTTGTAAAAATGTTATCTTAGTCTTCGACTCGAATTAGTATTTATATACTAAGTCTTCAACTGTCTTCTTGACCAACTGCTTCTTGAATCTTTTAGAAACGGTTATTAGTTGAGTCTTGTAACTAACTCCAACTAACTAACTTTCTAACGTTCTAGAATATCTTCCTTTTGTATTGTCTGGAATAATACTTCTTCTGTTACTATGTTTTGTCTGTTACTCCACTTTCGTCTGGTATCGCGCTTTCGTCTATTGTTTGCACTTCATCTGTTATTTTTCTTCGACTGTTATTTCACTTTGTCTGTTATTTTGCTTCGTCTGGTGTTTCACTTCGTCTACTATTTTGCTTCGTCTAGTGTTGCACTTCATTTGGTGTTGTGCTTCATCTATTGTTCTGCTTCCTCTTTTGTTGCGCTTCGTCTCTTGTTGATATATCATCTATTATAGATATATCATCTGACATTGACTGCGCATCTTTTGAGTTGACTAAGTGTTACTTACATTTTTCTACACACTTAACAAACTTATCAAAATAGTTAATACATTTCTAAAATTATTATTATTTGATTTTCATCAAAATTAATAGAAGTGAAGTCCTCTTGACTTAACATAATGAAGTTTGATTGTGTCTTGATGATGACTTTTCCAAATTGTTTAATTTCACTTTCAAGTTTTCCATAAGGGTGAGAATTTGTATTCTGGATTCTGGGGACAAACTCTATTAATTTAGGCTGAATTTGCCAAAGTTGTCTTCTATAAAGTTGTAGCTTATCTTTCTAGGTTTCCAACAATATATAGTATGAATTTTTTTTTACATTTGAGTCGAAAGTTATGATCTTTATAAGTGGAGATGCTCTGGGGAGTTAGTTAGTGATTTAGAACTTTGGTGATGTGTGGAAGACCCTGTAGAAACCCTATCTTCTGGTGCATTGTAGATTGAAACCTTCCTTCTTATCCATTGTATAATAAAACCCTCCTTCTTATCCATTATAGATTGAAACCTTCCTTCTTATCCACTGTAGACTGAAACCTTCCTTCTTATCCATTATAGATTGAAACCTTCCTTCTTATCCACTGTAGACTGAAACCTTCCTTCCTTCTTATCCACTTTAGATTGAAACCTTCCTTCTTATCCACTGTAGACTGAAACCTTCCTTTCTTCTTATCCACTTTAGATTGAAACCTTCCTTCTTATCCACTATAGACTGAATCATTAGGCCTATAGTATGGTCCAATTTTGACTGACAGAATCTATCTTTAAGATCTTCATGAAAGTTGTAGATATAGAAGTCCTCTTTCAAATAGTCTAAGGAAGACCTTAATCCAATAGCTCTAGTGAAACTTATGTTAATCATCCCAAAATTGGTTCAATATGATTGAGGATAAAACCATGTTTGAGTCTTTTGGCCATAACTGCATCATCCGACCTAAAAATGAGATGATTGTTATTTCTAAATAAACTAGAGACGTAGAGATACAAATTATCTGAAGGAAGCAAATTTTAATTCAGTCCTTAAGACTTTCAATTTCTGGATGAGAATTGGGTATAGTGTACTGTTTTAGTTTAATAATAGTATGAAAATGTTTGGGCCCTAACTTTGAAATTTCTGAACCAAATTGAATAATTTTGGTGTCATTAGAAACCTAAGAGCAGGGGGAAAAAGTTTAAAAGAAGTAAAATTGTAATTATATTTAAGGTTTTCCTAAAATATGTGCTAAAATAGGAAAAATGAGTTTATTTTTTATGTTTGACTGGTGTGGGCACGCCACCTTTGTGGAATGATGACTAATAAGGGTTCTTTGAAATAACCCTATAGGATAATATGCTCAAGTCTTATGATATTCTTGATAGTTGGACTTCGGAAGTGGGGTCCAACATCGACCATAAAATGCTTCAAGTGGAGACAAATTCATGGAAGAATGCTTAGCAGTATTATAGCTATACTTAGCCCAAGGAAGGAGCTTTACCCACACTTTTAGCTTGTCAGAGATGAAGCAACGAAGGTAATCTTCCAAGAATCGATTAACAACTTTATTCTGACTATCAAACTAAGAGTGGTAAGCACTACTGGTGCTCAAGGTGGAGCCATGCAGCTTGAATAATTCCTGCCAAAATGTTCTTACAAATAAAGGGTCTCGATCTGATACAATGTCTAATGGAAATCTATGTAATCGAGCAATTTCCTGGATAAACACCTCTGCAAGTTTAAGGGCAGTGATGTGAGTTCCTAAGGCACAAAAATGGGCATATTTTGTAAGTTTGTCAACCACTACCAAAAATGGAGCTCTTTCTATATGAGAGTGGCTGATGAATTTCGGACTTCAATGGTATGAGGAGTTTGATATTCGGGAATGTATTGGAAATGTTCTATTTGCAGCACATGAATTTTGAATGATATCTATACACTTAATGAAAGTTAAATGCTGGACTTAGGTCCGATGAATATGAGATTTTGTCTGTTCATCATAAATGAATGCTATATATGGCATATTCTATTATTTGATGCATTTCATAAAGTACATGTTCAGATAAAGGCGTTGTGATCAGAGTAGCCAGTCTAAAAGAGCTTTAAGCTTATAATTCTGCACATAGAGCTTTACTCCGTGATTTCTATATCTAACTAAGCCCAATGGGCTAGTATCTGTATATGTATACGAAAGGTGCTTGATCATAACAAATAATAACGAATCTAGAGTCTTATATGCATCTACATTTGCATATTTATGATTATAAAATCTATGATTATGAAACCTTTTTTGAAATTATGATGATAAAGTGATATGATATGATAATGTGATTGATTGGGTTATACATGTTTAGAAAGAATGTATGTGAAATATGTAACATTCATTATGTCTTATTGAGATGGAAAATATTTGTAAAATTGTTTGGTTGTGTGATATTTGTGTATTTGACTTGAGGGAGATCATCAATGATGGTTCACTCATTGAGTTCACAAAAGTCATCAAAAATTGCAATGTGGCTTTTTAGGTACGAGACAGGAGACCTAGTTCCTAAGATTTGTCTAGAGGAACATTTTGGATTAAAATATGTCTCAAAGGTCTTTCAACTGACATCAGAGGAGTTATAGTTTGTAATTTGTAGTTTCTTGTCATATAGAACTTTTATATAAGGATTGTAAATATTTATTTCAATGAATACAGTGTAAACTTTTTCAATGAATGAAATGAAGTGTTGAGGTTTTTAAGCATTGTATATTTTTTATGATGCCATTTAAGAGATTATGTTTGCTCTAACATACCATTGTCATAGGATATGTACTTGAATATCCTCTAGATATTTGGGTATATAATCTATGGTAGTGGGATGTTACAAGTTGAGTGGTTGGTTGATGTTTAACTAGAAAAGTACGAAGGGCCTAAAGCAGCTCCACCACAAGTTTTAAATGAGCAAAGTGTGCATTGAGCTGTCCTTATACTATACGCGAAGAGCATCAGTAAGGGTTTTCTCTTTACTTGGCTTATATTGAATCTCAAAGTCATAACCCAAGAGCTTGGATAGCCAATTTTGTTGCTCATGTGTCTGAATTGTTTGAGTGAGGAGATTTCTGAGACTTTGGAGATCAATTTGAATAATAAACCTATTGCCCAACAAGTACTGTCACCATTTCCTACAATAATAACATACATTTCCCTTTCATATGTGGGTGCTTTTTGTATCTTTAAACTGAGTTGCTTGTTGTGGTAAGCTATTGGTCATCCATTTTGACAAAGGACAATGCCAATGCCTGAGCCAGATGCATCAGTTTGCAAAATGAATGGTTTAGCAAAATTGGACATTTGCAACACTGGGGTAGTCGATAATGCCTATTTTAGTTGGCCAAAAGCATGCTCAACTTCTTCCATGTGAAAGAATCCTTCCTGAGTAGATGTGTTAGCGGAGAGGCAATCGAGGCAAAACTTGTAACAAATTTTCTATATTACCTTGCCAATCCCAAGAAGCCCCTTAAAGCCTTGATAGTTGTAGGCACAGGTCACTTCTGAATAGCCTCTATTTTTTGGGGTAAGCTGCTACTCCTTGTTCAGAAATAATATGTCCAAGATACGCAAGAGATGATTTTCCAAACTCACATTTTGTCATTTTTATGTGCAAAGAGTGCTTCTGCAATAGCTCTAGATGTTAATGCAAATCAAGCAAATGCTTGTCCAAAGTAGGACTATGAACCAGTATATCCTCAAAAAATACCAATATAAATTTCATAACAATAATCTAAATACAGTATTCATCAGAGTTTAGAAGGAAGAAGGGGCATTTGATAATCCAGAAAGCATTACCAAAAATTGATAATGGTTTTCATGTGTACAAAATGCCGTTTTATGCCCATCATCTGGGTGGATACGTAATTGGTGATACTCTGATCGAAGATCTAATTTAGAGAAGAATCGTGCCCTACAGAGTTCATCTATAAGCTTCATTAATAGCAGGAATCGGGTTCCGATCTGTCACTGTAATCGCATTCAAAGCTCTATAATCAACACATAACTGCTAAGTGCCATCTTTCTTTCTGACCAAGAGAATGGGAGCAGAAAATGGGATGGTGGTGGGGTGAATAACTCCTTCTTCCAACATCTAAGTCGCCATTGTCTTTATCTCTTTCTTCTCAAAATGGGGTTAATGGTATGACTTTACATTGATAGGTTCCGTCCCTTGTTTGAGTGGAATGTAGTGGTTGAGCTCTCGCTTAAAAGGAAGGCCAGAAGGGGGCTCGAAATGATAGAATACCTATTAAGTAGCTCTGCTAGATCTGCTGCTTAAGGGTTGCCATTCCTTCTAAACGCACTGTATGGTGCACTTCATTTGGGAGACTTTAATTCCTTCTAACACAACTGGGCCTGTTTGTTATTGAAAAGAGAGCTTCATTTTCTAGAAATCAAAGGTAACTGGGCTTAACATAAAAAGCCACTAGACTCCCAAAACCAAATCATCCCCATATATTGGAAGTAAGGAAAAGTCAACAAGAAAAATGTTCTCACCTATCTTAAGTGACGTCTGTTCACAATGGCTGGAGCTAGCAAAGGTGGCTCCATCTCCTATAGTCACTTTTAATGCAGTTGTGGGCATGATTGGAAGTCCTAAATATTTTTCCACTTGAGTTTGTAAGAAATTGTGGGTCAATCTTGTGTTAACTAACACCTCTATTTCCTTACCTTGAATGAAGTCTTTCAATCGAAGCATGGTGGAGTTGGCCTTCCCTTCTAGGGCATGAATTGAAATGGTAAGTTGCTTTTGCCTAATGGTTGATGGCTCTGCTAGCCCATATTTTGGAGGATCAGGGGGAATTTCCTCTAGTTCGTAACTTGATTCACCCTCATCACAATATAAGTAAAAGAATTGAGGAGGCTTCACTTATGCCCTGGTGTAAATCCTTCATCACAGTTAAAGCAAAGTTCTTTTGCACGGCAAGCCACCATCTCTGTTAGAGTAAGGCGTTTGATAGGAAGGTGTTGGATATTGATAGGTTTCGACTCATTAGAGTTTAGATTGAAGGGAGCCACAGTTTGAAGCAGTTATGCCAGAGCTAAAGGAGGCAGAGTGCATTGGGAAGCTGTAAGCTTATCTTCAATAATTTTTACCATACCCAGAGCTTGGATAAGGTTAGTTGGCTTCATCAGGAAAACTTCTCTATATATTTATCATTCGGGTAAATAATTGCTCGAACTCCACAATATGTGCAATCAACGAAGAAGTCTATCTAAGCTTGTAAAAAGCAGCTTCATGTTTGGCATAAGTAGACAAACCAAAACATCTTTCAAGTGTAAGACATTTTTGTCCTTAGGGACAATTTTGTCCATGTCTCATAAAGTTGGAATAACATTAATTGCAATTTTGCTTTTTAAATAAATTACCGGTTAAGTTATGCCATTTGATCTAGATAAAGATAATAAAGTGGCCCAATAAATGATCTAGATTAATAGGTCGAAGTCTAGGTGAAAAACGGATCCCGATTAGTATGGACCGGGCCTATATCGGTCTTGTGATAGGGAAGCCCGATATGGAAGCTATATAAAGGTTAAGGTCTCTTATAGTTACTCAAGAAATCATTTAGGAGCATAAAGATTCCTGAACAGTTAGGGAAGCTCGTGATTTGAGGAAACTGTAGAAAGGCCTAGCTCGTGAGTCGGTGAGCACTTTCCACTAAAGGCCCCAGGAGATTCGGAGATATTTGGAGCTCGGAATCGGCATCGGAATTAGAGACGAAATCGAAATCCAAGTATTCCACATTACCTTTATTTTTAATCCTTTCACGTAGATCCGGGACACATAGTAAAGCTCTATCTGCGTATAACATATGGTATCAGAGCAGTTATGTCATCGGATTGTCGGAAACGACGATTTTTTGAGTTTTCATCTCATTTAGTTTTCCTTCGCTTTTAATTCAGTTTTTAGTTTTTTACATATATAATTACGTAAAAGTGGTCTACATAATGTTAGCTATGAAAAACGGGTTGAAAACGAGCCGAACGGAGCAAAAAATGAACTCCCGGGATGCCAAAAATCGCTTTCGCCATCGGAGGCCAGGAAGATCCGATGACGCAACAGTAGCTGGGAGCGTTGCGTACGGCTGACACATCCGTCACACGCACCAATCGCAGCGTGCCACGTCGCTCCAGCAAGCGACGGGTGCATGTCGCACGTGTGACGCACACGCGACTCGCGCCTGTGTCACTGACCCATGTGGAATGGAGCTCACGTGCATGGCATGCACCCATCTGGTCCATCCACGTGTCCAACACGTGGCTCTCGCTGATGCACGAAACGTGTTGACTCGTAAATTGCACACGCCATACAGTGTCCGCGCGTATGCATGTGGGGGCGCATGTGAGACACGCGCTAGATGCTTGGAAGCACATCTGGCCACTTGCGTGTCGTACACGCATGGCCCTCCAACACGTGCATTGATGTCAGTGATGACGTTAGGTGCTGACATCAGCCGTACGGATCTCTACAGTACAAAAAAACCTAAAAATTCTAGATTTCCCATAAAGGTACCCTGGGGTATTCTGGGTTAGTTTTTGGGTCTGGGAAATTTATAAAGTAACCTTTTATATTTTTCTGGATTTATTACATTAGTAATAAATTAAAGTTTTGTTGGACCAATGGTGGTTGACAAATTAAATCTTACTTATGTTTTGATAATAATAAAATGTATAGAATTTGTTAAGAAATTATTTCAGGTGTTTTGGAGTGGAATAAAACTAGAAAGCATTATAAATCATGGTGAAATCAAGAAGGAAGTAATCTTCAACATAATAGAGACATTAAACGTGAAGAT
>JANSVA010000008.1:35638150-35649766 GCA_025504915.1 Erythroxylum reticulatum | reverse complement strand
AATTAGTTCCTTAATTAGTTCTTCCTTAATTAGGATAGTTTGTTCCTATATATTCATGTGTATATACTTTGTAAAGTAAGATAGTATGAAATATTCTTCATATTCTTCAAAAGTGAAAATCGCTATTGTGCAAATGCACGATAGCAACTTTGAAGGTGTTACATGAAATTTGTGATCATGCACAAGCACGATCGCGAATTTGAAGGGTTGATGGTGAAAATAGCGATCATGCATGTGCACGATTGTGAGTTTGGAATGCTGGGAGGCTGATGAACATCCGACAGTTTTTTTGGCTATATCTTCTTGGTCCGAACTCGAAATGACATGACACTTTAACCATTAGACTCGTATTATGTTTCTCTACCTCTCCATCAAAAATTATAGCCATCTGAACTGAATTGAGAGAGATTGAGTGATAAATGTGGACAGGTCTGACTAGTTGCTTTCACCCAATTTTGTCTTTATCTGTCACACCCATGACTCTTGCACACTCATTTTCCTCTCACGACCGTGACTCCTGCACCCCTATGACTTTATTTTCTCACGCACATTAGTTTAATTTCAATGACTAATGTTTAATTTTCCCATCAAGTTACTGTTCTCCTCAACAGTAGCCATGACTTGCAACTGATCTAAACACCCGAGAGAAGTTTGCAAACTAGACCGTCTTGCTTCTTTCGACCATAACTTCTTCTCTACATATCCAAAAGACTTGATTTTTGAACCAATAGATTCTTAACACATTATTATATCTCTCCAAAAAAATTTGTAGCATTCTGAATGGATTTTAAAAAGTTTGATCAAATAAAAGTGTGGGAATCGGTTGGAACAGTGTGAATAGGAATATCTTACTGAATACACTTCAGTATTTTGATTATATTTGGATCTGTAGGATTCCAAATGAAATGACTTTTCATTTGGAGTAAACTTGAGAAATAGGGCTACAAATCATATGAAAAGGATAATTGTGATTCTGTCTCTAAGATGTTCAATTTCTGGATGGAAGTTGTGTATAATCTACTGTTTTGGATAAGAGCAGTCTGAAAATGGTTGAGGCATATCTTCCAAATTACTGAACCAAATTGAATGATTTTGGTGTCAATAAAAACATAAGACATAGAGGAAAAATTTTCTATAATGGAGTATTGCTAAATTACTTCTTTTTCATCATCGAAATGATTAAGAAAAATAGACCAGAAAGTTAGTTTTTGGGAAAAATCTGAAAGTGATACAATGAGAAATGAATTGTGATTTCAATGATTTTAGTGAGGCATAAACCTAAGTATAAATTATCCTTAGATGGGTTTTGATATGAGAATGATTTTGTGAAAAAATTGATGGAAAGATACGTGGATTGTCATTAAGCATACATTGTACATAGTCTATATATACAATTGTGCATAAATAAATGCTTATAAGTATGCAATTATTAATGTGTGTGCAATGTGTGTCTTGCATAAATGGGTTGTGCAGGTTAAATGTCCGCATTTAGGCATTTTCAAAATTTGGAAGCAAATGATAATCTAGAGCATACTGTGAGTAGACCTAGATGGTCTCATTTCATTGTTTGTTTTGTTTGAATTTTTGTATTGATTGACTACTGAATGCTCATATGAATGTGGTTGATTGTGTTTAATTCCGGACAGAAGGTCCAATGATTGTGAAATGTAGATGAGATATTGAAGTGCTACTTGCATGTGAATGTGACAAACTAAATATTCCATGATATGATTGATTGAAAATATGATATGCATTCCATACATGAATGTATGATCAGATAATGGGAGTTGTGACTAGAGTAGCCACCGATCAAAGCTTAAAGCTCAAAGTGTGAAAAGAGTCTTGAGCTTAGAAAGTGATTCAAAGCCTCAAGCTCAATGTTTAATGAGCCCCATATCCACAATAGATACGAGGCAGTTTAGTCACTCGGTCACAACAAAGTAATAAATGAAAAGTGGTCTCATGTGCACTATATATGCATAATACGAATGATTTAAATGTATTGAGTGTGAAATGTGAAATGATGTGAATGTGAATGTGAATTATATGTTACATGACTGGGTGAGCCATCGATGATGGTTACTCACTGAGTTCTCAAAACTCACCCAAAATTTGTAAATATTTTTTAGGATCAAAAGAATACATCGTTAGGCAAACAGGAGTATGCCTACAACATGCAAGTAAGGGATAGAGGTTGGGATCAGTTCACGTCTGCATTGTATATCTTTCATTTTGTATGGAATTGTATATTCCACAACTTTTGTATTAAATTATGTATTCCGAAAGTTTTGTAAAAAGGTTTATATGATTTATGTTGTAATGTAAAGACTTTGTGACTAAATTGTTTTGTTTTTGTGAAAAGGCCCAAATGGCTATTGAAATTTCTGTTGATTATATTGTTATGATTGAAAAAGTTTACAAATAAAGTGAGCCCGATTTGGTTATCGATTTCTGCATATTATGTTTGTGGTTTCAAAAAAAAATTGTACTGAGTTTTAACTGATTGAGTATTCTAGCATGTCGCCCTCGCAGGGTACGGACTCAAATATCACTCGAGATGTCAGGTACATGTCTTGCGGGAGTGGGGTGTTACAATAACTCAATACAGAATTTTGAACAAACAATTATTCAAGTGAGACCATCTAGGTGACTCACAGTTTGCTCCAGAAAGTTATTACCTCGAAGTCCTGGCAACGTCTAAATGTTGTCGCTCGATAAGCTCTTCTAAATCATGCAATACATACACATTTATACATATCACAACTTTGCAAAATCATAAGTATTCATTTATGCACAAATGTATATATGGAATATGTACAATGTATGCTCAATGACAATCCTAAATACATTTCCTTAATACGCATCTCATAACCAATTAACATGATCTTTGAATCATTCCTTAACACCTAACACACTTTCCTTACTTTAATCACTCAATCCAACATCAACTAGGCTCATTCAAGATCACAATCAAGCCTAAATATCTCATGGGAAAACATTAATAAGCCAATCATTTGTATATAAACATATCTAGGGACAAAACGCATAACTTTTTCTATAGATGTAGGATTAATGTCATTCTAGGATACCGTGAATGTCCGCTCAGCGGATATATGTCCCCCTAATGGACATAAATAGGGTTGGGAAGTTTTTTAGACCTGAAGGTTTGATCAGTAGACCTAAAGTCCGTTTAATGGACACAGAAGAATCATAACAAACTTAAGAGCATTTCCAATGGTTTCTACATATATTCTAATAACACTTTCACTCCTAATCATCCTAAATTCACCTCCTCTAATGCTACATTAGTTCATACCAATTCAACCATTAAATTGATATCATTAAACTCTCAAACCTCAACTCATTTGATTCATCATTTTCACTAAAACTCATAATACATGAAATCCTATCCTTTTTCCATAACATATCTCATTCATAAGTATGAAACAATTCATATTCAACATTCATCATCTCTAGTTAATAACTTCTCCATGTATACCTCAATTTAAGTTCAATATTATCACACACAAATCAAAATCCCTGCTTGATCATAAACACCAAAATAGAACATATTCTTATACACTTTTATCATAAATTTTCTACACCTGTTCTACTTCAGTTTTCACCTTCATTTTATTCTTAACTATCACCTTAATTCATCTCATTTCAAGATATCATAAAACTACCTGTTGTTCTAAAACTGCAACTACACTAGTACTCAACTTCAAGTCAAATTTTGAAACTCTTAAAGACAGGATTTGAACTAAATGTCTCATGAAAAATGTATCCACAAGTCTCTAATTTAATCCAAATAAAAAATCATCCCATTTGGATATCTACGATTCAAGTTATGGCTAAAATACAGAAGCATATCCAGTGTAAACACTATAGCTAAAATATTCCAGCCACTTTCTTCCAATTTTTCCAGATTTTTATAACTTCTTATATTTTACATCTAACACATCATGTACATAGATTATCTCTTCTACTTCATTTCCTCTTCATTCTCACCTTAATTTACAACTCAAAACATTCACAGAACAAGTTATAAAAGACTATTAATCACAACTACAAAATAGGACATCAAACATGTTGATTTATTCATCAATTTACTGCACTCATCCGAACACCATTATAAAGATCATTCTACCTCAAAAACATCTCTATAACAATTTATGATTCATTAATCATCATACATATACAAAAGCAAGGCATCTATATATATTCATTTCATCACTCACGACACAAATAAAAATTTCATGAACAAGTCATCAATCTCAAATCACTCATCATATTAGATTCATTTAACACTACCCATGATAATTAAAGCATAACTTACTTGATTTAGCTTCAAATTCTTCAAACTCTTCAAGAACACCAACAATTCCTAACTTCTCCTGTCACACGATCATCATCTTGAAGGTAGATTATGTTAGGTTTTCTTATGGAAAATGAAAGGGACGAGAAGATGGAAGTAGTAATTGATATATGAAAGCATTTCTTATGGAAAATGAAAGAGAAAACAAGATGGAAGTAGCAATTGATAAATGAAATCATTTCTTATGGCAAATGAAAGAGAAAGCAAGATGGAAGTAGCAATTGATAAATAAAAGCAAGGTATAAGGTTGATGAAGATTTGGTAAATCAAAATCGTGAAGAAGAAGAAGAAGAAGAAGAGAAAGCCACGAAAAAGGTGAGGAAAGCAAGACAAAACAATTAACTTGGTATTTCAAGTTAAAAGAATCATGAGAGATAACTGACACTTGTCACCTTCCTATGGTCCCATTTAGGCCCTTATTCATAACTAGTCTATTTGCCTCCAATTTCTAATCCAATTGTCTCTCAATTTTCAATGACATTTGTCAATAAATCCCAAAGTTATTTATCAAAATTTGCATTGTCATTTGACAGTTAATTCTACTACTATTTATCAATTGTCTTATCACTTTGCATTTTTCTAGTCCAAAAATACCCAAAATTTTAGAATTTCCCAAATTTTACCCAAAAAATTCTAAATCAATACATATACTCTCCAAATCAATTTTTAACACACATAATCCACAATTCCAGGTATAATCACATTTATAGATCAATTATACCTGAAAAATATCAATGAATGCATATACAATCATTTTAATATGCAAAAGTCAATATTCACTTGGGTGTGTATGCTATATTATGCATGAGTATGAAATGCAATTTCTAACTTCTTAATAAACTCTCATGTACACTATTATAGGATCCTAATTAACTCTTGATATGGGATAACGAGATGTTACACTTAGCCTACTCTGATATTTGTGCCCGAAAATAGTGAAACCTAAATTTATAGACCTTGTAGTCACTTGAATTCTTTTTCCTAACTAAACTTTAAACATAAAGATAAAACTTTCATGTTTTATACTTCTTCAAAATTGATAAGTAGAAGTTATAGTATATTTTACACCCTTATTTTATACTATTTTAAATTATTTACATAGTGCAATTGAGATAAATTATTGTATTTTATTATTAATTATTCTTATATTTAAAAAGGGTTTAAATTGTACTAAATTTTTTTAAAAAAACTTTGTGGACTTAAAGAAAATAATCTAAAAAGTAACCTGGGCGAAAGTGAAATCTGCCCGGAAGAAAACCCCGAATTAAGCATCAGCCCACCAGAGCCGAAGAAAAGGCAACAAAATGATACAACACCAAAAACGGGAAAAGAAGCAACCAAAACGACGTCCAAGACAGTAGAAAACGCACAGCAGCCCACCAGAAAAGAAGACAACAGCAGAAGAGAGGAAGAAGCAAAACGACAGCGCAAAGGAGAACACGCCGGTAGCCAAGAGGAGCACAATGACGCAACACGACCCACAGGCCAAAACGCATCACAGAAGCAGCAGCAGAAATTAGAAGAAGCCAAAACGTGGAATAACAGAGAAGAAAACGCAGCAGGAAAAAAGGATCAGCAAAAACGACGTAGCAACAAAAGAAGACCAAAACGCAGAAGACAAAATTAGGAAGCCAGAGAATGCTGAGGCAGCAAAAAGAATAGGTGAACTATTTTCATCTTTTTGTAATTTTGACATTTTAAGGTTACTTTTGAAATCAAATTAAGGGAGCAAAACTTAAAAAGAAACCTAAAAGCTTCAAAAACTATAAAGGAACGTAAAGACTCCAAAAAGGGGTAGCCTCCTTACCAAATTGGGGAAAAAGCAAAAAAGATCAAAAAGGGAGCATTAGGAAAATCAGTTATTCAATATTTTCCATACCAGTCTATCTCAAGTTCTTTCTTTTCTTGTTTATTTTCTTTAAGCATGATGTATGAAACTAAGAATAAAGATGTTATACACATTTATTATGTTTTAATTTCATATTACGATTTGTTATTAACTTCTTTTGTGACTTGATCATTTTTTTATTTCAATACAATCTTACAGTGTTGTGATATTTGTCATTGCTTATACTCGACAATAAATTGAGAAAGTTAGTTGAAAGTAATTCGATCAGGAAGTAATTCGATCAGGTTAAGTAATGGAAGTTAATGACATAATAAGTCACACAAATATCAAATTGATAATCATATAAAGAGAGATCTTATATAAAAACTCGATTATCCGATAGATCACTTAAGAACTAGTTGAAAACGTAAGGCTATTTTTATGAATCAAGATATTACAAATATGGAATTTCACAATCAATTAGGGATAATTAATTGAGGTTAAATGATTAGGTCTTAAGAAAGAACAATCAAGCCCTTTGTAAATATAGGATTGACACCTAATTGAATAAAAAATGATTAAAACAGTAAAATGACGATAGAACGAATCCTATACTTTCATACTATTATGGCAGCTCAATTGTTAAGTAATTAAGTGCTTAATTTTATTTGACTGTTTTAATTTCTTAATTTTATTTTTACTCAAATCAAATTTCACAACCTTGTACAGTTAGGTTCACTTAGTTTTAGTCATTTGCTCGTGAGATCGACACCATATTTGTAGATATTAATGGTTTTATATAAGTAAAACTTGCTCAATAGATTTATGATTTATTTCTTTGATTTTTATATTTAATTTGATTCGTTTTAAAAATTGCAACCACCTTCCTTTTATATATGTATTAGTTTAGTTACATCTATAGGTTTCTTTATTTCAATTTTTTTTAAAATTTTCCTAATTGATGATGTTAATCTTATATGTGAATATAATTGACGAAATCTTTTTATGTGCTTCATTAAGTATGTCTAACTTCTTTTTGATTCGTAAAATAGCATAGCTTAATGTAGTATGCTCAAAAGAATTATGCATTGGATACTTTCGTACGAAAATGTTGATTTGTATAATTTGATTTCACTATTAAAAATTGCAGCATTATATATTTTGAATAATTACAACTTTTGAATGAAGAAAATAATTTCCATCTTTTAAATATTGATTGTGTGACTTAAAAATGTATTGCCCGTTTATTTTCTTAAAATTTTAATTTTTTATATTAATAAATTTGGTTAAAGAAGATATTATGTGTTTATTTTGTTTTGGAATTTCTTTTTGTATGAACAAAATTATTAGACTTTAATTGTTTCTTTTAAAGTATTATAATTAATAAACTAAATTAGTAAATTAAGTTTTCTCGTGGGATCAACTTTTATTTACCATATGATGCGTTGTTCAATAAATTCGAAAGTAAAACAAGGATTTAATTTGTATACACTTAATAAGACGTATCAAAAATTTGCTTCTAGCCGTATGAAAAATACAAAAATAAAGTCACCCTATAATATAGTCCCAAAAATGAGCTTAGAATCTTTGGGCTTATCAACTCTAAAATATGCCCTAATTTGAACCAATAATGTTTAAACATCCAAAACACTTTTAAAGAAACCTATAATATCTATGAAATACCCAAAAATTCATAGTATATAACATGAAAAAGAGAATGGACAAGTCTATAAGTTAAGTATTTGGAAGCCAAAAATCGAGGATGTTACAGTAGCTATATCACTAAATATAGCTCTAGGTGCAAAAAATCTTGCAAATGACTTTTTAAATTGGCTTAACAGTTACCCAAGCATCATTAATACGCAAAGTTTGAGCCATAACCTATTTTAAAACATAATTAATAATAGTAAAGACATATTTATTACCAAAGGATGCTAGAAAGAGACCCATGAAATTAATGCCCCATATATCAAACACTCACAAACATTAATGCAAGTTTGAGGCATCTAGTCCATTTGAAAGATATTACCTTATTATTGGAACTTATCACAATACTCTAGTTACCTTTGTATATCCTTAAACAATATAAGCTAGTAAAAATATATTTTAAAAACCCTTCTTGTTATAGTGGCCTCTAACTTGTCCTTTATGGCAGTGCTTTTGAATGCTAATCATCTTGGTGTATACTACACACCTTCTGATTATCTGATTTATATAGGCATAGAATAGGCATGGGTCCTTCCATAGGTAATTACCCAACTCAAAGAAGAGTTTCTTCTTTTATTGATAGATCGTCCCTTTTTTTGGCAAAACCCGATCGAATAAGTAGTTAGCAAGGTTAGTAAACCAAGGTATATGCAATTTAATTACAATCAAGCATATAGAGTTATTCATTTGGAAAAGAATCATTTGCATCTTCTTCCATTTTCTTATCTATTTAATGATTCTCAAGATGAGACAGATGGTCTAATTTAAGGTTTTTCGCTCCTTTTTATGCTTGATCTCAATATCATACTCATATAACAACAAAACCCATCTAATCTATGTTTTGCTCACATTTAGAAATAGATTGATAATCTACCTAAGAAACAATAGTATAAGTTCCATGATATTCATTCTAACATTTAGTCAGTGAAGGATAGTGGAAATTGGCCTTTGTGTATAGCATCATTTAGCTTTGTACATCCAATACACACCCTTTAATTGGCAATAATTCTCATACAAAGTAACTAATTCTTTTTATTTGATACTGCCATCCTCCCCTTTTTTTGACAATGTTATCTATACATGATGAACCCAAAAACTATTAGAAATAGGGTCAAGAACTCCCTCATCAAGTAGTTTAATTACCTAAGTTTTATGACATCTTTTATGTTCAAGTTCAGCCGACTTTTGAGTTTACACTATTGGCTTGAAATCATCTTCAAATATTTTATGGATGTAAAATGAGGGGTTGATCCCTTTCATTTAATCCCGCTTATGTTAAAAATTTCTACATAATCACCTTTTTATGCTCTCTAACACCTTGAGCAACTTCTTTTTTTAGCCATGGATTATCACAAGTAGTTTTACAGTTTTAGTTACAAAAGCATACTTTAAATTTTCCATCAATCTCTTTAACTATAACTTTGATAAATCCTCAATTAAGGACTTTAGTCTACTCTCCTTTGATCTTCTTATCTCTTTAAGTTCTTCTTCTTATCTCTTTTTGTCGTCCCTTTACATGATAAAATTTTATAATAGGTTTCGCATGTGATTTCTTGTATGGTTTGAGATATTTAAATATCAATAATATCTAAATAGAAACAAGTATTATCTCTATCGAAGGTGTGATTCATAGATTTAGATATCTTAAAAATGACTTCCTCATCCTCTACCCTTAGGATTAACTTTTTGTTATGTACATCTATAATTTCCTTAGCAATGGAAAGAAAGGTCATCCTAAGATTAAAGGAACCTCTACATCATCCTCCATATCCAAAACTAAAAAGTTAACAAAAAAAATATAAATTGATCAATATTGACTAATAAATTATCTATAATTCTCCTAGGATACTTAATTAACCTATCTGCTAGTTGAATGCTCGTTCTAGTAGGATTTGGCTTAACCAATCATAATTGTTTGAACATGTCATAAGGAATTAAATTAATATTGACATCTAATTTTGTTAATGCGATTTTTTTATAAGCTACCAATGTTATGAGGATAGCAAAACTCCTTAGATCTTTAATCTTTTATCATAACTTGTTTTGAAGAATGGTGAAGTACTTCTCACTCAAAGTGATTATCAAAAAATCCTTGAGTTGCTACTTGTTAGAAAGGAGATCTTTTAGGAACTTAACACAACTTTGTATCTATGATAGAATTTCAATAAAAGTGATGGTAATAAATAGTTGTTTAAATAGATATAAAATTTACCAAAAATAATCTCATTTTTTATCTTTCTTAAGCATGCTTTAAGTATAGAATTGGCAGATTGTACCCTTAGACAACTTTCTTCTTTAGCTCATCTTCCTTCTTATTCTCCTTGACCTCATCCTTACTTCTTTTACATCAGTCTTCTCCTTCATTTCCTTCTCTACTTCTTCAATTATCATCTACTTTCTACTATTTAATGTCACTACTTTCCCCTACTTTCTTGAGTTTTGCTCAGTATTGCTAGGTAGAGTACATTGCAATCTTTTTAGAGACAAGTTTAGCAAGTTTCCCAATATACACTTTTAACTTATTAATGAAATAATCTTGATTTTGAAAGTGTGTCTCAAATGCAATGACAAAAGTAGCTAAAGATCCTCTAGTTTTAGCTTTCTTGGTTATTGATGTTGTTGTTGTTGCTATTAAAATTCAAGCAAGGCATTTCTCTCTATTATCCTTAGTTACTCTATAAAAAATTTGGATGGTTCTTTTATCCCACATTATAAGTATTATTATAGGGGTTGTTTTGTGATCAACTTCTTATGAAATCAACTTATTCACTTGACATTCATAATTTCGGTTTTGTTTACTACAAATGTTGCAATTTATTGCATACACTAGTTAAGTTGCCAAAATCATTTTATCAATTTGCTTCCTAGGAGCTTCCGATTTTGCCACCATATTAATATTATGGATGCCACTTATCTTTGATTTTAGTCTTATATCCACATTAATAGTTTTTATTATAATATTTTTATTAGTTATTTCAATTTCTCATGAGTTTTGAAAATAACGGTCCTACTAAAAGATGCAACTATTAGTTATTTAGTTAGGCAGCTCAATTCTCTATAAAATGTTTGCATCTACAAACCTAAGTTAAGACCATAGTGTGGGAACTTTATCATCAACTCCTTCCATCTTTACCAAGTGTCATATAATCTCTCACCCTTTAGTTGTTAGAAGGAGAATATATCATCATTAAGATTTGTCGCTTGTGTTCGAGGGAAGTACTTAACAAAATAATTTTAGCAAGATAATCCCATATGTTGTTGGATATTGAAGGCCATGAATTCAACCATGATGTAACTTGATCCCTAAAAGGAATAATCTTAATCAAAAGGCATCCTATGAAACTTCTTTTAGCTTAAATGTGTCACACATTTCTATAAAATTTACAATGTGAGCATTGGGATCTTCATCTAGAAGCCCATCATATTTTGTCAATTGCTAAACTATTTGAATCATGTTGGGCCTAATCTCAAAGTTTTTGGCCTCCACTTTTGGTTACATAATACCGGACTCAGTCCTTGTGAGTGATGGTCTAGTATAATTCCCCATAATGTGATCTCATCCTTGACCTATAGTTGCATTCAAACTCTTATGTTCCTTTCCCTTAAATTTCAAAGTAACATAGGTTTAATTTATAATTTTGTCTTAATTAATATTGTGGGACCACTCTTGAGCATACACAAAAGAATCTAAACCTAAAATTTA
>JANSVA010000008.1:35626717-35638050 GCA_025504915.1 Erythroxylum reticulatum | reverse complement strand
TAATTTATAATTTTGTCTTAATTAATATTGTGGGACCACTCTTGAGCATACACAAAAGAATCTAAACCTAAAATTTAACCACTCCCACAAGATTAAGAAAGAACATTCTAAAATAAAAATAATAAATATAAAAACAAAAAAAGTTAATTAGAATAATAAAAATAAAGCTTTCCTCATATTTCAATGTTGCCAAAAACTTAATGTTATAAAGTAAATTAAACATAAAACAATACTAGAGAATCACTAGGTAAGTGCATCTGTAGTTTTATATAATATAGCTCAGTAAATCGAGTATCAATCTGTTAGATTGTAATTATTAATACTAGCTATTTTCTAAAATATAATCTAATAAAACAAATGTTTGAGTGAAATATATAAATAAAAGAAACTAAAATTGCATTTTAGAATCACCAAATCAATTAATAATAAACAATCAATTGACATATAAGATATAAATAAGAATAACCCTATAACTTTCATATACTTGAATTTATCTTGGTTCAATGATTTAGTCAAGTTCCTTAGATTGATAGGAACTACTAAGTTGCATCTATATTTTATATTAAGACAAATAATTCTTAAGTATTTTGATAGAAAATTTTCTAAAATCAAAATCCTTTTAAGAATACATTAATTTGTAGTATAAACTCCTATGATATATTTGACTCTAACTTTGAAATATCATGTAGTCTTATGTCTAGGATTCTATTTAAATCTTATTATTCATGTTGTGACCTAATTATATCTCTAAAATCTTCTAAATTTGCTAGTTTAATATGACATTGAATTTTCAATGTTTATTACTCCAATTCAGTGTAATAAATAAGCATGAAGAATTTGTAAGAAACTAAAATCTTTCATTAAATTAAAGAAATCATTTTAAAATAACAATTCTAAGGTTCATTTCACCTAGATGTATATCCCAATTAGTTCATAATAAAAAATGAAATTCACCATAAACAAAAAAAGAACACGAAATAATATTGAGTTCTTATGGCTTGAATCTTAAATGTTCTTAATGAATGTTCTTATCTTTCTCTCCAAGATTGTTTCCTTCTTAATCCTATATACTTTTTATAAGATTCTAGTTACGTTTTCAATGTTTCACATTTGAATCTCCTTTTGTTTTCCACTATCCTCATATCTTAAACATAAAACCCTAGAAATTTGAACTAATACAAGCTTATGAATGACCTTGTTAGTTCCTATATTACTTAACATGTTGGACCCTATTTTCAGAGCCCAACTATTAGAAATATCATAAGACGTGAGCGTATTATCTTATAAGGTTAATTAAATGAACTCACATTAGCCATCGTTGGTTCGACTTTATGCTCTAGTACCAAGCATGTTGAACCCCATTTTTCGGAGTCCAACTCTAGAGCCATAAAATGTGAGCAGGTTTCTTTGTAGGGTTATTTCAATGTAATCTCCTCAGCCATCAAAAGTTCATCTTCTTACTCTGATACCCAAAAGTGCTAGGCCTCAATTTTGAAGAGCACACTAGCCAGGTAGTGGAAATTCAAAAAATTCTTCTTCAAAAAATGATACCTCTACGTCTCTATTTTAATTTGAAGTAAGAATCATCTCATTATGAGCTCTATAGCTCAAGATATGATTAAAATACCGAAGTATGCTCAGTGAAATAACCAATTCCTACTTTTCCAACCAATTCCCTCACTTTCTTTCCATAAATCATTTTCAAATCAAAGCATAAGGCTACCAATTTTTGTGGAGAGATAGATAAATGTTTTAGGAATCTATTAGTTCAAAAATCAAGTCATTTGGAGGTCAGACGATAAAGTTATGATCCCAAAGAATCAAACATATTCAGAGCTAAAAAAACCCTTCGAGTTTGATTGCGAGAAATAGTGGTGCGACCACGAGAATAAAGGTGCGATTGCAAGGAATGAAGGTACGATCGCGACAATGCTTAGTGCAATCACGAGAGTGCCTGATGCAATCGTGACTGAAGTTGTTCCGCATATACATCCTCTGCAACATCACTACTTATAATGATCATATCTCTCAACTCCGATACCCAAACATTTCATACTATATATCATTGTAAAGCTAAAAGGATAAGCTATAACTTTCAAGAAGAAAATTTTTTCTAATTCAGCCTAGATCGATACAGTTTTTTTCTTGATTTCAGAACATAAATTTATCCTTATGAAAGACTTGAAAATGCAATACAAATTCACTCCCTCTTATGTAACATCATTTCATAACAATTCAACTACCAATATCATTTCCTCATACTCTCTAATCTCTACTAGTTTAATTCATTACTTACAACTAATCCTCATTCTTCACAATTTCCTAAATTTCTTTTTCCATAACACATCTCTGTTATATATAACAACCATTCCTGTTCAAAATTCATCATCTGAAGTTGATAACTTCTTCAAGTATACCTAAATTCAACTCAACATCATCCATACACAATTCGTATTTCATTAACAGACAAAGATAAAAGTTTTACAAAGCTTCAATGGGGATTCTGAACCACAATGCAACATTCCACAAATCCCAAAATACAAAAGGTACTTGAAAAGTGACTAAAGCCTTATGTTTACAAGGTCTAGCTTTAAATACAAAATTATGCCTAATCGGAGTGATGCCTTGACTCTCTGTCACTCAATCTCTTGCTCATCACCTGAATATGGGAAGGAGAAAGGGGGTGAGCTTAAAAAGCTTATGGGTAACAGTTTTATAATCGAGAAACAAGCAAAAACCATTGAAATATTCATTTCCATTGTAAAATTCACATTGAATCCATGAAACACATATTTCCAAAGTTCTCAACTTATCAAACAATTCATAAGCATCATAAATCATGCATTCATCAAACTTGTCAACACATAAGCACATCAAAATGGTTTGGGTGGGTCCAAAACAGAATGTACTACACATTTTCACATAATGACTTATGTAATTGTGAACAGACTGTACTATCGCAATCCAACTTAATGGTTTTGCGTAGACGTTAACTTAAGGGAGTCCGTGAAGGAGCTTTGTACCATTAGCGGGTAGGCAGGATAAGCTTTTAGTCAAAGTACACTTGACATAACTTAGGAGACTACCACAAACCCATATAATCATGCATTTCACAACTTGTAAACTTGTTGCCCAAAATGACGCTTTTCTAAAACTTGATTTCATAACCATAATATCTTTTTCATTAAAAAATCATTTTCATAAATCATCGATACAATATTCACATATCAAACACATAGCACTTTCTCAAAGCATTGTAAGAGCAATAAATGCACATTTATAATGCAATTGAAAACATTTAACTTTCTTAATTTGGAAGAAACATTAATTACTCGATTATAAAAATGTAACCCACCTTAAATTCCATGCTTAAAAACTTGCTCAAAAATGCCTCTCATTTTGCTCCTCTTACCTCTCTTGATTCCTTTAACATTGAGAAAATTCCTAATTCAATAGGAATATGCATAAAATTGATCCTAGAAAGCTTAAGCCCATGCATTTCCTAAGCTTCTTGAACTAAAACCTTTCCAAAAATCCAAAACATTAAGTAAGACCTTACCTAGAATCTTCAACAAATGAAGAGTTTTTTGTCTCTAATGAAAGCTCTTCTCTTCCTCTACATTTTTCTCTTCTTGAACAACCTTACAATCCCTCTTGAAAACTAAGAAATGATGAAACCCTAGCTTTTCCCTCCTTCCTTTCACACAAAACCTAAACCTTTCCCTTTTCTCTCTTATTTTCGTTTCTTCTCTTCTTCTCTCCCTTCAATTCACGTTTTTCTCTTCTTAAAAAGCATGACACCATTTCCCTTTTTTTTCCTATAATACCTTTAATGAGTGTAAAAAGTCCATTTTACCCTTCCTTATATGCCTTATGGTTTTGATCCTTAAGTGACTTGCCAAAAATGCCCTTGAACATTCTTACTACTTGAATTCAATAATCTAATGAAATAAGTCCTACTAACATAGATATAATAATTAAACTCCCAAAAATAAATATATCAAAACCCCATAATTCATTTAAATCATGCTTAACTAGAGAAAAAAATTCAGGGGTCAACATTTCTCCCCCTCTTAAAAGAATTTTTTTCTCAAAATTCTTATTTGACTGATCAAGAGGTAGGGGTATGTTTCCTTTTATGCTCCTTCATTTTCCATTTAACTTCTTCACTCAAATATTTTCTTTCAAATGACCCTAGTTAACGAATTCAATTAATCCTTCAATGACTTATTCAGATATCACACTATCTTAACTGTTTCCTCAATATATTTCAGATTACTCACAATTTTTCCACTTCCTGTGTTGTTAACGCCAATATCATATCATATTAATATTTCTTAACATACTAACATATATCATATTATGAATCTAAGACATTTTTTATTAGTAGCACTAACTCATAATAATTTCGTACAAACCAATTCATGTTGGGCTTAGCTAATCCTTTTTCCTAACCTGAGCACACCTTGTACTTAATGTAAGCACACCTTGGCATGATGATACTCTTAAAGACAATTTATTCTTCACTTAATAATTCACATCATTGTAGTGTTAATACACTTAACTCTTATATTCATCTCACTTTACTCCATACCTTCGGTGTTAATCCGCCAAGTCCTTTATTTTTTTTGAATCATTTAATTTCTATTACAGATTCATTTCACTCATCAACAATATCTTTTGAATCAATCCTGAACTTCAACCATTTTAGGCCTTATTCATTTTAAATGTAAGGGAAAACTACTTCTTATATCGTATAATGCCCCATACAATATTCTAATGACATCACTACGATAAGGATTGTCATGCTTAAAGTCAATCAAAGCTGTACATTGCTCTCATATTCGTATGAACTCTGAAAATATAAGCTTTAAGCATATCTATAACAATCAAGATTGTTGGCAATCATAAGTGTGGTCATTTGCTTCTACCTCCTTAGCCATCAAATGCTATCTCGACTTATTCCTACTAGGATGTATAACATAGGTTGTTATTTATGCTTCTCTACAATCTCTTTGCTCAATCATCTTTATTGGTACATATACTTCTTATTTCAATCACAAAGTATCATTCTTCCTATTCGAACTCAAAATTTTTATTCATTTCCAATTTCTTAGCAAGATTCAGAATTTCTGAATCCTTAATTTGGGCTTTGTTCATGTGAAACTGATCTTAATTTTCAGTGTAGCTAATAATGCTTCATTTTGTCCCAAATTCAACTCCATTCTGCACTATTTATTGCACTAGATTTGATAACCTCAAAATCTAAATTTGTGATACACTGCTATTGAATTTTCTATTCAATGCATCTGAATACAACACTAGCTTTACTAGTATAGTACTCATTTGTACAATCATAATCCTTCAAATAACTCTATCTATTGTCTCAGTCTCATATTTAATTCTTTCAACTCAATATTTACCTTAAAATTAAATGATCTATACATTTCAAAATGTTTTTGTACTTATTATGTCTCCAAACTTTCAAAACAATCACTGTTGCAGAAAGTTCCAATTCATACATCAAATAATCATCTCGTGAGGGTTAATTATCTCTAGGAATACAGAATCAATTTATCTTGCTGCATTAGATTGCTTTCTAATCTTTGGTGCAAAAAATCAATATATATTACATACTTCCAAATCTAAATGATATAACTTACATCGGTGTTATAATTCCTCAAAATTCTCTTTACTTTTTAAATACACTCAAAATATTATCTATGCATGGCAACTAATTGATCAAATTCTGCTTGGATCGCTTTAATATTCAATACCATATTATTGTTGGGGAAATTGTTAACTTAAACAATTATCATCAAATTCTATGTGCCCCTGATTAGTCTTCATAATTCCTTAAGTAACTGATTCCTTAATGAGGTAATATTATCTCTTGTTATTCTTAGTTTCTCAGTTGACTTCCTTTCTCGAATGATTTTCTCAATTCATTTGATTTCCTCTGATTTCACATTGGCTTATTCTACTCTCTACTCATTTAGACTATTTCTCCACACATTTCAATTTATTTTCAATCTTAACTTCCTATGTTTGTAACACATTCATCAGGTCAAATTTGTATCTTCCGAACATAGCTACATAGAATATAACGTGGACCTATATACTCCTCATATTTGCAATTAATGTCTCCTCAAATTTAGGAATCCACTAACATAGTTGGATACTTTACATAAAACAAAATACATACAGTCTCAGTAGTATATTTTACCTCTTATGCTTGAGTCTCCGCTAGGGATATGACTCCAATATTTACTTTTGAATCATTATATATTCATTTCTGATTTGTTCTTTCATTGATCATCCTTAATATCAACTATCTGATCTATTTAACCTAATTCAATGAAATTCTTCTTCGAAAGAAAATTTCTTACTACTATCATCTATACTGTTCATCCAATCTTTATCAATCAACTGTTATCATCATCACATTATCAGCCATTCTTAATACCTCCAGAAGACCGCTTTCTACCATTCAAAATATCTCAATAAGATCAATCTTATCCATAACTTATATGATTAGAATATCCTTTGAAATAAAGCTTAGTGAAGCATTAAGTAGATACATCTACTCTTATATCTTGGTATATACCATCAAGATCATTGCATCTTATCTAGATATGTATTTATGACAATTCACCAATTAATAACTTATGCTAAGGATACCTTAATCTCATTTAATTCTCACAACACTTCTCTTTTTTCATTTGGCCTCAACTGTGGGAACTATGCTATAATTGTTCCCTCCTTCTTTTTCCTTGAATTCATCACTCATTGTAACATCATCAATACTCTCAATTTATCCCCGATTGATCATTATAAGCACTTTCATGTGTTACTCTAGTTCCTCTTAGACTTTAAACTATAAGAACTATGACTAAAAAATATCCAATAAGTCATAGATTGCTTCCTATATCATCTCCACACATATAAGACATATGTGCTCAATATTCTCACTTGTTATGGTGATCCCATTATCCGATATGTACTCACAATAACAATTCAACTTAACCTTTATAACTTCCATATATGTTGCTATCATTCATCTTATCTTCCAATTATCCTTTATCACACTTTACAAACATACGTTCTCAATCAATTCAAAATTATAGATGCATAATCATCATGACATTCCGATCTCAATTCCACTAATTTATTCTTATGGTGGGTCGTAACTCTTGTCACATTAATCAAACAACCACTTTGGTTCCAATTCCATCTTCTTAAGATAATAACAATTTTTGTTTCCATTACATTCTACTTGTACACTTTAATCTCATCATTTCTACTTGTCTCCCTATTTTCCTCAAACAATCTATGATAATACAATCACATCTTTATCACATTCGGGAATATAACACCACAGTATAATATTAGTGTCATATTCAATAATACATCCATCAATATAATTATGTTAAATCATTATCTTTCATATTTACCCATATACTATTTCTCATTTCTAATTATCCATAAACTTTCGTTTTCTCACATTCTGAAAAAACATCACTTTTCTCACTAATTCTATTAACTCAAACTCTTAACAAATGCTCATGCGTGTGAATCATACTCATGCAACTAAGATTAAGGATCAGTTGCTGCTATATACTAAGACATGTCAGTCAAGAGAGCATGTAACTTGATACATATTTCCAAAAATACCCATGTAGATACTAAACCTAGGCACTCTGATACCAAACATGTTGGATCCTATTTTCAGAGCCCAACTATCTAAAATATCATAAGACGCTAGCATATTATCCTGTAGGGTTAATTCAATGAACTTACATTAGCCATCATCAGTTCATCTTCATGCTCTAGTACCAAGCATGATGAGCCCCATTTTTGGAGTCCAACTCCGAAGCCATAAATGGGAGCAGGTTTCCTTGTAGGGTTATTTCAATGTAATCTCCTTAACCATCAATAGTTCATCTTCTTGCTCTGATACCCAAAAGTGTTGGGCCCATATTTTGAAGCCAACAACAATCAGGCAGTGGAAATTCAAAAAATTCTTCTTAAAAAAAATCATACTCTATGTCTCTAGTTTAATTTGAAATAAGAATCACCTTATTCTGAACTCTATAGCTCAAGATATGATTAAAATACCAAAGTATGCTCAGTAAAATAACCAATTCACGCTCTTCCAACCAATTCCATCACTTTCTTTCCATCAATCTTTTTCTAATCAAAGCCTAAGGATACCAATTTGTATGGGGAGATAGATAAATATGTTAGGAATCTATTGGTTCAAAAATCAAGTCATTTAGAGGTCGAACAACAAAGTTATGGACCAAAGAATTAAACATGTTCAGAGTTGGAAAAACCCTTTGGGTGCGATCGCGAGGAATAGTGGTACGATTGTAAGAGTGTTTAATGTGATCACGAGAGTTCCTAGTGCTATCACAACTGAAGCTATTCTACATATACATCCTTTGCAGCATCACTACTTATAATGATCATATCTCTCAGTTCTGATATCCAAAAATTTCGTATAATACATCATTGTAAATCTAAAAGGATAAGCTACAACTTTTAAGAAGACAACTTTATCTTATTCAGCCTAGATCAATAAAATTTTTCTCCTGAAGTTAGAAAACAATTTTTAGCCTTATGAAAGACTTGAAATTGCAATACAAATTAACTCCCTCTAATTTAACATCATTTCATAACAATTTAACAACCAATATCATTTCCTTATACTCTCTAATCTCTACTCATTTAATTCATTACTTTTAACTAATTCTCAGTCTTCACAATCTCCTATCTTTCTTTTTCCAAAACACATCTCAGTTATATATAACAACCATTCTTGTTCAAAATTCATCATCTCAAGTTGATAACTTTTTCAAATATACCTAATTTCAACTCAATATCATCCATACACAATTCATATTTCATTAACAAACAAAGATAAGAGTTTTACAAAGCTTCAATGGGCATTTTGAGCCACAATGCAACATTCCACAAAATCCCAAAATAAAAAAGGTACTTGAAAAGTGACTAAAGCCTCATGTTTACAAGGTTTAGCTTAAAATACAAAAATATGCCTAATCAAAGTGATGTCTTGACTCTCTGTCACTCGATCTCTTACTCATCACCTGAATATGGGAAGGAGAAAAGGGGTGAGCTTAAAAAGCTCATGGGTAACATTTTTATAATCGAGAAACAAGTAAAAACCATTGAAATATTCATTTCCATTGTAAAATTCACATTAAATCCATGAAACATATATTTCCAAAGTTCTTAACTTATCAAACAATTCATAAGCATCATGAATCATGCATTCATCAAACTTGTCAACACACAAGCACATCAAAATGGTTTGGATGGGTCCAAAATAGAACGTACTACACATTTCCATGTAATGGTTCTATGTAGCAGTGAATAGAATGTACTATCGCAATCTCACTTAATGGTCTTACATAGTCGTGAACTTAGGGGAGTCCGTGAAGGAGCTCCATGCCGCTAGTGGACAGGTGGGAGAAGCCTTTAGTCGAAGTGCACTTGACATAACTTAGGGGACCACTATAATCCCACATAATCATGTATTTCATAACTTGTAAACTTGTTGCCTAAAATGACACTTTTCTGAAACTTGATTTCATAACCATAATATCTTTTTCAAAAAAATCATTTTCATAAATCATTGATACAATATTCACATATCAAACACATAGCACTTTCTCAAAGCATTCTAGGAGCAATAAATGAATATTTATAACGTAATTGAAAACATTTAACTTTCTTGATTTGGAAGAAACTTTAATGGCTTATTACTCAATTATAAAAATGTAACCCACCTTAAATTCCTTTCTTAAAAACTTGCTTAAAAACGCCTCTCCTTTCGCTCCTCTTGCCTCTCTTGATTCCTTTAACATTTAAAAAATTCCCATTTTAATAGGAACTCTAATTTGAGGACCCAAAGAAGCATATGCATAGAATTGATCATAGAAAGCTTAAACCCATGCATTTCCTAAGCTTCTTGAACTAAAACCTTTTCAAAAATCCAAAAGATTAAGTAAGGCCTTACCTTAAATCTTCAACAAATGAAGAGTTTCTTGGTTTTAATGAAAGCTCTTCTCTTCCTCTACATTTTTCTCTTCTTGAACAACCTTAAAATCCCTCTTGAAAACTAAGAAATGATGAAACCCTAGCTTTTTCTTCCTTCCTTTCTCTCAAAACTGAAGCCTCTCCTTTTTCTCTCTTATTTTTGTTTCTTCTCTTCTTCTCCCCCATTAATTCACGTTTTTCTCTTCTTAAAAAGCAAGATAACATTTCCCTTTTCCTATAATACCCTTAATGAGTGTGCAAAGTCCATTTTACCCTTCCTTATATGCCTTATGGTTTTTATCCTTAAGTGAATTGCTAAAAATGCCCTTGAACATTCTTACTACTTTAATTCAACAATCCAATGAAATAAGTCCTACTATCATAGATATAACAATTAAACTCGCAAAAATAAATCTATCAAAACCCCATAATTCATTTAAATCATGCTTAATTAGAGAAAAAAATCTAGGAGCCAACATAACACGCCTTTCAACTTCCTTTTTGTAATAATTATTGCCAAGTTTTTCAAGATTATAGGACTAGATTTCTCTCATGTTGGATAATATAGGCAAAACATGGTAAGATATTGATAAATGCTTGGAGAAACAAAATGACCCCTTGTTATACATAATAAGAACACGTCCATATCATTTCATGTTCATTAGGTAACATAATGTGACATGTTTGAACACAAGAAGCTACATAATACCATATTGGTACCTTATTTTGAGTTTTTAATTTAAAATCTACTAAAGTTGCTCAAATTTAACTCAAACGTTTCCAAATTTACTCCTTTTTCATTGCAAGATTAAAATAAGACATCAAACAAAATATAAACCAATTTAATTATCAAACCTTACAAAAAATTCACAAAATAAGCATAACAATTTAGAAAATCATCCCAAAAATATAGTGTAATTGGAACCTATCAGGGTTCTAATGGTGGTAACTTAAGTTTTAATAGTTAGGCTTAACCAACACAAGTTTCGTGAAAAGGTTGTCAAAATCAAGACAGATATGCTCTTGATCTTACTCTTTTGACATATCAAATGATATTGGTCTATGTTGATGCATTGTAGGTAGGGTTGTTGGATCGCGTACAGTCCGAGTATTCACAATACACTGCGGAAAAGACCATACAACGACATGAAGTATAATCAAAAATACTTAGGATGTATAAAAATACCTTTATGCCGTGGGTGAGTTGATTCTTTTCGGATTCCAAGACACTGCAATGTGCGAATGCCCTCTACCGGTATCCACACGAGTAT
>JANSVA010000008.1:35596544-35607883 GCA_025504915.1 Erythroxylum reticulatum | reverse complement strand
CTACTCTTAATACTAAAACACTAGAAGCAGGTTAAGACCTTGTTGAAGATATGAAAATGAACAACTTTTAGTGGTGCTCTACTCGAGCTAGAATTAACAAGACACTGGGTATATATAAAGTGGACGCAATGGCATAGTTGGCAAACTAGATGGAAGTGTTGGGCAGGAAAATTGATAGATTAACAATGAATCCACAAGGTTATGTTATGTAGTACGAGGTATGCGGGCTTAAACATTTAAGTTAAAACTATTAAGTAGTACAACCTAAGCATGTAGATTATATGGGGAATATTCCTAGGCCCCTAAAAAATGCATATAGCAATACCTATAATTCGGAATGAAGGAATCACCCCAATTTCTCATAGAAGAATCAAGGGCAACCAAAGAATAACCCTTTACCAGGATTTCAGCAACAAGGACCTCAAGCTAAGAAGCCTACCTTGAAGGAGATGATATTGAAGATTACTGAAGATTCTAACGTAAGAAATCAATGCTGCTATATGTAGCTTGGAAGTCTAGACTAGACAAATAGTCAAATTAGTGTTTGAAAGACCATAGAAGAGTCTGCCTAGGACAACTAAAACAAATCCTAAAGAGCATGTAATGGAAATCACTTTGAAGAGTGGAATAGAGCTTCCAAAAGAAGAAGGAGAAGAGAAGAAGGAGACTATTGAGAGTTAAAGGTAAAGGCCGCCTTAAGAAAATCAAGGAATATTGATATGTCATCCCTTATCTTACAAAAGTGAAGAAAGATCAAATGGATGCCAAATTTAGTAAGTTCCCTGAGATGTTCAAGCAACTTCAGATTAACTTACCCCTTGTTGAGGCTCTTATGTAGATGTTGTAACATATGGAACTTTTGAAAGAGTTATTATTGAACTAGAAAACCTTGGAGGAGTTATCAACTATTATGCTAAGCAGAAGGAGCTCAGAAATTTTGAAAAGCAAACTACCAAATATGTTAATAGATTTATAGAGTTTTACTATCCTTTGTAAAATTTGTAGTTTAAAAATAGATAAGGTTTTATCTGACCTAGGGGATGGAATTAATTTGATGCCTTATTCATTATTTTAGAAAATAGGATTAGGTGAACTTAAACCTACTAAGATAAGTGTGCAACTAGTAGACAGATCAGTAAAATATCGTAAGGAAGTTTAGAAAACATTCATATTGAAGTTGATTTTGTGATTCTTGACATAGAGGAAGACGTAGAAATACCTCTAGTCCTTAATCGACCTTTTTCAGCGACTACTATGACAATAATAGATGTTAGCAAAGGCAAGTTAAAATTAAAGATTGTTTTTAAATTGTCTATTGACATTAATTTTGCTTTTGGACAAATTGATGTAATTAAAGCTAGTAAGTCTTGTAATGATTCATTTTTAGATATTTTGTAGGACTCTACCTTTAAAGGAGCACTAAAGCTTATGCAAGTTCAAGGTAATAAACCAAAAGACAAACACGATACTGAGCAACAACAGGTACCTTATTTAGAGGTCATGGAATCTACTTTAAGACTACAAAAACCTAATATGTACAAGCCACCTTGAGGATGAAAGGTATGTCGAGCTAACGATGTTAAATAAGTGCTATATAAGAGGCAACCCATGTATTAATTTAGGCTTTATTTTTAAATTTTATTTTATTTTATTTTATCTTAATGTTATAATAGGATTTATTTCAGTTTTGATGTTTTTTAGGTGAAGATAATGAGCATCCTGATGAGATTACACATAATTATTGTGTTAAGGTATGCATCTTAAAGTTTTGTAACTTTGAGTGTAAAATTTTTAAATTTGTTCAACTATTTTTCATGTTGTACACGCTTATAGAGACCTACATGCTTTCTCGAAATGCTTACATAGACTTACATGGTTAGATACAATGAGTTCAAAGCTTGAAGCCTACAAAAGTAAAGGGAATCATAGGTTGAACACAAAGGATATATAGTAACTAACTAAAAAAAGATAAAGCAACCATCAGGTCTTTATGTCTATGGATAGAGAGTGCTATGCATTTTTGACAAGGATATGTTCTCTGATCATACTGATGGTTCTGTCTGCAATAATGTATTTATCTTCCTTCTTATCTAGGAATCTTTGATTATATCTTTCTTTCCATATACAATATATTGAGATAGTAAACACAACCTTGAGAAGAGTAGCATTAGGCTGTCCTTTCTTTGTGTCACTAATCGTCCAATTTAGAATATGCTCCTAGTTATAGCTACATTGTGGAATAGTTTATAAGTGCAAGATTCAACTCCAGATTGACTTACTATAGTAGCAGTGAAAAAAAAAAGGTCTTGATCTTTAGCTACTTTGTTGCATATTAGGCAAGTAGCATCCACCTCTCCTCTCCATTAACTTTTAGTTTGGAGCCTATTTTTGATAGCCAACTAGGCAATGAAAGAAGCCTTAGTATAAATAATACCTTTCTAAAGTAGATTAGACCTAGGAGCCATTGAGCTGTTGGTAAAAAGTAATTAATGGAAAGAGTGATTTGTAAAGTTACCACTCGAGTGGAGTTCCTCGGAGATAGTATCCTTATGTTTGTATTTTGGAGAAACGGGAATTGATTCATAAGAGAGTCAAAGCCTAAAAAATATTTTTGCCATTCACCATTTATAATTAAGGTAGAAACCTTTGGCAATCTATTCATTAACTGTCAAAGGTTAGGAAGTTGTACAAGAGGACTGATATCTAACCAGTTTTCATACCATAACCAGGTCTTATTTCCATTACCAAGCTTTTGTTTAATGCAAGGATATACGATATCCCTTAAATTTATCATTTGCTTTAAAATACAAGATCCATCTTTGAAAAATCAACCAGTCAAAAGTTTATATCCTTCAAATAGTATCCGTGTATCCATTTTGTCCTTGAGGAGTTTGATACGTATATAATCTCCACAATATTTTAAACATTAAGACATTCTGTATATTGGACATAGAGATTATCTAAAAAGCGTCTAGCTTTTTAGAGATTGTAACATCACTCCATTTAACTCTTTGCTTAGGGTTCCTATAGTTCCTACCTAAAGGAAAGATTTCATAACCCTATCCATCTCCTTGTTAGCCTTTCTAGGTAAAGCATTGTTTGAAGTCTAATGGAAATGCAAATCGTTTAGAACAAAAATTATGAGAGTAAGTCTAGTGGCATATGAAAGAAAATGATTATGCCATGCCAACACTTTGGACTTAACCTTTTCAATGAATAGTAAGCAGTCGTGTAGCTTAGGCTTAGAAGACATAATAGGGACTCTAAGGAATCAAAATGGGGAGAAGTTTGTATTAAAGCTAGTATTTCTCCTGATTTCATCCAAAATTTCTCACATTTTTAGAAAGAATCAATCTGCACTTATCGGCATTTAGTTTAAAGCTAGACTAGCCTCCTAAGAGAGTTAACAAATGCACAATTCTATGTAGTGAGGGAGTGTTAGCACCAGTTAAACGAAGTGGATCATCAGCTTATAATAGATGAGTAAGATTAATTTCCTTGCATCTGTGATGGAATTGAAAGCCCCCATTACAATATATTAGCTTACCCAATAACCTGGAGAGTACTTATAGCACCCTAATATTATAATGCATATCCCTGAACATACCGACTGTATTCGAGAACATACTCTACAAGGGTGACATGCTAAAACAGTCAGTCAATCATAACTATTAAAAACTTTTTATGTATCACATGCATATTTTGAAAAACCACTAATTAAATTAGGCCCACTTTTTTAATTAAAATCATAATCACAATTATTATTACAGTCATTGATCAATCTCATTTGTACAATTTGGAAAGTCATTACAAAACAGAATTATTTAGATACATGTGACATAATAAATTGCGGAATACATTTTTTAATACAAAATAATGATAAATCTATACAGACGTGAACAAATCCTAACTTCTATCTCTTACTCGAACACAGTGGCTAGACTTTAATTTGTCTAACTGGATATCTTCTCAAAGCCTGAAAAATATTACAAATTTTGGGTTGAGTTTTACGAACTCAGTGAGTGGACTATCCTCGATGGCTCACTTATATCACATAACACAACAATTCATACTTTAAATTCACATATACTTCATGTCATCATATAATTCACATCAATTCACCAATAATCATATAACATCACATAACACCTTGATCACTCATTCCACATTTCACATTCAAAGTAGTCAAACAATTCATTTCGATCATTTGAAACATGCTTATCAATTATATATGCAATGCTCATGAGACTCACTTTTAATTATTATTGTTGTGACCGATTGCCTTTTTAATGGCCCATATCACTTGTGGATACCAGGTACATTAACAACTGAGCCTGTGGCTTTTGTCTATATTCAAAGCTTTAAGCTCTTTCAGATTGGTCACTCCTATTACAACTGGCTTTATTTTATCATACATTCATGTAATGAAATGCATCATATTCACATATATTCAATCAATCGCTTGCATTCAATTTCATATTCACATTCACATTTTTCATCGGATCAATGTCCGAAATTCAACAAAAATGTTGAGTATCACTTATTTCTTCAAATTCACATACAAGGAGCACTTCTAATATATTATTCATGCATCAAATGCTTCGGACAATCAATGTCCGAAATCAACACAATCACATTTACATAATAATTCAATACAGAATTTAAAATAAACAATTAATCAAGTGAGACCATCTAGGTCACTCATAGTATACTCCAGATTAGCATTTGCTTCTTTGATCTGTAAACTTTTGGATGCGAACGTTCTTGTATATCAACATTATGCAATACATATATTGCACTCACACATTATTAGTTGCACAATCACATAAACATGCAATTGTACACATATGTATAGGTGTAATGTATAATGCATGCTCAATTTGACTATTCTAAGTATGTTTCCTTAATCACATCTCTTGCTCATTCAAACCTTATCATTTGAATGTGTCTAGCTTATTCTTAGGTTTACACTTCAAGAGTGCTTGGTTAATCTAATATCATAATTCAATTACTCGTCATTTCTTTTATAGCATTATATGCTCTTATAATATCCAATTCTCATTCACCTTTACTTGATACACATTAATCATCTCCTTACAATTGTATTAGCATTTCTAAGAACACTTTTATATCATTAACAACTCATAAGTTCTGAATTGAGATACATTCATATGTCATATCTTGCGAAACTTGATCTTCCTAAGTTCATCAATCAACATTTATCAATCCTTTCCTAGTGAATTCACATGAAAGTGAAATTTTGTGGAGAGGAGTAAAAATGTGTGACGAGATTGTGGTTCAAATTTCAAGGCAATCGGAGGTCTGGAGAAGGAGTTATGGTCAAAAGAGTGAAGGGTGTTGAAAGTTGTCAAACAACAATGCACCTTCACTGTAACGATCGTGCTTGTGCACAATCGTGCAACCACTTGACAATCCCTCTCTATCATGATCGTGCTTATGCATGATTGTGTAACTCCCTAATGCTCCTCTTTGTCATGATCGTGCTTGTACATGATCGTGCACTACCTAATAATTCCATTATTCAAGCATCATTCTATCTTTTCTCCAAAACTGATTTTCGGGTCAATTTTTACATAGCTATTTTAATAAAGAAAATGAAGTATTTAGGCAATACATTCTAATAAAAAATTATTCCTGTATTTCTTAATTTTATAATGACACTAATTTAATGCAATTTGGTTCAATATTCTGTAAGTTATACCTAAAATACTAAAAACCATTATCAAACTATGAAAACACACTATAAGCCAAATTTTGAAACTCTTAGAGATAGAATTAAAGTTCGACTCCTTGATGAAAAATTTATCCATATGTCTCTAGTTTAATATAAACTTAAAATGATCCCATTTGGATATCTACAGATCAAGATATGTGTAAAATATAGATGCATGTTTAGTGAAAACACTCTATCAAACATATTCCAGCCATTCTCTTTCAATTTTTCGAGATCCATTTCAGCTGAATATCATCCATAAACAAATTATAGTCCATGATTGACCATGAACATTAAAAACAAAACATATACATATATACATTCATCATCAAAACATATACATATATACATTCATCATCAACTTTCTACACATGTTCAACTTCATTTCCACTTTCATTTCGCTTCTAACTATTACCTTAATTCTTCCCATTTGAAGACACCACGTTACTCATTCACGTTTTAGCATGTACCCTTCCTCATTTTATGATCATTTAACTCTTAACTATCATCAAAACATGCTTCATTCCACAAATTAAGGAGAGCAATGCTTTATACTTGTTTAACCTCTAAAATTCTTCAAACTCTTCACGATCTCTCTTAAACCTAGCTTTCTTCTCATACACGTGCATCATCATTCAAGGGTGGTAGGGTTGGGTCTTCTTGTGGAAAATGAGAAGACAACAAAATGATAGTAGCAAAGAAGGGTGAGAGTAAGACTTACGTTGATAGGGTAAAAAGATAGGATCATAGGTGAAGAAGATCAAAGAAGATGAGAAGAGATATTAACAAAAGGTAAAGCAATCAATACATTGAAAGACCAATTAAAGAGAAGATAACCCTTCATTTGGGAGAGTTTCGTGAGTTATGGCATGTGGTGTGGCAAATGACACTTGTCAATTTCCACATGTCACTTTCTTATGGTCTCTCCTTGGTCTTCTATTTAACCAATTCATTTATCTCCAATTTCTACTCCAATTGTCTCCCAATTTTCAACTACAAATGTCATTAAATCCTAATGTCATTAATAAAAATTTCCACTACTATTTCACTCTTATTTTTACTACTATTTATCAATTGTCTCACTACTTGGCATTTTTTTAGCCTAAAAATACCCTTAATTCTATAAAATTCTCAAATTTTACCAAAAATTCTAAATCACTACTTGTACACACCAACTCAATTTTTAAGACACATAATTCCCAATTCACATTATAATCACATTAAAACAATCATTTATTCCTAGAAAGCGTCCAATGATTGCATGAATAAATCATTGTAATGTGCGCAATAATCAAATTCATATTTGTGTATGCTAACATTATGCATGAATATGAAATTCATTTTTCTAATCTCTCATTGTTATTTCTCATTTACAAAAATCTAGAGTTCTAACCCTTTGTATGGAAACATGATGTTACGATACTTCCATGGCAAGAGTGAACAGATAAGGAGATAAGGATCTTCTTATTTGATTCCTTTGATAGGTTTGAGGAGAGTAGAAATGATGCCATTCATCAATATATCCATTAAACAAATTTATTTGAAAGATGAAGTGCTTTAAGACATAGCTGGATAAAGTCCCATTTAATTGAATCAAAAGATTTAAAAATTTTGATCTTAATTAAGCAATTGTTAAGCTTTTTTTCCAATATTATAATCCTTGAGCAACTCTTATAATAGTAATATATTATCACCAATATATCGATCAAGCATAAAATCCCCTTAAGCAAGATTAACAATACTAGATAAGACAAACTTAAATCTTTCAGCTAAAAGCTTGGAGATTACCTTATAGATATTATTGCAGTAAAAGATATGATGAAAGTCATTCATTGTACACGAACGAAGCCTGTTTGGAACCAAACAAATATATGTGTGGTTAATTTCCTGTAACATTTTTCCAGAATTAAAGAATTCCAGGATAGCCTCAGTGATAAGTTGCCCTATGATGTTCTCAGTCTACTGAAAAAATAAAGCAGTGAAACCATCATGTCCAAGTGATTTAGATGGATACAAACTCAAGAGGACTCGTTTTATATCATGAACTGTTATAGGAGCCATCAAAGCATCCTTGATGTTTTGCTCAATGTTGAAGTGTTGACTTGTGAACAATTACCATAGTAGTATTAACTTAGAAGTTCTAGGTAAGTCACCAAATTCAGCATTCTCAACTTGAACATTATCTACATTCAGATTATCCACTAGAGCATTAGAATCAGAACCTAATAATTCATCATACTAGCCTATGTTAAACATTTTATTTGTAGGAATATATTTTTTAATGGAATTGCTTGATTTCCATGGATATGAAATATGTATGTTAGCCTTTTTCATGGTACTAAAATCACATAGCCTTAGGAAAATAAGGCTATTAGGAAAGGGAGAGTTTTATGCATCTTAATACATAATTTCATAGAACAAATCCTTTATATGGTGGCAGTTTGTGTATCCATATAGATGGGCTTCCCAAGTGATCAAGTGACAAAAATTAGCCCCTCAATTGTCCAAAACACTATAGGAAGATTGTGAAAATTGACCCACATAGGCAGAACATCAATCATACCACAGTCAAGTTCCATACCATGTTTCCATTATTGAATAAATAGAGGTTGATCTTCTATATGCCAAGAGCCTTGTTCAATAGTCTTAGATAAGTTAGCATCTGCTATAAGCTTAAAAAGGATTGAGCCATCCTCTCTGCATATCACCTTTTTTAGACCCTTCTTTTCCCATCAAGCTTTAGCCTAAGTAATATAACTGGAAAGGCTAGTCTCCTAGACTAGAAAAAACCCACTAATGTACAGGACCATACTTTTGCATCAACATTTAGGAGTTTAAATGGAAGTGAAATAACAACCTCCTTACTGATAATGCTTAAGAGTAACTTTATTATGTTAGAGTTGCTCTTGACTTTCCAAGCACCAGTAGGCCAAGGAGCATTAGATTCTGTAATTGTGGCCACCTTTGTACCTGTCAGTTTATCTCCATTATTAGCTACAAGCGTCTCTTTGGAAAGGGCTAGGAAGTCCTCATTAAAAAGAGAGGAATTTCCTTCTTCCAAAATCATGTGACAAGCCATATAGTGGTTGTCCAAACAGGCAGATGCCTTAATATCCAAGGTACAGTTGAAGAACCTGAAGAGGAAGAAGATTGAAGGTGGGAAGTATAATTTCTAAAAGGAAAGAGGATGGGGCAGTATGGTCAAATTGGTAGAGAGAAGTCATAGGATTTGTAAGGTAGAGAGAGAAACAATAGTTTGAAGGAAATTTGTAATTAACTAATTTTTAAATTAAGATTGTTAATTTCTATTTTATGGATTAAATTCGTAACTAAATAATTAGATTATTGTTATTTGTTAACCACAATATTTTTAATTTAAATTTAGGGGTTATTTAGATTATTAGCTAATTTCCAATTATTTTGTTTTATTTATTTATCTAATTATTTATCTACATTAGGTTTATATTATGTGTTTAATTTTCCCTTTTCTAGTTCATTTTTGGGTTTAATAATTTGGTAAGCGTAAGAAATAAGTGTTCAGAAATGGGTATTTTAGTAATTTATTTGCATTTTTCTCACATTTATGTAAAGTTTTAGGCATAACGATGGGACTATGACACCCAAAGGAAGTACCAAAAAAGACGCAAAAAGGAGAAAGATCCTCTAGAGACCCAAGAGGAGCTCACACATTCTAATTACCCGAGCAACCTCTGATGCTAATATTCAATGTAGCAACACATGAAGAGCAGTGTCAGTAGCTCAAAGAGAAGACATACTTAACAAGCTTCATCATTAACTAGGAGAAGCTGAGGTAGGTCAGTTTGGTCTAACAAGTTTTGGACCTTATTGACATAGGAGGATGGTCCTAATTTTTTGAGGTAGTGGAGCTCACTTACTGGGAGCTAAAGCTCAAGGTGCTCTCCACATTCTTTATGGAGAAAGGATGACACGAATGGGATCAACCTAACATAATTCAATTCTGGCTACTAGGAGAGATGATCCAAATGAGCTATTCAGAGTTTTTTGTCACCATAGGGCTATATGACTAAAACTTCATGAGGATGCAAGCTTATTTATCCTTGCAGATAAACTTCTTATATGGGACGTCTTTTTGGAAATTATAGTGTATAATTAGCGAAAATGGTGACTACGACCTGACCAGATCCAATGCCTCTATGACACCCAACGATCATATATGTTCATGGAGTATTTTTCACATGCTGAGTGGACAAGATGATAACGATGATGTCATTAGGAATCTGAATGTGTTATGTAGCACCCCACTCTTACAAGACATGTACCCGACATCCTCAGTGATGTCCGAAAACTTGCCTCACGAGGGTGGCATGTTAGCAAAGTTAGTCAGAAAAATCTCACTACAAAATTTTTGTTTTTGAAACAACAAACATATGTGGAAATCAACAATTAGATTGGGCCCACTTTTATTTGGCAATACAATCATGAGAATGTCAATAGCCTTTTAGGCCCATTATAAATACAAAATACTTGTAGTAATAATTTTATTACATTGCAAGTCATTTACAAACATTTCCAATTTGGAAAGTTATTACAAACAGAAATATTTGAATACACAAGTTACAACAATTGTGGAAGACTCAATTCGATACAAAAATAAGAAAATACAAATGCAGATGTGAACTAATCTCGACCTCTATATCTTACTTGAACACAGTGGGCATACTCCCATTTGCCTAACGGGGTAACTTTTCTGAACCTGAAAAAATATTGTAAATTTTGGGTGAGTTTTGCAAACTCAGTGAGCAACCATTCTCGATGGCTCACTCAATCACATAACACATATCATCACTTCTAAACACATAATTCACATCTTTTCATTTACAATCATTCAAACACTTATCACGTTCAGAAATCAATCAAACTATTTAAATCATACATATCATATGCTTATGTAATGCTTATGAGACTCACCTTCAATTTGTTACTTTGTTGTGACCGAGTGCCTATAACTGTCTCATATCTATTGTAGATATTGGGCTCATTGATAACTGTCCCATATCTATTGGAGATACTGGGCTCATTTTAAAAAGTGAGCTTTTGGCTCTTAATCACCTTTTTGAGCCTTTCAGCTCTTGTTCACATTATGAGTTTTAAGCTCTTTTTCGGGGACTACTTTGATCACAACTGCCTTCATATTTCAGGCATTCATTTAATGGAATGCATCAATTATATATGATCAATCAGTCACTTTCACAAGTCATCAGACCTTAGTCTGGCATTCAACATTTTCATTGAGAATCACCTTTTTATTTATATGCATATTCACATTTAGAACACATTCATCATCGGACCGTGGTTCGACATTTAACAATTAAGTTGTGTACACTTATTCCATCCAATTCACATACAAGGAGCACTTCAATAATCACATTCATATATCAGAAGCTTTGGACCTTCAGTGTCCGGAATCAACACAATCAAATCACATTCATAATCATTCGATTAATAATACATAACAAAACAATCATAAAAGTAAGACTATCTAGGTCGACTCACAGTATGCTTCAAATTAGCACTTGTTTCCCCCATTTTAATTCTGTTGCAGATCAATTTTATCTTATCAATA
>JANSVA010000008.1:35563496-35581570 GCA_025504915.1 Erythroxylum reticulatum | reverse complement strand
TCTCAATAGTATGATCTCATCATAATTTCCTTCATGCTATGTCATATATCATGGACTTCATTAATTTGCTTATAAATTACTATTAATTCATAAATAATGAACACCAAATTAATGAAATATGTCTTTCTTTATTATTGAAAATAAAGTTTGTACATAACTTTGTACAAAACACGCTAAAGGCGATTGCCTTTAGGGCACTATTCTATCAGTAATTGCATATTTGTGATACCTCGTCCGCTTACACACCATGATCCCGACCGTATTATCTGGTATGGTAGCACTATAGGTATGTATATATCTCGGGGTGGATATGACTTTATCATGATTGTACCATCTTTGGATGGATCGATGGGATGGAAATGGCTTTGGAAACTTCGAATAGCTTAAAAGAATAAGGTATTCTTGTGGTTATAGGCATGGAATCGACTCCTTATGAATGAAGTAAGATATGAGAGAGGCATATGTGCATCTCCTCTCTGTGGGCAGTGTGGTGCCAACATTGAAACTGTGCTCCACTTACTACGGGACTACACCCGTGCCAAGTATGTATGGGAAAACACTCAGGTACACTAGAATGATGACTTCTACCGAGAGCAACATATCTATCTTTGACTAAAACACAATTGTGTACATCATGCCCGAGATGTACATAAGGCTTGGCGATTTATAAATAAATGCTAGGTCATCTGGCGCTCTAGGAATAAATGCGTGATTGAAGGTGAGCAAATCACTTGTTATGTGCAACTCTGACAGGTCAATGTGTTGCTTAGGGAATATATCGTTACTTTTGATGTTCAATATCATGGGCTGCCTCACTCTCAGGCCTCACTCCTTTTTGCTTGGGTTCCCCCGCCTGATAAGTGGCTGAAGCTCAACGTGGATGGAAGCGTCATTGGTAATTCTGGAAAGGCAAGTATTGGTGGATTGGAAAGGCGAGTATTGGTGGATTGATTCAAGATAGCCACAGTAATTGGTTAGCGGGTTTTTCCTACTGTGTTGGGATCACCACCATCATGGTAGCAGAACTCTTGTCCCTCCACTGTGGTATCGCCTTTGCAAGAGACTTTCAGTTTGATGGCCTTGTGATAGAGTCTGATTCCATGGAAGCGTTGCATTGCTTAGACCTTCCTTCAGATGTTCTAGTATTTCACCCCTTGCTAATTTGATATATGATATCTACTCATACCTTGGAGGGGTTTACGATATACTACCACTCATATTCTTCGAAAAGGTAACCAATGATTTAGACCACGAAAACAAGATTGCCCTGAGAAGAAAAAATCTTTTAAATGTTGACTTTGTAAGGAAGAAGGACATTATGCAAATAATTGTCCAAAGAAACAAGAAAAGAAATACCACAATAAGATCAATATTTCATATAGCTTCATGATGTTTGTTTAAAGCCATTTCTTTTAAGGGTGTGATGTAATTTGATGTAAGTGTATTGTTCGAGTTAAATAACGTAATTCATTTGAATAAAATGGATATGTTTGCCTAGTTTTGTTTAATTCTAGTTGAATATCTTCAAGTTCACTATGATCAATGTCAATATTATCCCGAGTTGTATTAATGAGTTGAATAAGTCTATTTGCATATTTTGTGGTTTGTTGTTGATAGCTATATACTAATTGTTAGGTGTCTCTAATATATTGTTAAACTTGCTGACAAATCGAACAGCTAGTAGTCATTCCAATAAGCATTAATATAAGATTCATAATCAGTGCCATGTATTTGATACTGATGTGTAAACCATTCGAGAGACTGATCTCGAAAGATTAAACACTGAATATATAGATGTTGTCTAAGGTTATATCTAAATCCATGTCTAAGAATAGCTTGAAATAGTAAATTAAACATAACTGGATCTAATACAAAAGAACATATTTCAATGATTTTTAATGATAAAAGAATGCTTAAAAAATTAATACACACCTATCAAGAAATTAAAAACATATATCAAGATCAGCTAATTGAACTTACTCATCTCAAAGAACTAGCTAAACAAAATAATAATTATCAATCAGTTCATTAATACAAATCAGGATAATATTGACATTGATCATAGTGAACTTGCTTTTGTAATTGTTTATTAATTTGAGCTTGATCTATTAAACTGATTCTAATATATCCATTACATTGATCCATTCTAATTGGGGTTTCATGAATCATTCGTTCGTAATAAATAATACGTTTGTCTTTAGGGATTTTTTGTAATTGTTTAGTAGTTTCAGCTTGATCTATTAAACTGATTCTAATATATCCATTACATTGATCCATTCTAATTAGGGTTTCATGAATCATTCGTCCTTAATAAATAATATTCTTTCGACTAAAAAGTTGTTTAAATATTGAAGATTGAATATCTTGTCCTGGTTTTAAATTTTATTGTGTTTTGGCTATTTGTTTTTACTTATCCTGTGTTAATAGAGTGTTGATATGAAAAGTTCCTTGAGATTCTTCTAAATCTAAATCATCCACATCTAATGTTTCTGAATCTTTTTCGTGATGTTTGTCTAAAGCCATTTCTTTTAAGGGTGTGATGTAATTTGATGTAAGTGTAATGTTTGAGTTAAATAATGTAATTCATTTGAATAAAATTGATATGTTTGCCTAATTATGTTTAATTCTAGTTGAATATCTTCAAGTTCACTATGATCAATGTCAATATTATCCTGAGTTGTATTAATGAGCTGAATAAGTCTATTTGCAGATTCTATGGTTTGTTATTGATAGCTATATACTAATTGTTGGGTGTCTTTAATATGTTGTTCAACTTGCTAACAAATCAAACAACTAGTAGTCATTCCAATAAGCACGAGTTTAAGATTCATAATCAGTGCCATGTATTTGATACTGATGTGTAAACCATTTGAGAAACTGATCTCAAAAGATTAAATATATAGCTATTGTCTAAGGTGATATCTAAATCCATATCTAAGAATAGCTTGAAATAGTAAATTAAACATAACTGGATCTAATACAAAAGAACATATTTCAATGAATTTTAATAAAACTTGCATAAATAAAAGAGAACAGAAGAATAGAAAGAAAAATAGAAATAGATGCATGAAGATTTATTAATCAATATAACTTTGCATTGCTTTAAAATATATATGTAAATCTCTATTAGTGGATTGGATAACATATCTTGATAAAGCAATTAATTGATTTGTTTCTAATTCTAATTAATTATTATTATTTTGTTTAGCTAGTTCTTTGAGATGAGTAAGTTCAATTAGCTGATCTTGATATCTATTTTTCATTTCTTGACAGGTTCGTCTTAATTTTTTAAGCATTCTTTTATTATCAAAATATATGAGTACAACGTTAACTTAGGAAATCAAACATTTCATTAAATCTAAATAATAAGATCTCATTTGTTTCAATATCTGCTTATATTCTTGAATAATCTCAATTAATCTTCCAGTATCTTACATGATGTTGTATCTATTGGGATTGGTGCTGCTATATGCTTGTTTATTGCGTTCGTGATATCTTATGTTGAGTTCGTCTAACCATGCTTCTCTCTCATATGTTTCCTTGATCAAGTTCTTTAATGTGTGTTTTCTATCAAAATAACTAGATTCTATAGCAAACCTGAATGTATAACAATTTATTCAAGATTATGATAATCAATGTCTGGATCAAAAAGCTTTTCTAATAGATGTTGAAATAAAATGAATGGAAAATTATATGTTAAGAAATCTTAAAGAAATCAATGAATTCAATGTTAGGGAATGCAATGCTACATGCAACAAGAAAGAAAGATATAAAAGGAGTATAAATATATATAACAAAGACAAGTACAATAAGATAAAATAAATAAGTAAAAGACATTTAAATAATTATAGCTAGAATGTAATGAAACAATAACACTTGAAATTCATACCTTCTTCTACGGTCACTTGAGACACCAATTCCAGACTTTGAACGCGAGAGAGAATTAGGTAGAAGATAAGTGATTTATTTCATAAAAGGGTTGAAGCCTGAGGTTACATTATATAGACTCAATAAAGGAGAAAAGGCCAAACAACAGGTCGACCAAAAGGACTAAAAAGTGACTAAATAAAAAGCATAAAAGAAAGATTTGAGTAAAGTAGAAGATTCTCCTAAAAAGAAGAAAACGAAAAAGTAATGTACAGATAATTTACATTGTTGGTTTGTGTCGACGATGTCCACATTTGTTGGATTTTGCCGATGATGTCTAAATCATATCTTGCTTTTACTATTCTTCAACAATAGCATCGTCTGATCCAAGCTCATCATCTTTAACTTGATTAGTGGTAGATGGACAATAAGGACAATTATGTTTTGCATAAGCTCTTAGTTGCTTACAAATGGCATACTTATAAGAGGTAGATAATGCTTCAAAAATGTTGTCCATTTTACCAAAAGGTTTAGTGAACTATTGAATAATTTGTACTGCACTGCATTGGCTATGATTGGATTCTTGTAGGCTGATACCATCAACATGTTTATACCTTTATAATTAACCTTAAGCATAGATTCATTGGCAATTCAATTGCACTGATTGAAAACTCCTTCTAAGTAGTGTAGATTAAATTGATTTATGGTGTCCCAAAGGAATTCGTGCTGAGGAGGTGTATCAATAGGTGGGTAGATACCATTGCTAGTGCCAATATGTAGAAAAGCAATTCGAGATACCTTGATTTCTGCATCTTTGATAGATTCATTGTCAATTGTTTCTTTGAAAATGGGATAATAGCTGTAAATCTTGATATATATTTCTCTTTCTTTGGCGAATCGATCCTTATAATTGTGAACAGCTTGGGTAAATCCGATAGGAAAATCGGAGAGGATGGATAAATCAGTGAGATAAATTATGTCTATTAATCCACTTTGGAAAAATAAATAGGTGGATAATGGATCTGCACCAGGAAATATGATGGCTTTTGGGCCAAACCATCCACGGTTTTGTGGATAGTACTGAAAGATTTTCATTTCTTCAGTCTAATTGTTTAAAGCTTGGAAACATTCACAAAACATTTATGAAGTGAGTTTTTTGGTTTCTTCTTGGATGCTTTTGGAAGGAAGTAGATTAATACGGTCTAGGTCAATGGGTTTTCCTAAAATTTTCAGTTGTGGTCTTGGGGAAGTAGCTGTAAGAACTTGGTTATATTGTGGTTTCAATGGTGAATTTCTGAATTCCCTCAATGCTTTTTCTGCTTCAGTGCGAGAAGAAAAACTCTTATGTAAAATACCTTTCTTACCTATAATGTGTATTGCTGCCTAGTGCCATTCGTCATATATACCTGCCATGGGTCCATTATATATAACATAAACTTTGGATTCAGTAAAATCTGCTTTCTTTTATGGTATAGTTTGACTGAGCTGTTATGGTGTAACAAGGGAAATGGATGCTTGTTTTGGTGGTTCTGAAGAAGTTGATGTAGTTTGAGAAATGGATGGTTGAGTCTGACTTTTAATAAATGCAATGGTATTTTTAAGGTGGTTTATGTCTTGAGTAACTTTTTGTATTTGCAACTGTAAGTCAAGAAATTATTTTTCTTTGATGTTTAATGCTTCCTCCATACTGGTCAAAGTTGTTTCCATTCACGAGTCAATGTATCTGCTAGAACATTGTTAGAGGACTTGATATATTGAATCGTATATTGATACTGATTTAACTCAAGCTGCCATCAGATTAACCGACCTTGATTATAATTTGTTTGAATCATATATCTTTTGAATCCACATAGATACTTTGAATCTGTTTAGATGGTAAATGACACTGGTAATAAATCTATGCGTCATTTTCTCAAAGTTTTGAGACAGGCTAGTGTTTCCTTTTCATGAATTGGATACTTCAATTCAACAGTATTGAAAGTCTCGTTTATATACTTGCAAAGTAAATACTTTTTTGTGTTAGATGGTTGTGCCAAAAGGCATCCTGCCCATGTATCTATGCTGGCATCGGTTTATACCAGTAATGTATCCATTGGAAGATAATTATAAAGCATGGGTAAATCCTTACATAGATGTTTCAATTTTTGTACAGTAGAGGTATCTTCTGGAGTCCAAGTCCATTAATTTTTAGTGCTACATTTTAATTGTAAGCATTTTCTTTCCTTTGCTAAATCTTTAAGGAAACCTTGATCAGATATATAGTTAAGAAGTATAAGAAATTGTTGTACATGAGTTCTATTAGTTAATTGATTGGGAAAATCATGAATTTTATTTAATATATTGGGTTGTAACCTTAAATATCCATTTTTAAATTCGATACCTAAATATTCTATATTTTGTTGTGTTATTTTAGCCTTCTTTTTACTTAAAATTAATCCTTTTTCTTTACATATTTCTAATACAATTTTAACCTTGTTTAAATGATCCAATTTATCTTGATTAGAATAAATAATAATATCATCAATATATACAAATGTAAAAGTTTCGAGTCCCTCTAAATTATTATCCATGAATCGTTGATAAATACTAGGTGCTTGTTTTAATCCAAAGGGTAGTACATTCCATTGATAATGTTTCTAAGGAGGACAAGTAAATGCAATGAATTCCTTTGTATTATCATGCAATCTAAGTTGCCAATAACCTAATTTTGCATCTAACGTTGTAAACCAAATATGTCCTTTTAATTTATTAATAATATAATCCTTTCTGGGTAATTTATAAGCATCACCAATTGTGGCTTCATTGAGTTTTTTATAGTTAATTACCATATGTCTTTTACCTCTTTTTTGTTCAACTAAATTATTTACATAAAATGCGGGTGTAGAATGTTTACGAGTACTAGAAGATATTAATTGTTTATTTAATAAATCAGTACATTCAGTAATAAATTCTTGTACATCTTGTTGTGTATAAGGAATATTATTACAAATATTGATTTCTTGTGTAGGATTCTTTAAATGAATTTCTACCAATTGATGATTATTATTTTTTATAGGATCTAATAGATTTTCACTACATACATTGTCTAATAATGTGTCGATTTCTAATTGAATAGTTATATTATTGAGAAGATAAAATTGAAGATAATCAAATTTAGTGTTATAAGGTGTAATTTTTGTAAATACGATGTATGATAAAAAGGAATTTTAAGAATAACTAATTTTTTATTTAAAGATTTTATATGTGGAGTTTTTAAAATAATATATTGTAAATATTGACAAAATGGATTGTATAATTTTAGAAAATTGTTTCCAATAATTAGTGGTAATCCTGACTCTTATTGATAAATTGAAGGAACTGAAAAGGTGTATTTTTCTATAAGAATATTATTATAATAGCTTACATACCATATATATCTGAAACTTCCATCGGCTATTCTTATTTGTAAAGGTTTTGCTAATTTTTTCCATGTTGTTAATAATTGTTTTGAAGCAATACAAATGGTTGCTCCGGTATCTATACATACATTTATTTTTTTATTCTGAATCACTACTTGTATAAAAGTTGTGTTGGGATTCAACTACTAATTCTGATGACTCTGTCTGAGATTCATAATAGTAAATTAAAGAAATGGTAGAATTAGTAACATAATCTGATTCGATTGGCTCTAATTGATTTTGTATAGCTGAATATAAAATATTGATCTTATTATGGTATTTCTTTTCTTGTTTCTTTGGACAATTATTTGCATAATGTCCTTCTTCCTTACAAAGCCAACATTTACAAGATTTTTTCTTCTGAGGGCAATCTTGTTTTCGTGGTCTAAATTGTCTATATCTTTTTCGTCTAAATTGTTTCTTATAAGGAATATAAGGTCTGCGTCTATAATAATGTCGTGGATATCTTTTCCATCTATAGGATTTATAGGGTTTCTTTTTCTTGTAATGGGTTTTTGGAGTTTCACATTTATATTGTTGTAGCATTGCTGCATATTTTGCACAACAACTTTGAATATCTTTATGTCTTATAGTTCTTTTTAATTTGGATTCGAAACATTGTTCAGCTAATATTTCTTAAGTAATTAAAATAGCTCCACCTAAATTAAAAGCAACTGCCTTAGATTCTGTTTTTTCATTAAATGTAGCTTCTACTTTTTGATTCATAGGAAAAGGTAATTTTTGAATAAATATTTTGATATAAGTTTCTTGTTCTTTTCTAGTTAATTTACAATAATAGTTTTTAAATTCGCATATAAATTGATCTAAATGACATATGTCACATATGCGCATATTGTTTAAATGCCACAAAGCTTTTAATCTTTCATTTCGAGAACTTTCATTTCTAAATGATAAAACATCTTTTCTTAAAAATTCTTTATAAAATTGTCCTGCCATAAATTCAAAAGTTTGCATATTTGTAGAGGTTTGTTGATATACATGGGTGTTTTTTAAAGCTTCTTCATTATCAATTAAAAATGTTTGTAATATACCTGAAGTTTTGTAGGTAACGAAACTCCATAATAAATCCTTATTTTCTAATTTTGTAAAACGTTTTTCTTTTTGAATTAAAAGTTTTATTTTACTTATCCATTCATTAAGTACATTTTCGGGATGTACTACACAATCTAAATTTAACACTCCATCAGGACCTAATTTTATATATTGAGGAGTATATTCCATCAGATATCTACGTGTTTTTGTCCCTTTTTGATAATATACATGTTGATGTAATGTTTCATTAGTCTTCCAATGAGAAGCATCATAATCTTGATTTTCTTTTTTTCTTTTGTCTCCACTTACATGTTCTCTCTTTACATGTTGTCTACCTTCTGGTAAGGGTAATTCTCTGGAACTACTACTTTCTGGTCGATCCTCTACATAAATTTCTTCATCAGATTCATATCTGTAAATTATTTCATCTTTATCCATTATTTGGTGTATTTCATCTATTGATTGTAAAGTTAATTTTTGTACTAATTATGTAATTTCATCAAGTTCATAAATTGGATACTTCAATTCAGCAGGATTGAAAGTCCGTTTATATACTTGCAAAGTAAATACTTTTTTGTGTTGGGTGGTTCTGCCAAAAGGCATCCTGCCCATGTATCTACGCTGGCATCGGTTTGTACCAGTAATGTATCCATCGGAAGATAATTATAAAGCATGGGTAAATCTTTACATAGATGTTTCAATTTTTGTACAGTAGAGGTATCTTCTGGAGTCCAAGTCCATCGATTTTTAGTGCTACATTTTAATTGTAAGCGTTTTCTTTCCTTTGCTAAATCTTTAAGGAAACCTTGATTAGATATACAGTTAAGAAGTCCAAGAAATTGTTCTACATGAGCTCTATTAGTTAATTGATTGGGAAAATCATGAATTTTATTTAATAATTTAAGCATGGGTAAATCCTTAAATATCCATTTTTAAATTTGATACCTAAATATTCTATATTTTGATGTGCTATTTTAGCATTCTACGATATACTACCGCTCATATTCTTCGAGAAGGTAACCAATGCGTAGATTTCTTAGCTGGCTTGAGTTTGGATAATGTGCGTGGAGAGTGTGTTTAGCACAATCCTCCTCCTGGACTGCGTAATCATTTGCGTGTGTATGTACAAGGGATTGCTTTTAGTTGTAGTTAACACTTGTTTAATGCTTCTATTGTACCAAAAAAAAAGGTATACGTGGAGATTTGTCTTCTCTTTCATAGCTTTTTTTATAATTTGAGTCGATAAAAATGTTTATTACACATACATGGAATCTTAAGTAGATTTAGTGTATCGATTTAAAAAAATCAAAAAGCAAATTACATATTTTTTGTTACAAAGGTGAAAAAACTATTCAAAAAACTATCATCCTACTAGCACAGTGTTCTGCGATTCAAACCTCCTTGCTTGTCTCGGTGGATGAGCTCCATGACGATTGTCGGAGGCTCCTGAAGTATATGAAGGGACTTAGTTACATTGTTCGTAAACCCGGTCACAAGGTTGGGCCAAGTATATTGGCAAAAGAAAAAAAAAGATATATTGAACAATTATACTCGTAATCCAACTTATGCAAAATATAACTATATATGGAATGGGCTAAATTGAGTTAAAATTAAAAAAACATAGAATTATTAGTTCTATATCCAACTCAAGTTATAAAATGAGTCTAATTCAAAATTATCCCCTAAACTTTTATCTTATAAAAATTTTGACAATTATATGAAACATAATTGTATTGATTGTTGCACTCTTATAGCTTTAGAGCTTTGGAAAGCTCTCAAAGGGTTGGAGTTGGCTTGGAATTCAAGAGCTATAAGAGTAATTTTGGAGGTGGATAATATATGGGTAATTAAGCTTATTAATGAGATTAATCTTTAAGTACATTGCAACTAAATTTTGGTTTCCAATATCAAAATTTTGATCAAAAGATCTTAGGAGATTATAATTGCACACATCTATTGTGAAGAAAACAGCAACATTGATTGGATGGCAAATTTTGCGTTAAGCCTTCCATTAGGATATTATGAATAGATCAGGATAAATATATTAAAACAATTTTAAGAATTTGTCCTTTTTTAGTTTGTTTTTCCAAGATTTTTGCCTCATTTTTATAAAAAAAAGTGACGCGCTAATATTAATTTATATTTAAATATATGAAATTATATAAAAATGTTAATAAGAAAACTTAATCATTTGTAAAAAAAAATTATAAATGTTAATAAGAAAACTTAATCATTTGTAAAAAAAATTATAAAAGTAACTAAAATAAAATTATAATATTTTAAAATTATAATAAAAACCAAATCAAGTAAATAAATATAAAAACGCATAATTATGGTAACCTTTAAATAATGAAATATTTATCTAAATACTAATTAACTTAGATCTTAAATACAATCATCATTCGCCAAAAAGATTCATATTTTCCTATAATAAACATTTAAAATGGAATAAGAAATTAAAAATACAAGCACTTAGATAATTTTGTATTTTCGAATCCAAACTAACATATCATATTAAAATATATATGTAGGTAAATATGTTTATTCAATATTGGATATTTATAAAAATCGATATTTACAATATTTTTCTTCTTAATAAAAAAGTGCATTATAAAATAATAAATATAATAATTACGATTAATTAGAAATATTATTACAATTTTGTAGATAAGTTTTAAAAAATGCAATAGTAAATTAATATCTATTACTAAATGTGTAAATATTCTTTCTGCTAGTTAGGGTAAGGCTGTAAACTGGTATACGTGCATGAAATAAGACAACACTAGGGCTTCTTTAACATAATCCTGAACATCATCAATTGACTTAATTTAACGTCATGTGCGACTTCATTATCTCAGCAAAGAACAAAAACAATTTATAAATATCGGATATTTATAAAAATACTTTCAAGTTGCTCAATCAAGTCCATTTAATTTCCACCAAAAGTCCCGCCAGAGATATAGTTTTAGTCACATTAATTGAGTAACATTTTGAATTCATCCTTTTATTTCCCTTGTTCCTGAAAATCACACTTCTTGACTTCAAATATATTAATATATCAAGTTTATATTAAAAACCTATTCCTTTAAATATTTCACAACTTTCCTTAGTTAACCATGAATAAACGCGTGGAAAAAGTAAAACAAAAAAGGGTAATTTTTTAGAATAAACCTTATCCATTTTACTATCAGAAAATTACGAGAATCCATTTTATTATCAAAAAAATAAGAGTAGTTGTAATTTCTAAATAAAAAATATTAATGTATAGAGATAAAAGGTAAAAATAGCTATATAGAAAGAAAAATCCAGAGAAAAACACAAAAAATTCTTAAACTATGTAAGCTCTTTCCTTCTTTTTCTCCAAATTGAGTATCTTTTTTAAGTAATTATTTCAATTATGGAAAAAGAATTAAATGTTAAGTAAGAAAAATAAGTAGAAAAAGTATTTTGAAAACTTTTAAATTTACAAAATGTATATGTCTCGGACTATATCAAATGTTATTAGTGTCTTTTTGGATGAACTTATATTAATTGAGCTTTTCTAAGAAGAGTTTTTTAAAAAAAGTCAGTTGACTGTTTGACTGTCATTTTAAAAAGAGCTTTTTTTAAAGAACTTCATATAATAGACTACTTGGCAACATAAGAATAAAAAACACTTTTAATTTTAACTCTATTTTATTTTGTAATAAAAATTATTTATGCATATAAATATTATTTAAAATATATTTAAAAATATGCAAAGCATAATATATTAATTATTATATTATTTTAAACTATATGAAACATAAATGAAAATATATCTAACTAAATCTTTTATATGGATTATAATATAAGTAAAAATAATATCAAAGTAAATATTAAAACATATAAAAAAACTAAATAATATTATGTAAATCTCAAAATAAACGTGAAAATGTGTTTGTGGGTAGTGTGAGAATTATGTGTAAAAGCAAAAGGATAAAGGAAACTAAAAAATAGACTCATTAATTTATATAAAAATCTAACTAAAAAAGTGTTTTTTTTAAGCTGCAAATTTGAACTTCTCAAAAAACTATATTTTAGCTTCCAAAAAGTCATTTTTATGGAAAAAAAAAAAGTGCTTCTGAATTTTACAGTCAAACACTCATTTTTCTTAAAAACAGCTTTTGTGGTGAAAAAAGTACTTATTCATCTTCCAAAAGCTGAAACAAACAGACACTAATTTTTTAAAAATAGCTTTTGTGGTAAAAAAAAAGTACTTTTCTACCCTTTAAAAGCTCAAACAAACAGATGCTTAGTCATATTGACTAAAAAATGATACTCAAATTTAATATACTATTTTTAAAATAATGTTGGATAGTATCAAAATTTTGAATGATATCGAATAATATAAAAATGTTAATAAATTTTTGTGATAAAAAATATAATATTCAGAACTTAATTTAAACTCTATTCTCCCTCAATCTTCATTTTTAGACTTTCGCTTTTTCTTCTTTGTTGACCTAAATCTCTAAAATTTTGTCATTATTTTATATCTTTGTTGTTGGTCACTAGAGCTATCACCATTGTCATTAATGATTATAACTAAATCGCTATAATTTATAAATATTCAAGATAAGGTAAATAAAAATGTTTAATATATTATCTATAATATTTCTTATTTTCTTATTTATTTATGCCTCACATGCTCTCCCCTTTCTATCTATTCCTTATATCTACACTATTTATGATTATATATTGGTCCTCTTTCTATCTATTCCTTATATCTACAGTGTTTATGATTATATATTGGTTTTATATTACTCACTTTCGACTTTTTCAAGAGGCTCTCTTTTCTTTTTGATGAATCATGTAAGTTGATTTAATATTATAAGTGTGTAGTAGATTATAGAGATTAGGGTATAATTCTTTCAGAAATATAAATTATTGCAATCCCAATTATTGTATGAAGCTAAGTTGATGATTCAATATTAGAAGCAATATTTAAAAAAATGGTTATTTGCAAATCTTTTATATGTATCTTTTTTATTTACAAATTAATAAGTTATTTTACATGTCATTCTAATTCATCTAAAAAAGAGTTTTAAGTAGTGATTTTAAACAATTGTTTGTTGAAACAAGTTTCAACAACTAGAATTGAAAGTTGATTGTTAGTCATAACTACCAACTAAATCACATCTGCAACACATGGCAAGTTGATTGTCAAGATAGTAAAAGAGGGGAAGAAATCCATGGAATAAAGTTTGAGAAAAGTGTCACCGACTAATTTCAAGCCCATATTGAAAACTAGAGAGCTGGATATCATTAAGAACATAAAGGAGGATTTTTTTGTAAGATAAAGCTTAGTTTATTGTTTCAACAATGATAGTTTTAGAGTTGACAGTGGCTAGGACAAGCTTGGTCCTCTAGATAGTGAATTGAAGCTCGATCAAAGCCTAATCAAGCCTTAAGGCTCAAGCTTGGTTCACTTTTTAAATTTTAAATTTTTGTTTTCCAAAATGGGTTATTTTAAATGTTTTTTAATGTATATGTTAAATGTACATAACTTTTTGAAGTGAATAAATTCAAGCTAAATTTATGATGAAAGAATTTACATGAGAAGTGTAATATTCATTTAATTGACATAATTGCTTAATAAAAATGATATTTTAAAGAAATGTATAACATTGTGTTCCAAAGAGGGAGTACTTCACTAACTATAAGAGTGGTGATTTTAGAAATGTGAAGATGGGAAATCAGAGCTCTGCCAGCATCCTTGGCATGGGTGACATTTGAGTTCAAATCATCATTGGGTGTATATAGACCTTAAAAGATGTTCGACATATTCCAAACTTGCATCTCAATTTGTTGTGTGTGAATGTGCTTGACCAAAAAGGATACTAACACACTTTTGGAGATGACACCAAAGATTGGGACATGTTTGCAAAAAAGAGATTAAGTTGTTAGCTAGAAAATCAATTATCCTTGCAAAGACTATGGTTTCCCTTAACCTTGTGATTATTGCATGGCTAGAAAGTAGGATTGTGTTTCATTTAATAAAATGTCTACTAAAAGGAAGGAAAAGTTGGAGTAGGTGTACTTCAATGTTTTTGGTTGCTATGGAGGAGGAGTTCTTAGGAGGTAAAATGTATTTTGTTAAACTTATTAATGTTGTTACATGCAAGACTTTTTCATACTAAAAAGAAAAAGCTAAATGAAGGATACCTTTCAAAAATTTTATGCCATGGTGGAAAGGGAGGTGGAGAGAAACTTGAAGTATCTCTAAACTGACAATGAAGGAGAGTATACCTCGAATGAATTTGAAGATTATTTTGCAACATATAACATAAAACATAAGAAAGGTGAAACTTGGTACTCCACAACACAATAATGTTATGGAGAGGATAATAGGAACATTGTGGAGAAGGTTCAATGTATGCTTTAACTATTAAAAGTACCAAACTCCTTTTAGATTGAGGTGGTCAAAAGTATAGTGCACTTGATTAGCAAAACTCCTTCAATTCCTTTAGAGCTTTGCGTTCTTGAAAGAATGTGGAAAGAGAAGGATCCAACTTATGCATATATAAGGGTGTTCAGACGCAAAACTTTCAAGAATAGGTCAATGGAACAAAGATCGAATCAAGATTCAAAAACTACTCAATGTGTGTTTATTGGATATGGTGATAAGGATTTTCACTACAAGCTCTACGACCTAAAAAAGTGAAAGGTTTCTAGAATTAGGTACATAATCTTCAACAAGCACGAGATGGATATAGATCGCATCAAAGAATATAGTATTACTTCTAGCAGTTTATCATTCATTACTGTAGATTCTACCCTTGTTCACACTTTTATTAATTAGCCTAGAAATGAAGAGGGAGAACATAAACTAGCACAAGATAATAATGATCAAGGAAAATATGATGGTGATAAGTCACATGAGACATATATAATGGACGATGTTGAAGAAGTCAATGAGTATCATGATTATAGGGGACAATATGTTCAAGTGTTGGAAGATGTCCAACTTCAAAGGTCAACTAAAGTGAAGAGTCCTTCGACAACACACCATACTTTGAAATATCTTCTAGTCACTGTAAGGTGGAGTTGGAAAAGTAAAACAAAGGCTCCTGGTGAAAACCAAGAGGAGATGGATTTCATATGGATAAAAATGGTACCAACATATTGACAAAGGTGGTTTCTGGGAGTAAGCTTAAGCTTTGAAGTAAGCTTGTCAGGATGGCATTTAAATGATGCATCCGGTAATTGATTTCTCCTCTAACATAGGTTAAAGGGAAGATTGATGTGGGTTTAACCCTATTTCATGGATATTAGTTTGACAAAACAACTAAATTTGTACTTTGGATGTCATAGTTATCTTTATAGATCAAAAAGAATAAAGTTCATTCCTAAATTTGTTATATTTCTTTATGCAATTATCTGTTAGACGAAGTTCAATAACTAGAACTAATGTTAATTGCTAAGTCCTAAACACCAACTGAATCGTATTTACAACACATAATAAATTGATCATCAGGACAATAAAAGAGGTGAAGAAAGCCATCGAGCAAAGCCTAATAAAAGTGTCACCGAGTATTTCTGGTGTAACACCCCACTCTCACAGGACAAGTACTCAACATCTTGAGTGTTATCCGAATACGAAGCCCGCAAGAGCGACATGCTAAAATAGTCATCGGTTAAAACTCATTGCAAATTGTTTGAAACAATGTACATATATATGGAAAATCAAAAATCAATTTTGATCTAACTTATTTATAAACAATTTCAATCATAAAAATTACAATCATTACTGAACTCATCAGAGTTTCTTTAATCACTTAGGCCTATTACAGAACAAAACACTTGCAATCATAAAGTCATTTCATTACCAAATCATAAACATACACTTTGTACAATTCTTGCAGAACATAATTCAAAAACACAAAATTCACTGAAGATATATTAGGCGCACACTGATCCCGACCTGGAACTCTTACTCTGAGCCTCTCTAGAGTTCTTTACTAAAACCTGAAAGTCACGTTGCAAGTTTTTATGATTTTTACGAATTCAGTGGAGTAACCATCCTCGATGGCTCACTCTTATAACAAAATTCAGTCATTATATAATCACATAGTTCATATAGTCAAATAATTCATATCAATTTATCATTACATTTTAGCTTTACAAATCATTCAATGAATTTCAATCATATATGAATGCTATATGCATGAGACTCACATTCATTTTTATTATTGCTATATGAAATGCATCAAATATAGAATTAAGTCATGTATATCAAGCATTCATAATTAACAATCAAAATCTCATAGTCATCGAACCTAAGTCCTGCATTCAATTTTCATTGAAAATTTAAAATATCATTCAGAGGTCATCGGACATAAATTCGGCATTCAACTTTCCAGTTGAGAATCAAAATATTCAAGTAGGCAATCTAATTCATATAAAAGTGGCACTTCTAATGATATTCACATGCATAGAATACTTCAGACAATTATTGTTTGGAATTCAATACACAATTCGGTACACATTCATCAATATCACATTCAATTCAGTAATAAACAAAACAAATCAAGGTTAGACCATCTTAAGTTACTCATAGTACACTCCAATATGCTATTGCCTAGATGGTCCAGCAATATCCGACTAGCGTCCAATGTTCTCCTCTATATCATATAAAAACACATTTACATATATCACAATTTTGCATAAATGCATGTCTTTCTTTATGCACATCTATGTATAGACAATATGCACAATGCATGTTCAATAACAATTCTGGGTATCTTATCGAGATTTTGTCACCATATCATTCAGATAGCAAAACCCTCATTAATATAATTTGTACTTAGAGTTTGGACCATAATAAAACAATGTGAAACTAATTTCATAACCCAATTGATCCATTCAGATTGTTTTCTCATAATATGCTTTTGGGTCAACTTTACATAATTATTCTGATAAGGTAAATGACAAAATTAGGCAACACTTCCTTCTGAAAAATTATTATCCAATGTTTTAAGTTTCTAATGATACCAATATCATTCAATTTGGTTCATTATTTTATGAGTTATGCTCAAAATACCCCAGACTATGTACATTTGAAATTTTGGCTAATGCGTGATCATGCATTCAAGTTGTACACCTCATATCTCTCAATTCCAATATCCAAAAATTACAAACTTTATACCAATAAAAAGCTAAGGGGTCGTTTGGTTCCACTTTTATTTTTCTGTTGTTGTTTTTGGTTTCTATTTCCTATTTTTGGTTTCTGTTTTTTCTAAAAAAAATTAAAACCTATTTGGTTGAGATTTGTAATATAAAAACTGAAAACAAAAATCTGTTTGGTTGAGAATTCTAATAAAAAACTAAAAATTAAAATATTTTTGGTTTTATTATCATGTTTCTATTTTCTAATATATAGCAAATTTAATATTTAAGTTTGTTAATCTTCACATTATTTAATGTGGAAAAGGCTTTGAAGCTATAGTTTAAGTTGTTCTTATAACTTAAAACGAAGACAATAAATTAGGTGAAGATTAGGCTTTATTTTTGATAAAGCCTCTGCCATGATGTGAAGAAAAGGCTTGGATAAAGTGCTACATTAAATAACATGAAATGATGTGAAGATAAAGTGAAGACTAGGCTTTGTAAGAAGATAGGCTCCATGCTAAAGACGCGAGGATGAGAAGTGAAGAAGGATAAAGTCTCTGCTACATTAAATAGCATTAACCTTGTGTA
>JANSVA010000008.1:35538344-35549919 GCA_025504915.1 Erythroxylum reticulatum | reverse complement strand
CTACTCATACTCGAACCTTTGGAGTTAGACTAGGTGATGGACACCGATCTTTCTCACATGGTGTTTGTAAAGAAATGCAGCTAGAAGTGAACGGAGCAGAATTTAGTATGGATGCCTATGTGTTCAACACTAGGGGACCTGACCTAATATTAGGTGTTGCATGGTTGAAGATACTAGGGGTGGTCAAGGTAGATTGGAAGAAAATGTTTATGTCCTTTAACCATATGGGTACGGAAATTACTCTACAAGGAATTAATATGAAGGACCTATTCCTTACGCTCTACAACAAATGATCAAAGGCGAGGAGACTACCTGGGAGGATACAGACTTCATCAAGAGACAATTCACTTCTTTTTCCCTTGAGGACAAGGGGCCTTTTGAGGAGGAGGGAATTATAACAATCCATCCTCACCCCAGCCCATACCAACCAAGCCCATCAAAACTTATACTCGTGGAAACAAACTAGGAGACGGGGGAGTGATTGCCATGTAAGCAAGTTAGTTAGAAGGTTGTTATGGAGAGAGAATTCGGGAGGGGAATATAGAGAGCTGTCAAGTAAGAATGAATAACAACGATTTTACTATCATCATTGTTAGGAAAAGTTGGCCTGGATAGTCCAGGAGGGGGAGCTTGCTCCAGTTGTTATTTCCTACATTACTATCAATATACTATCAGCAATACAAATTTCTACCGGGTTACCTAACATTTCATTTCGATAATCCTACCGTATTATTATCCTAATAGGATTCCTACCTTATTATTATCCTAATAAGGAAATAACCGTAAAACAGCAACTATCTAACAATGCAATAAAAATCCAAACCAAATTAATGTTTTTTTCTTTCATACGTTTTCCCCAAGAATGCGTCCACAACATTATCCCCCTCTTGCGAAAAGAGCTTGTCCTCAAGCTCAAATGATGGGTAGGCCTGTTGGAAATGGTCGACAGGTTCCCATGTGGCATCGGATTCAGGGAACCCTGTCCAACGAACAAGAAGTTCCTTTATGCAGCGGTTAACACAAGCACGAATAATAGCCGCAGGAAGAGGAACAATTTTGCCATCTTCGGTGGGAGGTAGTTTAGTAATTGGAGGCAGTTGTTCACCCTTAAATGCTTTCAACAAAGAGACATGAAAAACATTGTGTATGCGGCTGTTGCGAGGCAAATCTAGTTCATATGCTACCTGTCCAATTCGCTTCAGAATTGGAGATAGCTCAGAGTGAATAAGCAGCTGGATAGATTGCTGTCGGTATGGGTGTAAACGAAGCCAAACAAGGTCTCCTGGAGCAAATACAACATCACGGTGACCTTTGTCATAGTGGTCCTTCATTCGTTGCTGTGCTTGGAGTAGGCGGTTGTGAATAACGCCCAAGACCTACCCTATTATTATCCTAATAGGGTAGGATTCCTACCCTATCAACCACAACAAGCAAAACTGATTTGCCCCAAGATTTGGGCAAGCCATCAATAAAATCCATTGAAATATCAGCCCAAATTTGAGTTGGCAATTGCAAGGGTTGGAGCAGTCCAGCCGGACTTAAATGTTTAGATTTGTTGCGTTGGCATACTGGACAAGCAGCCACATACGAAGCAATATCACTCTTCATATTTTTCCAATAAAAATCCTGTCGAATCCGGTGTAGTGTTTTCTGAACTCCCTCGTGCGCACTATCATGGTAAGAGGATAGAATAGGGGAAATTATGGAAGAACTAGAGAGAACAAAGATTCGGCCCTTAAACAAAGGTAGCCCATCAAGAAGTTGCCAATCTGAATCAAGGTGCTCGTTTTTAACTCTTGTGCACAACTGTTTGAGTTCCTCGGAGCTCTCCAGCTCTACCTGAATGGAGTCCAGTAAAGCACTTCGGGGACAACTGATAGCAAAGAATGAGGGGTTTGGACTGGTTTTACGAGATAATGCATCTGCTGCGGCATTAAGTCGACCTGCTCGATATTCTACTGTGAAATCATAACCTAAGAGCTTGGTAAGCCAATGTTGCTGAGGAGGAGTGGTAAGCCGTTGGTCTAATAAATACTTCAAGCTATAGTGATCTGTCCGGATAAGGAAAGATCGTGCCCACAGATAAGGACGCCAATGTTGTATTGCTTTAGCCAACCCAATCAACTCTCTTTCATATACAACTAACTTCTGATGTCTTAGAGCCAATTGCCGACTGAAAAATGCGACCGGATGACCTTCTTGTTGCAAAACAGCTCCAATACCACCTCCGGAAGCATCACATTCAACAATAAAGTCTTTTGTAAAATCTAGTAATTGCAATACTGGAGCAACAGATAAGGTGTGTTTCAACTTGTCAAATGCATCCACGGCTGCCTTGCTCCATTGGAAAGAATTTCTTTTAAGCATAGAAGTTAATGGAGCAACCAACTCTCCATAATCACGGATAAATTTGCGGTAATAACCCATCAAGCCCAAAAATCCACGGAGTGAAGTGATAGAATGAGGTTGAGGCCAGTCCAGAATAGCTTGAACCTTGCTCATATCCACGCCTACACCTGCAGCGGATATAGTATGGCCCAAATATGCAACTTGTGTAGATGCAAAACAACACTTAGAATGCTTCAAGTAAAGTTTGTGAGCACACAATAAGGTCAAGACCTTTCTCATGTGGACCAAATGGTCCTTCCAAGTCATACTGTAAATTAAAATGTCATCAAAGAAAACCAAGACAAAATGTCGTAGAAGCTCATGGAATACCTCATTCATCAAGGCCTGAAAAGTGGAGGGAGCATTAGTAAGGCCAAAGGGCATAACAAAGAACTCAAAATGCCCATGGTGTGTACGAAAAGCGGTCTTCTCAACATCGGCAGAAGACATGCGAACTTTATAGTAACCCGATTTGAGATCCAACTTAGTGAAGTAACGGGCACCATGTAACTCATCTAATAGTTCATCCACCACCGGAATAGGAAACTTGTCCTTTACGGTTTTAGTATTCAATTCACAGTAATCAACACAAAGTTGTCAAGAGCCATCTTGTTTGGGAACCAACAAGACTGGAGAAGAAAATGGGGATTTACTGGGCTGAATAAACCCTTGTTGGAGCATTTGGTAGCATTGTCTTTCAATCTCATCTTTTTGTCTATGGGGGTATCGGTATGGACGGACAACTACAGGGGTTGTCCCGGGTAGTAAGCAGATGCGGTGGTCAAATTCCCTTATGGGTGGTAAACCGATTGGCTCTTGGAACAAGTCCCTGAATTCAGTTAAAAGGCCTTCCAACATCTGATCTTCTGAGGTGACCGTAACCATCGAGTGTAAGACATAATCACAAGATCGGTGCTGTCCCTGAAATAAAGTGGGTGTCCCTTCCACCGAGAAGGTCATGGTAAATGCAGCAAGATCCCACAATATAGGTCCTAATCTTTCCAGGCATTTAACACTCAGAACCATGTCAAATCTACCCAAATGAATCACATAAAAGTCTGCAGAGAAGTTATGGCCAACAATAGAAAACAATACCTGTCTACAAACTCCCCAACTCTGAACTCTATCTCCATTGGCAATGGAGACTTTCGTGTTTGGCAAGGAATGAACAGTAAGTGCTAAACTTTGAGCTGCTTTTGAGCTTAAAAAGTTGTGAGTACTACCTGAATCAATCAAGCCAAGCATCGGTTGCCCTTTTATGATAGCTTGCAACTGCATAGTTCTGCCATGAAAGTGTTCGTTAATGGCGTTTAAGGAAATTTTGGGGGTAGTATCTAAGTTGTCTTCAAGGGATCATCATCTGTATCTGCTAACTCTAACCAGAAAAGCCGTTTGCATTGGTGAGTAGCTGAATATGGTTCATCACAATTATAACACAGCCCTTTTGATCTCCTCTCTGCCATCTCTGCTCGTGTCAACCGCTTAAAAAAAGGAGCATGATTGCTTGGTGATTTATCAATTGTTGTAGATGACACATTGGAACTCCTTGGTGGCATAGGCACCGAACTAGAGATTGTTCGGGGAGATTGCCATGTCATCCTTCAAGTACTAGTGACTTTTTGCAGCTGAAGCTTCTGTTCATAAGCTCTAGCCAAGCTTATAGTAGCTGCTAAATCTGGTGGTTTAAGCAGTTGAACATCCAATCTAATGGAATCATCTAATCCCGCCATAAATAATCCCACGTGCAAACTTTCCGGAATGAGCTCATCCTCTCTAGCTAGCTTTTCTTGGAACTAAAGCTGATAGTGTTCAACAGTTCCAGTTTGTCGAAGAGTGACTAATTCACCCATTAATCCTTTGGAAGCAACTTTTTTGAAATTCTGTCCAAGTCACTGATTTTTTTGCCCTCTTCAACTGATAAAACAATAATTGCGCTTCTCCTAAGAGATGAAAACCCGCTAGTCCCACCCTTTCTGTCTCCGGTGTATTCTAATTCTCAAAGAATTGCTCACAGCAGCGAGCCCAAATTAAGGGGTCTTCCGTGCCATCATATGTCGGAAAATCCAATTTTGCATACCTGGGCACTGTGGATTGATAGTTTCTGGTGTGTGGAACAAGCTGTATAGGGCCTTCCTTGGTAGCGGTGGCAGCTGATCGATCTGTTGTGGGTACAGCCGCACTGCTATCTTCGCTTCCATTGACAGTAGTTTTGTGGACACTGAGTCCTATGCTAGATAGTTGTTCTTGAAAAATCTGGGCAATTTTCTCCCCAAGACGTTGTTCCATGGCTGAAAGCTTGGAGTCAATAAGGGCTCGTTCTTCTTGCAATAGGTCTCTGATTTCATCACCCATTGTGGTTGGCTTTGATACCAAATTGTTAGGGTCTCGTGTTTGCGATCGAGTCACAGGGCGATTATGCGATTTCTTAGGTCGACCTATCTTGAGTAGAATTTTAGCTCTTCAAAGGGAGGCTGATACCTTAGAGTTCGATGGTGAGGAGAGAACTCTGATCTCTTGTTGGATTTAAATTCTGAGCTGCTGTTTATTAATTCCGATTGCCTTTAAATAGGCAAGTCTCCTTACACTAATAGAATTCCTACTCTAAGCATGTTTCCTACTTTAGGTAGGTTTCCTTTCGATAATCCTACCCTATTATTATCCTAATAAGGAAATAACCATAAAACAGCAACTATCTAACAACGCAATAAAAATCCAAACCAAATTAATGTTTTTTTCTTTCATATGTTTTCCCCAAGGATGCGTCCTCAACACGTATACTCTGTTTTTACAATATGAGGTGCTATCAGACTCACAGAAAAGGATTGATGTAGCATGAAATATGAGCAGTTTATCGAGGATTATGGTAGACAAGGCTTAGTGTTTTTGTCATTGCTGGAATTTTGAAAATCCAAATCTAGAGCAGCTTACACCTTGGTAATCCTGGCTCATTCTAAAGTTCCACTATTTTGATTATCCATCCATTAGATATACCAATATTTCGAACTTTTTTGTTTGTTTCTTCAATTTGCAACACATCAATGTCGTAAAAGTTGTTTAAGTTAATGTTGCAGACAATTATAGTATATTTCTAAAGAAATTATTGGCTTTTAACAACTGATATTATCCGTTTATCTATGTTGATCTGATTGAAGAGGAACGAAGTGCTAATATGGCTTGAAGACTTCTCACTGGAATAGTGGCAATCAGACTGGCTCCTAGTTGGATTATCCGCTTCATTGATACGTTACGCCCTATGTTAAGCTGCCTCGTGACTTTGTTTTGCCTATTCTTGCAATTTAGCAGTACTTGTACAAAGGTATAGATAAATTATAAGAACTTTATCATCTGTTGTCACAGAAGCGGCCTATCTTTGACAAACTTGAGAGTGGATATTACGTATGTTGCTTGTTAGAAATAAAGCAATCTAGGAATTTGTAAATAACTTTCATAAAAAGTTCAATCGTTTGGAAGTAATAATACATCACCAAGTTTCTTAAATAAACGTCATTGTCTGGTGCTTTTCCTAATACCCCCCTTTGTTTTTGAGAACAAAATGAAGACTTCATGTCTGTAGAATAGGAAAAGGCAATAATTTGTAACAAAATGATAGTTCTGTTTCTTTCGCATGTGATTATCCTAAATGGGAAATGTCTTTCGTAATTCTTTTCTCTCTCTCTCCAAAGGATTGCTAATCATAATCGGTTATTTTAAAGCGGTTTGAACCAGAGTTTTATATTTGTTGCCTATTGCCTTCTTAAATTATGATTGCATTTCATCTTCAAATTGGATAACAGGTCGCATGTACAAAACTGCCTTTATAACGGTTATTTATTCGATATAGAAGGAAAGAAATAAGAGGACATACAGGAATTGAGAAGCTAATAAGTACTTTACTTACTAGCTAATGACATAGTCAACTAGATTCAAGCTCTTATAATAGCTATCTAAATCAGATCAAAATGAACTATCCATTAGGCATAAAGACCAGACGGAATATGTAATGCCTGTTATTGTTTTATAATTTTGTAATCTGATTTGTCTTTAGCTTTATAATTTTGACTGTTTTTTCTTTCGGTGATACATTGTAACGTTGAGTTAGCTTTGTTATCGTTCATTCAATCATTCAATTTATATTAAAAAAACAACTTATTTTACTCAACTTTACAGTATCTTCAGCTTTGCTGGCTTATCTACCAAGTTTTCCGAGATTCCATTAATCACTACGTCCAGCAACTAACTCCTCTTTGTAGACCATATAAAATAGCATCTATTTTGCAAGGTTTTGTGCTTTTATTTTTATCTTTAATTTATTCAAATAATAATAACATAATAATAATAATAATAAAAAAACCACATTTTATTATAATAATAAAATAAATAAATAATTAGATGATTTATTAAATAAATATTGAATTTGTAAATAATTTTATATTAACAATCTATTAAATTCTATAATTCAACACTATTTATTAATATTAATGATTTATTAAATAAATATTGAATTTGTAAATAATTTTATATTAACAATATATTAAATTCTATAATTCAATACTATTTATTAAAAATATTTTCATTTTAAGATTAATATTATTATTTGAAAGAAATAAAGATTTTTATTAAATACTTATTTTATTTTAAAACACTTTTATTTTATTAAAATATTATTATAACATTTAAATTATTAAATAAATTAAATAATTAAAATTATATTAGTCATAATTTTATTATAAAATTAATATTAACAATCAAATAATATTTATTTAGCTATTAAAATATTTAAAAGCACTTTTATGTTTTGTATAAATCATAAAATTAAAAACTAAATAATTTCTAACACAAAAAAGTTGCTTACTGATTTATATGCGAAAGTACTTTTTTGAATCCTAACCTCTAATTTTTAGTTAACCATAATTAAATATATAATCAAATTAATCCTAAATTAAGATTTACCCCTAAATTCCTCAAATTTCTAAGTCCCCTTCTTCCTAATATGAAATCTGCAAAATTAACAGTCTTTGTAGCATCTGAATATGAAATCCCAAATTGTTAATCTGCTCCTACTTCAAGGTGAAGTCTTTTCTCAATGTTGAAGTCTCGTCCTTCCTTCATGTTGAAGTCTCCTTCTTCATCAATGCTAAGGCTGCCGTAGTCCTTGAAGCATTTCCCTTACAGCGTTTTGTGTTATTCTAGCATAGTAAGTTATTCTTCTTCATCTTTATAATCCCTGTTAGATTGGTGTGTATTTCTTCGTAGTTTTTGTTCTAATATCCACAAAGAAAGTTGTTGTACATGTTTTATCTGATTAGGAACTGAATAGCTAGTATCAAATCAGGAATTGAAATTTCATATGTTCTTTCATTGCCTAATTACTTTGGCTTTGATGTTATGATGCATATCTTTTATTTTTATGGTTAAGTTTGCCAAGACTTGATTGCCTTTATTTTTCAATTCTATTGGGACTTCTTAATCATCATTTTTCGTGATTTTTCAATTGGGGCTTCTTAATCATATTTTGCCAGTTTTATTGGAACTTCTTATTGCCTAATTGCTAGTATAATTTATTGTATGAAAGTTGTCTTGTCCTTGCCTTTGTAACATCTATCCCTAATTTTGTGAAGGTTAAGTTGTTACAAAGTTGCCTTATCCTGACCTTTATTTCAATCTTACATCATTGCATCTTCTTTATGCTTATAAATTGATCTCTTATCTTGACATTACAATTGTTGTGTGATTTTAGTGCCCATGAAGTGAGTCAGGAGTCATTAAATTTTTAATACTCGAGGTTTATAATATGTATTGCTCTATTAATTTTAATATTGTTTCTTTTCTCATCACTCTATGTTGTTATAATTCATGTTGTGTTAGGTTTTGGATAGGTTTTGTTCAACTTTTAGTCTTTTCTAATTTGCTTGTTCAAGATTGTTGTTAGGTTTTTATATTTAGGATGAGCTTTAAGGACTTTAGAAGAAGACTTTAAAAAGATCAAAGATAGACAAAGTAAATGGCTAGTTAGAATAAACTTGGCCGTGCATTCTTCTTGTAGAACATAATTGAAAGAATAGAAGACAAATGAAGACACGACTTGGAAACATGGCCATGTCGACAATCTGAACATTTTGGCTATCCACCATTTTTAACATAGATGGAGAGTCCAAATCTAAACATGGTCTTCAGAGAATATTTAGAGGATATCTCAAGATTTTAGGGAAGCTCATATTTGTAATTGTGTGAGTTCGTTCGGACCAGCAACTGTTTGTTCAAAGTAAAACTTTTTCTACAGAATTGGCAACTTGACCACTGGATCTTTACATGGAAATATCTAAGGCTTATGAGATCCAAATGAGGTGATTCAAAAGTTCAAATTCAAGCCGACATCCAATGTCATGATTCCTGTGCAAAACTTGAGGCCTAAAAGTGCTATTTTGAGGGGCTAAATAGGTTGAGAACTAGATATAAAATTTGTCTTGGCCCGATTTGACCTTCACTTGGTTTTTGGCCCATAACTTTAGCTACAGGGCTTTGTTTTAAGCAAAAGAGGATCTGTTGGAAAGTTTAGAGGTGGAGCTACAATTTATATGAGAGATCATGACCTAATATGAAGAGATAGAGGTCAGAAAAAGGGTAGAAGTGTCAGAATAGAAATAGAGTTCCAAAAGTAGTTTAGGAGAGTAGGTGTGGGGACGTATGAGAGACAAAAGATTTCTTCATTCTTTTTTATTTACTTTTTCTAAAACAATGAACATTTTGAAAAAATTAGGGAGAATCAATTTAGTTTTGTCATCAACATTGATTGAGAGCTGGATAAAGCGAGTGAGAGTTTAACTCCCAGTCATCATTCAACTTTTGTTCTCTATTCCTTTGGTTTTATTTTATATTATTCATGTTTCAATTTCTTCTTAATATAATGGAATTTAATGGTTTGAATTCAATTGATATGAGTATTAATTTCATTTTGATGATGAGGTAAATTATTCTTACCTAGGGTTTGCAGATAGATTTAATTGAATGTCTTTATTCGATAATTGACATTAATATATATCTTACTTAGATTGACTGTGTTGTGTTGATTACTAGGTTAATAGATTGGCCACCTATTAGTCTTAAGATATTGAATGAATAATCAAAAGATGAAATTTAATATTGGAACTAAACAATCAATTACCCTGAGAATGAATTAGAAATATAAGTTCTAAGGATTGCTTAATTCGTAACTTTGAATAGTTGGTAATTGTTAGTTTATGAATGTGAGAATTATTAAATTGATAGTTGATAATTTGATTTAAGAGAGAATAAAGTTGTAGATTATATTAATGAGAAGTTTAAGAATTTAGGCTTGAATTTGGATCGTAGTGCAAATCCTAGGTTATCTTTGAAAGGTTTATATCAATTATGTGCAATTCATTCATTCTTTTTAATTTCATAATTTCACAACCTCTATTGTAATATCCTGTCTCCTAAATTGTTGAGGGTTAGAAGGTTTAGAAAATTAAGCTCATGCATATTGCATTAAATGAAATAAGTTATATACATTAGGATAAGAAATTTGTTATTCTATGTACATACATGAGATTAGCATACACATACGTAGATTATTATTTATAAATATGAGAAATAAGTGATAATTGTTTTATGTGCATTTAATTGTATTCTGGGATGCTTGGATATGACTTTGATGAAGTATAATTAAATTAGAAATTGATGGACTTAAGTTAGTGATTTGGAGTTAATTGTTAAAAATCGGAAGTTTGAGGAGTCAAAGTATAAATTGGCTTAGTAAAATTCCTAAATGGTAAGATTGGAGACAAGTGGTACTTTATATTTGTGAAAAGTGACACTTTATATTTTTGACAAATGGCCATTTAAATTTGTGGCAAATGACACTTTAGACTTGTAACATGTGGAGCTTTACAAATAGGGAAATATATAGCCCTACATTTGGTGAAATGTGTAGTCTTACAAGTAGTGACATATGGGGGCTTAAATGAGTGACATATAGAGCCTAAGGTTAGTAACATATGGACTAATAGAAGAATAATACATGGACCAATAGAATGGTGAAACACAGACCAATGAAATGGTGACATATGTATTAGTTTGACTTTCTTTAAACTTTCTAGAGAAAATAGGTATAAAAGGCAATTGATATGTGTTTAAATGGAATCCAAGTGACCGTTTGGAGTGTTTAATAGGTGACGTGTATTACCAATGTTGTCTTTAAAAACGATCTTCAACTTTCGAGATAAGATTTATTGTTTATTGACAAGTATCCTTGCTCTCAATGTTTTCTAAATAACATCTTCAAATCCTGCCACATTAAGTAAGAAGTCACTGAATCTGAATGGTTTTTTAGTATTAAATGCATCATTCTAAGATATAATTGGAATATGGTTTGATAAGTTGCTACAAGAAGAGTTAGAAAAGCAATTAGGGAATTTCAACATCCATTGAGTATTTGCTATACTTTGATCCAACTTTTTCTTAATGGTATTCACACTTTGTTGTCTATTATTCCAGGTAAAGAAGTTATCCCCAGCTGGAATCACCTAAACATAGTTTCTTAGATTTGAACATGGCGATCCCACTAATGTATGACCTTCAACCTCTTTAAATTTAAGAATAGAATTAAAGTTGAAAGTAATAATCCATATAATGCTAATTGAAGTTGAGGTTGTTAAGAAAATCAGGTAATTTTTTCCTCTAAGGTAAACAACTAGTGAAGTGAATCGATTGTAATACCCAGGAAAGATCGTCAAACGAGCTCCTAAGACAATATTATCATTCCATGTAAAATCTCAAGAAAGGTCGGAGGGGTCACAAACGGTCCCACTTAAAATCCGACCTCCTAGACAGAAATTACGTGCATGGTGTATTTATCACAACCTAACCCGTATACACATACGAATAGTAAATACACCCAAATAATTTAACACAACACTACAAATATACCCGACAAATAATATTGAATACTATACTACAACTTGAAAAGAAACGAGACAATAAATGCGGAATAAAAGAAATATGGAAAGAACGTACCCGAAAAATTTGATAACATAATTTGGCTAATTTTACCTATGTCTCCGGAGCATCACTCAAATGTCCCGCTTTTATTTAATGTAGGAGAAGATATACAAATTTGGGATGATTACAATAGGAGGGGAGAGCTCCTTTTTATAACTACCAACCTCCC
>JANSVA010000008.1:35522501-35533127 GCA_025504915.1 Erythroxylum reticulatum | reverse complement strand
TTCAAATGAGGAGCAAGTGGGGTACTAACAGGTTTTGAGTCTTCATGTATACCAAAATGTTGTAATACCTTTTTCAAATATTGCTTCTGTGACAACCAAAGCTTGCCTCTCTCTCTTTCCCTGCTTATCTCCATGCTAAGAATCTTCTTGGCTTCTCCCAAATCCTTCACCTCAAAATCTTTACTCAACTAAGCCTTTAATATGTCCATTTCACTTTAACTCTTTATCGCAATCAGCATATCATCAACATATAAGAGTAGGGAGATGTAGAACCCATCTTGAAGTCTGTGCAAATACACACAATGATCGTATTTACTTTTTGTGTATTTCTGACCCTTCATAAAGTTGTCAAATCGTTTGTACCACTGCCTTGGAGATTGCTTTAGTCCATACAATGATTGTTAGGTTTGCAAACCTAGTTTTCTTTACCAACAACCTTGTATCCATCTGGCTGAGACCTATAGATTTCCTCCTTCAAGTCACCGTGTAAGAATGCGGTTTTCACATCAAGTTGAGCTAGCTCCAAATTCAACTGTGCTATTAAGGCCAACAAAATTCTAATGGAAGAATGCTTAAGAACCGGAGAAAATACCTCATTATAATCAATTCCTTGCTTATGAGCGTAGCCTTTAGCCACCAACCTTGCCTTGTAGAGAATATCATCTTTGTCAGGAAATCCATCTTTCTTTGCAAATACCCATTTGCATCCAATTGCCTTCTTTCCCTTTAGTAGTTGTGTTAGCTTTCATGTCTTGTTCTTCTCAAGAGATTGTATTTCCTCTTCCATTACACCTGCTCATCTGCCACTTTCTAAACTTCGAATTGCTTCTGGAAAGGTAGATGGAACATCATCAACAACTAGAAGTGTATAAGCTACCATGTTCGTAAAACGAGCAGGTTTTTGAATTTCTGGTCTTGCCCCTCTAGCGACAATTGACTCTGATTGCTGCGGAGGTTCTTGGGTCAGAACCTCTTCTCATCTGACTCTTCTTCTACCATAGGAGAGTCACTAGTAGTGCTTTTGCTGAAATTACCACTGTCTGTTCAAACTCCATTTGCTTTGACATACATTCCACCTACTGCAAAGTACCATCAGTCCCTTTTGGAGTTACCTTATTTACCATGGCAAATTCATCAAAGGTAACATCCCTGCTGATAATTATCTTCTTTGACTTTAGACACCACAAACGGTATACTTTAACTCCAGCATTGAAGCCCATAAATAGAGCCTTGTTTGCTCGTGGGTCCAACTTTGATTTATTCACATGATAATATGCGGTAGAACCAAAAATACGCAAAAAATCGTAATCTGTTGTAGGTTTTCCGGACCATACCTTTCAAGGAGTCTTGCCACCTACAGCAGATGAAGGCAAACGATTGACGAGATGTTGAGCGTATGTCACAACCTCAGCCCAAAATTTTCTGCCTAACCCAGTGTTAGACAACATCCAATGAACTTTCTCCACTAGTGCCTTGTTCATACGCTCTGACACCCCATTTTATTGTGGTGTTTTTCTAACTGTGAAGTGCTGAACTATGCCACACTATTGACATACTTCTAGAAAACGATCACTTTTATATTCTTTACTGTTGGCTGTTCAGAGAACTTTGATTTTCCTTCCCGTCTGGTTTTTAACTTGAGCTTTCCACTTAAGGAAAACCCCAAGCACATCGTCTTTGTTCTTTATAGTAAACACCCACACTCTTCTAGAAAAATCATCAACAAAAGTTACAAAATAATGCCTACCTCCAAGTGACGGAGTCTTGGAAGGTCCCCATATATTTGAGTGCACATAATCCAAAATTCCTTTGATATTATGGATAGTAGTGCCAAATTTCACTCTTCGTTGTTTTCCCAAAATACAATGCTCACAAAATTTCAATTTGCAAGTCTTCGTACCTTTCAACAGTCCTTGCTTGGCAAGGGTTTGCAAGGATTTTTCACCAGTATGTCCCAAACGCATATGCCATAGCATTGTTGCCTCTACATCCTTCTTACTGCTTGAAGTTGTTACTGCTACCTTGGTAATAATACAGATTGTCCTTCCTAATGCCTTTCAACATTACCAGTGCTCCTGAAGTTACTTTAAGAATTCCATCTCGCATCATTTCAATTAGGTCTTTTGATTCTAAAGTCCCCAAAGAGATGATATTCTTCTTTAACTTCAGCACGTACCACACATCCCTCAAAATTCTGGTGGATCCATCATGATTCCGTAACTTGATTGAACTTATGCCGGCTGTTTTACATGGATTATCATTACCTATGTAAACAACCCTGCCATCGAGTTTTTCAAAATAAAAAAACCACTCCCGGATGGGAGACATATGGTAGGAGCAACCTGAATCCAAAATTCACTCGTCTAGATGCGATGCTGAGGAAACCACCAAAGAGATATCTGATTCCACGTTTCTTTTACACTATACAACATTTGCATCTTTCGGAGCCTTCCCTTTCTTCTTTAATTTTGGGCAGTCTTTCTTCCAGTGTCCTTTCTCATGACAAAAAGCACACTTATCTTTGACAACTCAGCCTTTTGATTTGGATCTTCCTCTTCTCCCTTTTGATTGGCTTTGCTGACGACCTCTTGCTACTAGTGCTTCATCTACTGTAGCTGTTTTGTTTTTCATTTTGTCCTTCTTCTGCAATTCATGACTATACAAAGTAAAACATACAACATCCAAAGACACATTCTCCTTTCCATAAAGTAACATAGTCTCCAAGTGTCCAAATTCATCGGGAAGAGATGATAACAACATCAAAGCCAAATCTTCATCCTCAAATTTCACATCCAAATTCTACAGATTTGCTACTTAATGATTAAACATAGTGATATGTTCATTCATAGTAGTACTTGGTCGGTGATTGAATTGGAACAATCTCTTCTTCATAGGAAGCTTATTCTGACCACTCTTTTTTAGAAATTTGTCCTCCAATGCCTTCCACAATTTATGTGCAGAAGTCTTATTCTTGAAAGCATACTTCTGCTCTCTAGACAGACACAATCAAATTGTTCCACACGCCAACCGATTTATAATATTCCAATCCTTATCCTCAACATCTTCTGGTTTCTTTTCTTCAATGGCAATGTCAAGACCCTGCTGGAAAAAGGGAGTTCAAAACCTCCCCTTGCTATATGCCGAAATGGCTAGTACCGTCAAATATCTTCATCGCCAATTTCAAACTTGACAACGGAATCCTCGACCATGATGAAGAGGAAGCCGATGTCCCTAGTATTTCTTGATCATTATGTGTCATTATAGACTCAATAAATAATATTCAATATACAAACAAACCAATGACAAACTTGTCTCTGATACCATTTGTTAGAAAAATCAGGTAATTTTTTCTTCTAAGGTAAACAACTAGTGAAGTGAACCGATTCGGCAATACCCAGGAAAGACCATCAAATGGACTCCTAAAATATTACTACCATTCTACGTAAAATCTCAAGAAAGGGTAGAGAGGTCATAAACAATCCCACTTAAAATCCAGCTTCCTAGACAGAAATTACGTGCACAGTGCATTTATCACAACCTAACCCATATACACACATGAATAGTAAATACACCCAAATAATTTAATACAACACTATATATATACTCAAATGGCCCACTTTTATTTAATGTAAGAGAAGAGATACAAATTTGGGATGATTACAATAGGAGGGGAGAACTCCTTTTTATAACTACCAACCCCCCTCTCAAACATATAAACTTTCGATGTGGGAGAGCTCCTTTTTATAACTACCAACCTCCCCACCCCCCCAAAATACATAAAATTTCGATGTGGGATTGAAAAGGTGGCAAATAGTAACAAAGGTATCATTAATTTGATTCCAAAGAAATACTCTTTGGTAAGAGCTATTGTGTGTATACACAAAGGAGATATAAACAGGTTGAGTATAGTGCCTAGCTAAGATCTTTAGGTGAATCGTTTGATCAGAAACAATTATAGGACAAACTGAAACAACATTGGAATCATATAGAATTGTTATCCTGCCATTAGGACGAGCATTGTGGTTTGTAATTTCACTCCATTGAGCTATAAAATATTTAAGCAAATTGTCACTATTTTCTCTTACGCTTAGCTCCAAAATACCAACCACCTACACCTTATTATGCAAAAATATGTTTTTTATAAGTAGCATTTTAGTGGCGGAATTTGATCCTCTCACATTACAAGATAAAATATTCAGTTGATAGGCTCCAAGGATGGAGTCTTTTTCTTTCTATTCGATCTTCTCATCGAGACAGTTTCAAAGTCCTACTTGCCATTGTCTTGTTGAGTCACTCTTGCAACTAGGCTGCCAGTGGTATTTAGGTTAGAGGTATAAATTACCTTTTTAGATGGGTCCATTATAGACATTGGTTGTTTAGAAATCTTCTTGGTACAGGTTGTAGTTAAGAGTATAGCCTTTCCTTTTTCATTTTCAATAACAATTTCGGTACTGACTGTATCACTATGTGAGTTAGAGACTTGAATACTAGCACTGATCACCCCATTAAAAGAATCATTTCTGTCTTGTCATAGTTGACTATTAGTTATATCCTAATATTGGTCAATTCCTGTGAGCTCTTGATAATTTCCAATGACAAAAGCCCTTCTTATTGACTTCCAGGATTTCTTCACAGCAGGTTGAGGTTTCTAGGCATAGGATACTCTCAACTGATCTTCAACCGGTTCAACTCTTCGTTGAGCCTAATGAAAGGGATTGACTCACGTGAATCAGTCATCAAAGGATGCATATTCTTACAAAATTGACTCTCTTAATTTCAGCACCATCGAAATTGGTTTTCCAGTAAAGCTAGCAAGAAGACTAAGGTCGCTTGTTGTCCAGTACTCCAGAGAAACATCATAGATACATATCCAAATAGGGATATTCTCTTGTTTGATATCCTCTAACTTAAGTCCAGGCCTCCACATCTGAAGTAGTAGAGTTTTGTCATAGACATGCCAAGGTCTAGCTTGGATAACCTTCCTTGCATCTTCAACACTTGTAAACTTACAGACAAAAACATCCTCATTGTTTATAAAAACTTCCTGCAGTCCATGTTGCTTCCAATTATGAAGAGCCCATTGTTTCATCATCGGAAAGCTGCCTTTCTATCTAGGAAAAAAGAACGTTAGGGTTTCTATCTGCTTGCCCCAACTTTCATAATATCCAAGGGTGGAGATACAATCCTTTGATTAGACACCTCACTAGGAGGAAAATAATTCATTTTCAATTCTAGTCTAGGGTCTCTAGCCACTTGCACCCAAGAAATGCATATGGAGAGATCTGAGTCTGAAATTTGACTAGGATCAGAGCAAATGCCAAAGAAATTTAGGAAGGAAGAAGCTTCCATAGACTAAGAAATTTTAGAATTTAAAGGTGGGAAGACAAAACTTAGTACCAGGAAGAAAAATGTATGGTGCATAACCAAAGTCTTAGAAAGATTGCTTCTGGAGTGAACATAATATAGCAATGAGGCCGAAGCAAAGTAGCAAGCAAAGGCAGTGAAGAAAGAAACAAGGAAATGAGAACAACAAGTGGAGTTTGACAGGATAATAACTGAGAACAAGGAAAGTAAATGAGGATAGTAAGAGGGGAACCAAATGGGGTACAGGGTTGCAATGATAAGAAGTCTGAAGAAGCTCATAAGAGAAGCACTGTCGAAGAAGGAGCATGAACAGTGAAACCGTTGTTGTTATAAAAAATAACAGAAGTTGATGGTTAAATTTAAATAATTCTAGAATATGTAATTTTTTAAAATATTTTGAAACATTAACGGGTGTTTGGAAACTTCCAATTGAATTCATTAACGAATTGGATTTAATTACATTAATGAGCTTGGAATTAAATTCAATTTACACTGTTTGGAACAAATCCAGTAATATTAGAATTGAATTCAATTACATTGTTTGGAACACAATCAAATGAATTCAATTATTTCATATGACATTTTTACCGTTGACTAAAAAAATAATCTTATTAAATAATAAATATTCATAATTACATAGAGCAACTTATAAACATCAATTTCATTATAAGTAATATCATCAAAAAAGTTCATTATTAAAATAAAAAGAAAAAATTATTGCAAATGACATTAGGCTAAACCGAACTATGAAGATAACAGAAAACTATTATAATTTGGAAGAAAACTATTATAAATTGATTGCAAATGACATTGCATAGGCATTGTTGCGTGGGTAGTCAGATGGGAGAAGAGTGGTTGTGGGTATTATTGCAGTGATAGGGTTATTATGTTGAAGAATATTGTGTGAGTATTATTGGAAGGCTCCAATTTCAACATTTAAAAACAAGAGTAGTAGTCATTTATAATTGAATTCACGTGAGCTGCTGGCTAAATTGAATTTATTAGGAACAGTGGGTTTCAATTACTCATATAAATTCAATTCATTTTTACTTTTTTGTTCCAAAAAGGTTAATTGAATTCAATGTTGTATTTGAATTCAATTCACCTAAATCCAAACAGGGTATAATAATTGAAATATATTTGGATGCTCAAGTTATGGTTAAAAACGTAATTTTGCCCTCGTTTATGATATTTGGAGACCTGTCGGCCTCTTTCGTTGGTTTCTTATCTATACCGTTCCATTTGCTTCATTCTGCTGGATGAATTTTTAAACCGTATGTATATATAGGTCAATAAACTGGAAAAATTAGAGAGATGGGTGAACTACTGAATCTACCCCATGTGACTCTGTTCAACAAGCATAGACTGTATGGTTTCTTTCACAAAGAGTTCAACTTGTTCCTGTCCGATTCATGTTCCTATGGTGGAAGGACAAGTAGTAGCAAACTTCCAATATTTCCCACCTTTCAGTCATCCCTGCAAGGTTAGTATGATATCCTTAATTGAGACTTATATGATAAAGGGCATGATGTTCCTTTGATATACTTGGATCCTTGGCAGGTGGTTTAGATGTTATGGGTCATACTCGAAGCTCAATGGAGTCTAAGGTTTCATTTCTTTTACTTTTTATTTCCCTTCATCTTTTCCGGCGTTGTTTATGGAGGTTGCTTAACGATGATTGGTCACCTGTTGCCTCTTTTCGAACAGTTTGTAGCGGCTACTATTTTTTGATGACTAAACTTCATATGCTTTAGATAGAAGGATTATAAATCTTGCTTACATACTTATAAGCACATATTTGTTGGTTAGCAACTTGGTACAATGGTTGGACAGCTTAGATTCTTATAAGTGTCCTTCTTAACAAAATCATGTCGTCATTAGTCCATTTCTGTAATTTTGCGGCAAGCATAATTGCTGTTGGCAAACACTAATCACACCCTAATAGCTAATTGTTTAAATAAATTAGATTATTAACTCTTAAAAGGTCTTAGTTTGACTACTGCAATTTTGTAAATCCAGTTCCTGTTTGTAAGCTGGCTGTGATATTAATGAAATCATCACTTTCCAATTGGGTTTTGCCCATAGGCCATTGAATATGTTGAAGGAGAACCAGACGCCCTCCCGGCTATACAGACCCTGAGACTATTTCCCAAAGAAAAACTTTTGGAGAAGGTTGTCATGGTCAGGTTTGATTCCAACATTTTACTTAGGGATGAATTGGACCAGCAGTCTCGGTCAGTTTTTAGTGCAGTCTACACAATCAAGTATTTACATGAAGCTGGGGCCATAATTGTCCTTGCAAGCAACTGGAGGAAAACTAAATCAAAACTTCTTGATGCTCAGTCTGTTGCAAGTATGAATGATAAATGGTTCTATGCAAGTATGAATGATAAATGATTCTATGTACTTGACTTGTAAAGCTAGAAAATTCATCCAAACAAGTTAAAGCTTGAATTGTTATGGTCTGTGAATCTATGTTGGAAAGTGGGGCATTATCTGGAAAATAAATTGAGAAAATATTAGGATGCATTTTTGGAATATTGATTTCTGATTATTTCATTACAATCTTTTTGTTTCAGATATGCTAACATCTCTTCTCCAACTCAAAGTTCTAGCAATAGATAGAATTTCTTGTATGCTATTGAAGATGCAAGTGCTTGAGAAAACAGACATTTTTCTTCTTGAGAATCTTTCCGAGTCTAAAGAGGAAGTAGCTAACTGTCCGAAGTTTGCTGAGCTTTTGGCATCAGGGGTCGATATTTTCATTAACGATTCCTTTTCTTCATCTCATAAAGTTCTCGCATCAACAGTTGGTGTGCCTCGCTTTTGTTGTACTAGTCTGGCAGGTTTTTACTTTGAAGAGACCCTGTGCCAACTAAAGAAAGCTGTGAAGACAAAAAAGAAACCATACATGGCAATTGTATGCTTCTACCTTTGACTAAATGTTACTACTATCTTTTGCTATTTTGTTCTGTCATTTACCTTTTACTTGTGCTTTAATCTATGCAGATTGGAGGAGGTAATCTCTTTGAAAAAGAAGATGCATTACAGTGTTTAGCTTCCACATGCAATGGACTGATCTTTGTCGGAATGATTTCCCTTCAAATCTTGCATGCGTTAGGGCATTATGTCCCTCCAAATCTGTTAGAACCAGGGGCAGATAAACCCGCTATCAACATAATTCAGTTAGCATGTGATAAAAAAATTCCTATTTTCTATCCAAAAGATTTTTGGTGTGTGCATGATCAACAACCAACACAAATGGAAATCACTTCTGCACATGGTATGAAGGATGGTGAGTTTTTGCTATTATAGATCATTTTGCTTTGGATCGTAGTAAGCAGACAAATTTGTTCACTCCTAAAGCTATTGAAATGTACACAGTTCTATGTGAGTGGTAGGGCTCTACGGGTAGATTTTCTTCATAGGGTAAAGTGTTGCTCCCAATATTACCTTAGAACCATTCTTTACTTCTTCTGAATGTTATGTGGATGTGGTGATATGTACATATATGTACGTTTAGAATATAAAATAGGGATGCTTCAGTTTGTATTAAAGTTGATGGATCTGCTTCAACTCTAAACACAGTTGCTCTCTGCAACTCTAAATTTACACTCTTCCTTTTGTCCTTGTCCCATATGTCAATTTTGGCTCTATAATTAATTGCTGTTACCAACACCAATTGCAGTAGCAAGCGGTGAAGCTAATTTTTCCATTTAACAATTCTATTTGGTAAAAGGGGTAGATAATTGCCGCCCGTTCTTCTTTTAGTATATATAAATATTGATCACCATTTCTTATATGAAAATCAGTTATGGATATGGAATATCCACCCTTCCCTTTTGTCTAGGTTGGCGACCTATCGATCTTGGACCTCTTTCACTTGATGAATTAGACTCTTTGCTGACACAATGCAAGGTAATTGCAAAATTTTTGCATAATCTTGTGACTAGATCTATATTTATTTTCTTTGTCCTAGTTTGACAATTGGGTGGTTCATTATCTGACACTTGGATGGTTCATAATCTTACAAGTGATGTCCTAAGTTTGGAGTTACTGCACAGATCTGCAAAGTTTGATTTGTTGCAGGTTTTCACTGCACTAAAATTCTACATTGAGCTAGAAAACTTTTACATTTTGAAGTTGTTTCGAATTTGTTTTAAGTTACATCTCATACCAAACATTAATATGCATATTTAATTATGTTGTTTGATTTGCTACGACAAGGCAGTTATTTTCATAACTTTTGAAGAAAGCAAATTGTTTTGAGGAGCATGCTGTTCTATGTGTGAAGGATCTAAATTTTTCACTTCTTTGACCTCCTCAATCTCTGATCTAAATTGATGTTCTTTTACTTCATTGATTGCAGAAAATCATATGTTTTGGCCCAATGAGATTCAAATTCTCAAGTCAGTATTCAATTGGGGTATCTAGGTTGGCTAAAACCCTGTATGAATTAAGTCAAAAAGGTTGTGATATAACAATTGTGGGGAATGCGGCCTGCAATTCCATAGCAAAGGAGTCTTCTGTTCTCTCGTCATATCATATGATTGAGAATGCAGCAGTTGTATGGGAGTTTTTCAGAAGGAGGAGGCTTCCTGGGATCATGGCCTTAGATAGAGTATCTATCTACTTTCACTTTTGGCACTGCACGAAATTTGTTCAGGAATTTGAAATGAATGAAGTGGCTCTTTTGTTACCATATAGATGTTACAACTATCAAAACTGATTTTACATTTCAATAGGATTTCCATTGGCATAGAGCAGGAGTCTATGTATTTACCAATCCCTGTCACTTAGTGCAATTTGACTAAAATTTTTGCTTAATGTGATTTTGCATACTTCCAATTCTTGCTTGACGGGTCAATGGATACTCTATTCTAGCTTTTTTCTAATTATTACTTTTCTTTTTATCGTTCATTGAATCCTTTTGCAGGCATACCCATTCAAGATTGATTGGGGTTCTGTCTATGAAGATATGACACAACCATTGGTAGTTGATATAGGAAGCGGTATGCACTTATTTCCTTTTTGATGTGCTCATATTTGTTACTGCAAGTTTCTGTCCGAGTTTGAGGAAAAATAATGTCAAATATTTTTTCTTATTATCAAATCTTGTAATAAGTTGAGATTAAAATAAGCATAGAACGCTTTTCTTTGGGGGAATGCAAGAAAAGGTTTAGTTTTGTGTTGTAAATGTCTGTTACATGTGAACATAAATCAGGAATAATGGTTAGAATCCCTAGAATTAGCTCCTTAGAA
>JANSVA010000008.1:35506271-35522401 GCA_025504915.1 Erythroxylum reticulatum | reverse complement strand
TTAGTTGCCTTACTTAGAATATGTATAGAGTGTTATATAAGAGAGAACATAGAATGTAAAGAGCAAGACATTTTTTTTAGAAATAAAAATCTTTCTTTCAACTTTTTGAAACAGTTCTTCTGAGGTAATTCCTTTTTGGATGACAAGCCAAGCTTTATTTTCTTGAACATGAAAATAGGTGGAAGGGAGGAGAAAATCTGTGATAGTGTTCTGACTTTTGATGTGGTATTGCAGGTAATGGGTTATTTCTTCTGGGAATGGCCAAAAGAAGAAAGGATTTGAATTTTCTTGGTTTAGAGATAAATAAGAAGGTTTCATACTTTCCTTGCGTAGTTTGTAGTTTTCTGTGCATCTTAAAAGAGCAATTTTCCTCTTTCACCAAGCTTTTGACTGCTTTGGATTACACTTTCTTCTTTCAGCTTGTGAGCCGCTGTCTGGACTCTATTGATCAGTATGGCATTGGAAATGGGTACTTTACCTTCTTATTACTTTTGCTAATCAACTTTGACTTACTTTTGAATATTTGATTCTACCTTTCTCGACAAACTCGGACATCACTTGGTCTTCAAATAGAAGCATCCAGTTTTCTTGAATGATTATTTTAGTGCAGAAACATTTAGAGTACGTCATAGATGTACACATTTTTGGGAGAGCCTAACTATTCACACCTTTGCTCGTCTCCCAAAACAAAGGCTGTTGATGGGCACTCCGTGAAATCTCTTTTCCATATGCAATTTGATGACCTATAGCAGTAATGACATCGTATTGATTAACTTGATTTTATTATTGTGGAAGCTCTTGCACATCATTTTACGGTTTATGATTATTGAAATTTCAACGGCTTAGTTACTGCAGCTTTTTATTTCCTTGCTATAAGCTTCTTTTAACCTTGCATGTTAGGCACTTCATTGCAACAAATGCAACATCAACATTCTATTCTCTAGTTTCTAGTTACCCGGGAAAGCTGGAAATTGTATCAATACAGGTACAATATTCTGTTGTACAGTTCGTGCATTTCAGTTCTTCTCATAGTTTTTGTGCAGCTACCCCACCCTAGTAATACGGAGACAATAAATAGGAATGTTTCCGTGATGGATGTGGCCATGGAGGTAATAGGATCTACGATTCAAAAGTTAACCTGCATTTAGTAACAGAATGAACGGGCAAGTGCTATATAGTTCCCATCATGAGTCCTCTAATATCCTAGTGTACTTCAAAAGGTAAAAATCAGTTTCCCCTTTATGCTGTTCAGTGTCCAAACCCAGATTTCAAAAACCCAAAGAATAGATGGAGAATGCTGCAAAGGTCACTGGTTGAAGCTGTGATAGATCTACTTGCACCTGATGGGAAGGTAACAGAAGCTTAAACCTAGTTTTGCTGGATTACCTAACGTGTTGTCAGTAGAAGCTGCATTTTCAGGGCTACTAGGTTTGTCTACTAACATTTCCAGTTATTGTTTTCTTTTTCCTATAGGTCTTTCTTCAAACTGATGTACTCGGAATTGCTTTGAGAATGGTGAAACTTTTTCTCAAATACGGTAAGGATAAGCTGACTCAAGAAGTTTGGCTTCAAGAGAACCCGTTTGGAGTTCGGTCAGGTTGGGAACAACATCTTATAGATCGTGGGGACCCTATGTATCGGGTAATGCTTATGAAATAAACTTATTGGATTATTTGTAGACAATTACCCCTTTCCTCAAAAAAGTTTTTGAAAGTGATCGGATTATAATAAAAATTGGAAGAGAGGTTTGATGTTAAATTGGTAATAATTCATCATAAAATTAATATAGTAAATAAAAAATTATAAGAATAAATAAAATAAATAATTTTATTGAAATGATTATATTTAAATAAATTAGTAACATATGAAATAAATTATAAATTAACAAACCTTACAAATACCATCATATATATACTCTAAAGATGATTTTTTATTTGAATTGACAAATTTTAACTAACTTTATAAGAGGAGCTACAATCTTCCCAAAAATCAAACAAATATCTCAAAATTTATTATTCAAAGTAATAGTATAAATCTTTTTTCCTTTCACATCTTTTGATTAACTTATAACTTAAAAATTGTTTGCCCATCACTATATTTTGAAGTACTTATTTATAATCGTAAACACATATTAAAGTTATAAATATGGTTGTAGACTTACTAACTGAGAGACAATTTCAACCTGATCTTTTTGTTTTCTTAACCAATATAAAAATGTAAGATGATTAAACATAAAAATTGTAATCTTAGATATATAGAAAGCAAAATTAAAAATATGGTCATGCAACCAATATATTTTAAATTGAGATTTGTACAATGAGTTGCGCTTGAAAACCAATAAATATATTTATACTTTTATTATATGAGTACTTTTTATCGTATCAGAAGAATTAACAAACTTAATAAAAGTTTTTCCAACATTATAGAAAAGAAAAAAATTAAATATAATTCTTTATCTTTGATCAATCCACCTATCTAAAATAATAGGGCATCACTTTCTTTTGAAAATTGAATAAATTGTATTAACATTAGTAAAAAAATAGTACAAAACATTACAATAATTTCACAGCTATAACTTAAAGTAATTATTAACTAATTACAAAAGGAAGAGGGTTATAAACTTAGAAGAAGAACATTTTAAGAAAAATTATTACTCAGAACTCAAAGGTTCAATTTGTTTTTGATTTCAGAGGTAAGTGCTCCACTTTTTTAGCTATTATGACAGCTCTAATCCAATTCAAGATTCTATTAACAACTTCATATTTATCGTCTCCATTGTCCTTATACAATCTAGTATTTCTTTCTTTCCACAATGGGTAAATGGTGGTTAAGAATGTAGCTTTTATGAGAATGGCATTCAGTTGACCAGGTCTTCTGAGGGAGATGAAACTACAAGGTTTGCTCCCATTCATGTGCAAGAAATCTCAAGTCTAAAATGTGTTGAATTCTATCTCATACGACTGTAGAATAATTACAAGTGAAGAAAAGATGGTTTTTATCTTCTTCCACCTCCCTACATACAATGCAGATTGAATCATGGTGTCCAAACCGTTTATTTTTCATCTTTACCCTATTTCTGATTGCTAACCATGTAATTATAGAGGCTTTTGCATTGAGTGGATTTTTCCATAGAAAGTAGTACCAGGGCACTTTAGGAGAAATTCTATTAAAGATAGTATAGCAGGAAGAATTAGTAAACTTTCCTTGCGTGCTTGGGGTCTAGATTATGTAGTCTTCATTGAAACTATCCCTGAAGTCTAGTAAGAACTCCCTCAAAGCCAAAAAACCTCTAAAATTACCTTGCCATTAACCATTATGAATGAGAGCTGAAACTTTCATGTCAGTAGGTAATCGATTACTCAGCTGAGCTAACTTTGGTTTGTGAATAAGAGGACTAGCTTTTGACCAATTAACAAACTATAGCCAATTATTTTCCCTATTCCCCACCCTATGTCTGATACATAGGTATAAGAAGCTTCTCAAGTTCAATAATTGATTAAATATTTGATGTGTGCCTAATTGATTATACATTTACTCCATAACACTTAGTGATTAATGCTATGAAATATTTAAAAAACTCATTTTGGTTTATATTTGGTTTTAGGTGCAATTTGGAAGCTGAAGAACTGATATAAGTTAAAAGGACATTCTTTGAGCCAACCTCTTGACGTTTAAACTCATTTGTCTCTGTAGAATAAGAAGGAAATGGATTAGGGTGAAGAAGGGATAAGAAAATGAACATTTTAACATAACATTTAAAATGCATGGTTGTGTATCTACTTACACAACAGTCTATCTTAATGTTTGCAATTTTTTTGGTTTGTACAACCATATATCTACTTAAACGATTGCGCATCTTGGCAAATTTTTAGTTTGCACGACATCTTCTTAGAACCCTAATTTTCATATAAATAAACATTTAAGTGGTCAAAAGAGGGTTGGATCGTGTTTAGGACACGAAGGGAGGTAGAGCATATGATTGTGATCTATGGAGGGCTAATCTTCCTTTTTCAAATTCATAGGGGATATTGAAGCTAAAGAACACATTTGGGCATCTCTTGTATTGTTGATCTTCTCTCTTTATAGATTGTTTATGCTATTCTTTGCTTATCATTTTAGGTATTCATGTATGGAAGATTAATATTCTCTTTCTCAATAGATTGTTTATGTATGAACCCACTATTAGAATATGGAATACAATACGTAATAGTTGTATTTTAAATTAATTTGTGGTAAAATAATGATGACTAATCATCATGAATAGCATAACATAGGTTAAATGATCGAGCTTGTATGGTAGTTTCCTAGATTAGTTTGGTTTCTCAGCTCGTATTGTGACTGTCCTATTAAATCTAAAAAGCTTATTCTAGGTTATTAGATAGCTAGGTTTGGTTAAAGTGCTTATTTTAATTAAACAAGACTTAAGGAAAAACCAGAGTTAACAAAGCTTAGTGTTAACCTACAATTAATAGTTTTTAAAAGAGGTATGAAATCATCAACACGATTAAATGTGCTTATTTGTGTATAGGCTAAGATTGATCCCAAAACCGAATTCCAAACTTATTCATCAATTTCATCATTTTCTCACTATTTGATTTAAATTGCTTTCATCAGTTTAATTTACTTTATTTTGTTATTCGAAACCAATCAAAACCCCTATATTCTAAACATTGATCCCATTACAAAAGCTTTACACATACTCTCTGTAGATACGATCTATGCTCACCACAACTATAAAATTTAGTTGTGCAGAGTTAGGTTTTATTTTTTGGTACATTAGACATGCATCAAGAATTTTGGCATCATTGCTGAGGGGTGTGGTATTTTAGTTTTTACTTTTGACTTCAATTAGCGTTTTTATATTTTTTAATAATGATTTTTTAATTTATTTCTTGATCTTTTTATTTTTGTTACTATTTGTGTATAAAAAGGACACTATGAAGGGAGTGTGTCCTTATTGGAGTATGTCAATGCTATTGGTAGAAAATTATCCCATAACCTATATTCCTAATCCTATAACTTAGGTTAGAGAGATCATATGAACCTTAGTTATAGAGGAGATTGCCAGCAAAACTACTTCTTAGATAAGCCGTAAGTTGCACAGTAATTCCTGTATAGACCAGAAGCCTCTTATTCCAACTCAGGTACATCTCTAGAAGATTTAATTAAGGTCATTACTACTAATACTCAGCAATTTCATCAAGATGTGAAACAATTCCAACAAGATGCAAGGTCCAGATTTCTAAACTTGGTAAGCCAAATGGGTCAAATGGCTTTAACTATCAAGCATTTAGAGTCACAAAGTAGAGAGAAGCAGCCATCTCAACTCCAAGGAGAATCCAATGAACATTAGCGTGATAACTTTAGGGAGTGGAAAGGAGCTTGAGAATCCTGAGAAGACTACGTAAGGGATTACTTATGAAGAAGAAGTTAAAAAGGAGCTTAAAGAAAAAAGGGATATATAATTGAAGTCAAAGTTAAATATTGAGTCCTTAATTGTTGTTAAGACTAACCCTTCACCTTTTTCTCGTAGGTTGGAGAAGTTGAACAAGGAGGAAAACGGTAAAGAGATATTAGTGATATTTCAAGAGTGCAGGGAATCAACAGAGATTAAGAGTTTAAAGATAGGGAAGACACTAAATGTGAGTGGTCATCAACTTAGGCACTATCCTGAAGAACCTTAAGTGGAAAAGGTAGAAGTAAAGACCATAAATTTGTCGCGTAGGAGGAAAGCATGGAGTCTAGCCAATGACACAAAGCAAAAATGTTGTTTGGGAGGCAACCTAAGGAAAGTTTGTTTCTTTTCATTTACATTTTTGTATTTTTTATTTTTTGTTGAATGCTTCATTTCTTATATTTGATGTTACATTGGCGATAATGTAAGTTTTAAGTATAGGGGTGGGGATCTTATTTATCATTTTTTTAAAGTTTATGTCCTACTCATGTGTTTTTCTTAGGTTAGAAAACAAACAAACAAACAAACAAACAATTTCTCTTTTTCTATTGCTTTTAGGACTATATAGTCATAATTAGAGAGTGAATTGACTAGAAAAATTCATGGCAACTTAAGCATGCACTTTTATTATTATGATTGATCAATATACATTATTTTTAGAAGAGTAGTGACTAGTGGTAGACACAAGCTGGTAAGATTTTGAGCCTTTATAGATTGACACATCCATGTTAGTCTCATTGTCTTTTGTTTATGTGTGACCTTGATGACATGTACATCCTAACTTTGTTTTGATTTTCTATTCAAGAGCACATTTTTATCACAAGCATTAATATGGAAATGATATAGACATTATTTGTTTCATAAGCTATTTTAGCAAAATAGCATACTTATTGATATGATTTTTCCTTTTGATAGGCCCCCATGAGCTTTATTTTCCTTATCTTTTTGTGCTAACCACATTGCATACCTTAAATCTAACCAAATGTCCTATTCAAGCCTTAAAGCTAGTGAAGCAATTATTGAATATTGATAATTATGGATGCACAAGAGTTTTAAGTGTGGGAATGTGCATGTATATGGGTTAGTTATAATTGTAGGAATGCCATTTCATCTCTTATAAAAAAACTTAAATATTGATGTAGATTCTTTCAACTTTATAAAAAGAACAAAAGAAAAAGAAAAATAAAATGAATAAAAGAAAATATATATGTTTAAATAAAAGAATAAAGAAGCAAATATAATTGTTTTGACGTAGATGTTATTGAGTTCTTGCTATGGTTTTGAAAGTTATTTTTCTTATGAATATCTATTATTAGAAAATATAGAAATAAGTGTTTTGGATTGTGACTTTGATTTTGTTGTTTTGCCTGAGGACAGTAAAAGGTTAAGTGTAGGGGAACTTGATATGTGCATAATTTATTATACATTTACTCCACAAAACTTAGTGATTATTGCTATAAAATGTTTAAGAAACTCATTTTTGTTCATATTTGGTTTTAGGTACAGCTTGGAAGCTTAAGAGCTAAAATAAGTTAACAGCACATTCTTTGAGTCATCCTCTTGATGTTCAAACTCATTTGTCTTTGTGGAACAAGAAGGATGATATGTGCTTAATTGTTTATACATTAACTTCCTAACATTTAGTGATTATTGTTGTGAAATGCTTAAGATACTCATTTTAGTTCATATTTGGTATTATGTAGAATTTTGAAGCATATAAACTAACATAGGTTAAAATCACATTCCTTCACCCAACATCTTGATATTCAAACTCAGTTGCCCATATGGAACGAGAAGGAGATGGATTAAGGTGAGGATTGGACAAGAAAATGCAATAAATGAAGGATTCACTATACTGTGTAAGATGCACGATTGTGTCAATATTGTTTTGCTGTGCATGATTGGATGCATAACCGTGTACACAACTGTGCATCTTCCTAGAACCCTAGTTTTTCATATAAATTAACATTTTGAACAGCTAAAGGGGCGAGAATTATTTTGGGACTTCGTGAAGGGGTAGAGCACTTACTCTTTGGAGACCCATGGAAGGCTAAGCTTCCTTATTTTAGTTCGAGGGTGATATCGATGTTGAACATCACGTTTAAGCATATTGTCATCATGTATTGTAAATCTCTCTCTCTCTAGGGATTGTTTACGTTATTTTATGTCTATTGAATTTTGTATTTGTGTAAAGATGATCTGAATGTGTTCATTAGAATGTTTTTTTAATGTAAATTCATTGCTAGAATCTTGAATACAATACATAATCATTGTGTTTTAGATTAATTTGTGGCAACTAATGGTATGAATCATTAAAGATGACATAACGTAGGTTAACTGACCCAAGATTGTGTGGTTATTGCCTAGATTGGTCCATTTTCCTTATTCTTAATGCAGTTGTCCGACTGAATATAAGGAGCTTGTTCTAGGTTGGTCAATAGCTAGGTTTAATTAAAGAGCTTATTTTGAATAAAAGCGATCTAAGGAAAAACTAGGGTTAACATAGCTTTTTGTTAACCTACGATCAATTGTTTCTAAGAGAGGTGCGAGAAACAATATGAAAATGATGTATGCTTAATTGTGTGTAGGCTGAGATTAACTGAGAACTACATTATGAATGCATTCATTACTTTCATCATTTTAACTGTTTGAATTCAATTACTTTCTTCGATTTAATTTTACTTTATTTCCTTAATTACATCCAATCAAAACCCCCCTTTTATCTTAAACATCAATTATTTTTATCACAAAAATTACACGTACATTCTCTTTGGATACGATACTTATTCACTGCTATTATAAATCTTAGTGTGCAGAGTTAGGTTTTATTTTCTGGTGTAGTCGACAAGCTGACAAAGCGTGTTTACACTAGTCAAAATAAATTAGACTACTTCTATAGCAGTGGTGAGTTTAGGTCGATTCCACAGAGAGTGTGTGTAAAATTGTTGAAATGAAGTTAATCGGTAATGAAACTAGACTACTAAAAATAAATTAAAGAAAACATGCGAAAAATGATAAAAGTGGGGAATTCAGTAGGGTCCTAGTTCTTTAGTTCAATCTTAGCCTACTCCCTAATTAAATATATTTCATTGATTTATTGTTCTCAAACCTCTCCTAGCAACTATTAATCGTAGATTAATAATTAACTCGAGTTTTCCTTTAGGTAGTATTTAATCAAGATATGATCTTTAAGTAAACCTAACTACTAAATAACCTAGGATACGATCTCTAGATTCAATTAGGTAGTAGCATTACGAATTAGAAAAATCGATTAATCAAAACAACAACCACATACGATGCGTTATTTAACCTAGGTTATGTTATCCTTAATGATTACAAAGCATTAGTCTTTACATATGAATTTCAACATAACAATTATGAATTATATCAAAATTTTTGCAATGAGTTTACAAATAAACAATTCAGTGAAAGCATTAAAATCATCCTTTCACAATACTCAATGCGTTTATGCACAAATAACCGAACAATAATGAAAATATGATTATCTATACATAAAACCCAAATCAATTAACATAGGATAGCATAATCAATTTCTAATGAGAGAAAGAAACAACAAAAACAGTTAAATACACTTAACCTGAGTTGTCGGCATCGATGTGACCTCCGAACTGGCATCAGGACGTCTAGCCCTTCATAGGTCTTTTCCAAAAAATGCTTCAGCCCCATCGAAATAACCCCATATGAAGTCCCTCAAAACCTCGCCACTGCTTTATTCTTCTCTTCTAAGCCATTGTTCTACTTTGTGAATTAATTATTGGTCCACTGGTACTGTTCATTTCCTTTAAACTCTACGCTAATGTCCCTTTTGTTATTGGCCAAACGTATGTGTTTCATGCATAAGATTTGCATGAAACGTAGACGTGGTCTGCATTTACACAAACATTAACGTATGCATTTCATGTATAACGTTTGCATGAAATGCAGACATGGTATGCATTTACGTAAATATTGTTTGCGTAAATGTAGACGTTGCTTACATTTCCTATGGCATGAACTGCGTTTTAGCTTCCTAGCTGCTGGCGCTTTCTTCTGCTGGCGCGGTTGTTTCCTGCTTTGCCTCCTAGCTGGTTGGACAATTGTTTTGGTCTAGCTGTTGCATGCAACGTACACTCCGCTTGTATGTTTTGTTTCATTTACTGCAATGTTGTTTGGCATGGACTATTGCTTGTTAAGAGCTGCTGGATTTTTAATCATCTCCATATAATTAACACAATTACATCAGTCCATTAAACTTTTAAAAAATAGTTCCACTTAGGCCAATTTTACAATAAAATTCAGAATAAATAATTATAGGTTTTAACTAATAAAATATGGATAATCATGCCTAAATATGATAAAAGGTGTAATGTTTTACACTAATCAAATTCCTCCACACTTAGCTTTTGGTTGTCCTCAGGCAAAACATCAAAATTAAGCTCATATACAAAAAAAATATTTACTTTATTCCCATATTTTCCAAGAATATATAATCATAAACAAAGTTGAACGACTTTCAAAAATCATAGCAAGAAGTCAACATTGCAAACTTTTACTCATAATCAATCAACATTCATCATCTTTAAAAACTGAGTAATCTAATGGTAGACTCGAAAAATGTGTTTAAACAAGATATGTTTATGGGTACACTCAACACCATTCATGATCATGTCATTCCACAACTTTGCATATCATTTCATTTCTCCACCAATAATGTTCATATGCAAAATTATGGATCAATGGACTTTTCAAGGTTGTAAAGTGAGCAAAGGTAAGTTGAGATGTATTTAGGTGAAGTAGCATAAAAGTTGTTAAAGCTAGTAAAACAAAGTAATACTCAATGTGATATCAAGTGCAAAAACCAATATTCACTCACAATTGTGTATATCAACTATGATGAACGCAAAAATAGGTTTTAGAACTCAAACTCAAGCTCTCATACACAAACCACAAAAAGTATATACCAATTTGAAGGGATCACTTATACAATTGATGACAATACATTGAAACTACCTCAAATTCAACATGCTCAAATAACCCATTCAATGCAACTTTAGGATGATGTATTAAATATGAATATTCTTGTAAACCAAATATGCACTTCCTCCTTGATACATTTATTTAAACATTTTCCTTTCTTTCTTTTTTCTTTGCTCTTTTCTTTCTTTCTTTTCCCCTTTTTATAAACATTAAAAGAAACTACATTAATATGGGAATTTCAATGATAAGGCATAAAATAACATCCCAACATTATAACCAACCCAAACATATGCATACTCCTAAACTTGTACTTTTGTATATCTACAAACCTAATAATCAATAAATGTTTCACTAGCTTTAAGGCTTGGAAAGGACATTTGGTTAGGTTAAAGCATGTGATGTGGTTCATACAAAAAGAAAGGCTAATAAAGCTCAAAGGGGGTTAACAAGGGAGAGATCATGTCAATAGGGTAGGCTATTTGGCTAATGTAGTTTGGAAAATCAAAGAATGCCTAATTATATCCATGTTAATGCATGTGATAAAATGTGATCTCAACTAGAAATTTAAGGCAAAATTGGGATGTACGTGTCATGAAGGTTATGCATTATCAAAAGATAATGAGACTAATATGAATGTGTCAGTCAAATAAGGCTCAAAATCTCACCGGCTTTGTCTACCACTAGTCACTACTCCTTTAAAGATAATGCACATTGACCAATCACAAGAGTAAAAGTACATGCTAAAGTTGCTATCAAATTATGTAGTCAACTCATTCTCTAATCATGACTATATAGTCCTAGAAGTAAAAGAAAAATGAGAAAATGTTTGTTTTGTTGTTTTATTATTTCCCTCATTTTGATTGAAAACTTTAAACAAGTATAAACAAACATATTCAAAAATACAGATGCATAAAAAATTTAGAAATGTGAAGAAAAGAAATTTACTTCCCTTGGGTTGCCTCCTAAGAAGTGCCTAAGTTTAGGGTCGCCGGCTCGACTCCATATTTCCTCCTCTCGTGACAAAATTGTGATCTTCAAGTGTCACATGCAGCTCCTCCATGTGAGGTTCTTCAAGATAGGATCTCAATTGATGATTCGTCATATTCAACATCTTCCCTATCCTTTGACTTTTAATCTTCACTGAGTCCATAAACTCTAGAAAGATCTCAAATGTCTCTTTACCTTTTTCTTCCTCACTTAGTTCCTTCAATCTGCTATGTAAAGGTGAAGAGTTATTCTAAAAAATAATCATAAACTCAATACTCACCTCTGAGCTAAATGATATGTCTTTTTTTCTGGGTTAAGCTCCTCCTCAACTTCTTCTTCACATGCAATTCCTTGAATGGTGCTCTCAAAATTCTCAAACTCTTCATCACTCTGTAAGGTTTTCGCACTAATGTCCGTTAGGTATACCTCGGGTTGATATAGCTGCTCCTCTTCCATTTATGATTCTACGTAGTCGATCCTCACTGCCATTTCACCCATTTAGATTAAAAAGTTCTAGTTTCTAGATTTTATATACCTCATTTCCTGTTGCAAATGTTGCAATTGTTGTTGTAGACTTTGTTGAAATTGGAGATTGTTAGCAATCACAACATTCATCAATTCTTCCAAAGATGTACATGAGTTTTGTTAGCTCTCCATATCTTGGAAACTAGACAAAGATTGCCTTCCATCCTACTGGAATTGTAGGGTATTATGTTGAAGTTGTTGCATACTCTATTGAATCTGCTGTATACCCTAATGAAATTGAAGATGGCCAGCATTAAAGGTCTTGATATAGCCATCCAGAGGCGAAACTGAGTTGTGACAAGAAGCTTCTAGTCCATATGGGAATTGTTGTGTGTCCTGCAAACTATCATAAAAGTAATTCTAATGATTATCCTATCCATAACCAAAGTTAGGTTGATCAGTCAAACCTTGGTTATTAGATTAAAAATAAGAGTTAAAAGTAAAAATTACTTCCATCCATGATTTTTTTTAAAAATCTATCATAAACACGAAATAGAACATGAAACGATCACGAAATAAATTGAAAATAAACCAATTATGAACAAATATATACAAAACAACAATTAAAATAACAAACAAAAACTAAAACATTGCACTTCCCGGTAACGGTGCCAAAATTTATAGCACGTTATAACCTTAGTCAAAATAAAAACTTGACTACTATTATAGTGGTGGTGAGTCTAAGTCGATCCCGTAGAGAGAGTGTGTAAAGTTGTTGAACTGAAATTAATCAATGTTTAGGTTTAGGGGGATTTTGGATTTAGAAAATAAAATGAAACTAGACTAATAAAAACAAATTAAAGAGAACATGTGAAAAATAATAAAAGTGTGGATTTCGATACGGACTCGGTTCTTTGGTTCAATCTTGCCTTACACCCTAATTAGACATATTTCATTGATTTGTTGTTCTTAAACCTCTCCTAGAAACTATTAATCATGAGTTAATAATTAACCCAAGTTTTCCCTTAGAGTGTTTAATCAAGATACGATCGTTAATTAAACCTAACCACCGAATAACCTAGGATACAATCTCTAGATTAATTAGGCAGTAGCATGACGAATTAGGAAAACCGATTAACCAAAGAAACAACCACATACGATGTGTCATTTAACCTAGGTCGTATTATCCCTAATGATTACCAATCATTAGTCGCTACACATGAATTTTAACATAACAATTACAAATTATATCGAAATTCTAGCAATGAGTTTGAAAATAAACTATTGAACGTGTTAAAATAATCATTTCAGAATTCCCAATGGGTTCATACACAAATTACCGAACAATAATGAAAATCTCACAAAACCCAATCAATTGACATAGGATAACATAATCAATTTCTACTGAGAGAAAGAAACAACAAAAACGGTGAAATATACTTAACCCAGGTTATCGTCGTCAATGTCACCTCTAAAATGACGTTAGGACCTCTAGCCTTTCATGAGTCTCTTCCAAGAAAATGCTTCAGCCTTATTAAATGTCCCACCCGAAACCCCTCAAAACCTCGTTACTACATCTCCACTCTTTTTTCTGTCTTGTTTTCTTGCTATCGCTACTGGTCCCTATTTAGTGATTTAATTTTTGGTCCATGTATAGTGTTCACGCCCCTTTTAAAACCTATGACAGTCTTTGAAAATGTCTGCATTTCGCAAACATTGTCTGTGTGAAATGTAGATGTGAAACGTCTGCTTCTTTGGTTCCACTGTGCGTCATTGTCTGGTGCTCTCCTGTTGAGTTCCTGCTTATATTGCCTGTCGTTTTGCTTCTTGTTTTAATTCACCTTATAAGTTGCATTTTGTTTCTTCCCAGTAGCCTCTTTTCTTCCTCATTTGTTGCCGTTTTGCTCAATGTCTGTAGCATTTTCATCACATTGCATAGGTTGCTGATATGATTGAATTATCTTATATTTTCTTATGCATTTCCATGTGATTTCAATCCTATTTTCAAGATAAAGTGTTTAAGTTATGTTCAATTTGTGTTGACTACTAGGTTGGATATGTTGATATATATTTGAGACCAAAAAGACAAGACATTCTAAAGCAAATTGGAGCACAAATGTTTAATAAGGAAAAGACATAAAATAAAAAGAGATGACAACTTTCTTGGTGGTTTGAAATGGCAGCGCAACAGAGTTGGGTGCGAAATGCATGCTTTTAATGCATACATCCATCGTAGCATCCCAAATGCACAGGAGAGAATGTTTTAAAAGCTAGCAATGTTAATTTGTCACATCATCAGAATAGTGGAGGCACAGGCTCAAGCATGAGTGGAGAGTGGGCTGTAGTGCGGCTTGACTGGAGGCTGAGAAAAGGCCAGAGGAGTTGCGGCTAAGGTGAGTGAAGAGTGGGCTAGTATGAACAGTACGAAAACCCCTATGTTTATTTGTCCCATCGTGAATAGTAAAGAGAGAAGAGAGTATCGTGACATTACTGAAGCACAAGGAGGAGATGCCTTACCGTTGGAGAAAAAAATAAAAATGGAAGGCTAGCTTCCTAATGCCGGTTCAACGGGAATATCGATGCCAAGTCACGGTTAAGCTATTTTTGTCATTTTAAAGTTTTAATTTCTTTTCGAATTGATGTGCTATTAGTGTTGATTTGATTGGTTTTGGGATGAATGATCTTAATATGTTATTTTGATTGTTTTATTTTGAACCCATTGCTAAAGCATTGAATGTAATCCGTAATCGTTACTTTTGATGTTTATGAGTGGCATCTAACAATTGTTAATCGTTAGGAACTTCATAACTTAGGTTAAATAACCCGAACGTGTGAGATTACTGCATACATTGATCATTTTCTGATTCATAATGCAACTGCCAAATTGAATCTAGAGATTGTATCCTAGGTTATTCAATAGTTAGATTTAATTAATGATCGTATTTTGATTAAATACAACTTAAGGGAAAATCGAGATTTGTAGAACATTATATTAGTCTCAGATCAATAGTCCAAAAAGAGTTGTAAAAACGTTGGAATGAAGGAATATGCTTGATTGTATTTAGGCCGAGATTGACCCTAGAACCGGACCTTATGGAAATTAACTGAACATTCCCTATGGATTCGATCCTGATTCACTATAACTACAAATTTTAGTGTGCAAAGTCATGTAAATTTTGTAGTGCACTTGACACGTGCTGTTAAATTTTGGTGTCGTTGTTAGGGAGCGTTGTAGCTTAATTTTTGAATTTGATTTTAGTTGACGCTTTGTGAATATATTTGTTTATAATCATTCTTTTTGTTACTTATTAATTTTTAATTGTCCATTAGTGTTGGTGAAAGGTAGTGACCAGATCTCCTCGTAAACAAATTGAACAACTTGATCCAGAGATTGAGGGAACATTACGGAGATTGCATAAGGAAGCAAGGTCAACTTTGGTAGATGAATTGGAATCAGAATCTAAAGACATGATGGCAAATCCGAGAACTCTAAGGGACTTGGCCACACTTGATTTAACTCATAGACCATTATGCATAACATTTCCGAATTTCGCTGAACATGTTACCTTTGAGTCAAAATATGGATTAATTCATTTATTACCTATCTTTCATGGCCTTGTAAGAGAGGATGCATATAAGCATGTTAAGGAACTCGATGTGGTGTGTTTTAGCATGAAGCCTCATGGGGTGACGGATGAGTAGATCATGTTAAGGGCCTTCCCATTCTCGCTGAAAGATGCAGTAAAGGATGGCTATTTGATTTACCGGCTAGAAGCGAGAATACTTGGTTGGAGATGAAGAGATTATTCTTAGAAAAATATTTTCCGACCTCAAAGACAACAAGTATTCGGAATTAGATATGTGGTATTAAGCAACACAATGGGAAATCTCTTTACGAGTAATGGAAGCGATTCAAGAAGTTATGTGCCAGTTGTCCACACCACAACTGTTGGAGTTATGTAAATATAGTGCCCTGGAAAGCAAGTGTATTTACTTATAGCTTAATTTTCTTCTAATTAATTTTGTAATGAAAATATTTATTATTAATAAAACAAAAGAGTTTGGTTTTTATGAGCATTGTATATCTATTCATAAGGTATCGAGATTCTTTTGTAAGTAATATACATATACATAGAGATATATAGGAAACATGTGTATTAGAAGAATCTAAAATAATGGATTCATAGTTGAATAATCAAGTTGGTCAATTGATTATGGTTTAGACTGTAGTGTTGCGATTTATCTC
>JANSVA010000008.1:35475269-35489794 GCA_025504915.1 Erythroxylum reticulatum | reverse complement strand
ATAGTATTAGAGGTTGTTTCACGTATGTCGATTGATTTCATCAAACCAAAAGATCCAACTTTTAGAGAAATTCCAAGAAAAATTAAAGATGATAGAAGGTATTGGCCTTATTTTAAAAACTGCATTAGAGCAATTGATGGAACACATATGCCAGTTGTCGTTTTAAGGTCCAAACAAATAAAATATATTAGGAGAAAAGGCATTCCTATGCGAAATGTAATGGTTGTATGTGATTTTGATATGTGCTTCACTTTTACTTGGGCTAGTTGGAAAGGCACAACACATGATGCTCGAATTTTTATGGAGGCTTTGCGTAATGATAGATTACACTTCCCTCATCCTCCTAGAGGTTTGTGATGAATAACTTAATCCTTTTTTATTTATTCTTAATAATTCAGTGCTTCTTTATTATTATTTTTAATTTTGGAATGTAGGAAAATATTATTTAGTAGATGCAGGATATCCTTACATGTAAGGTTATTTAGGACCATACAAAGATGAGAGATATCATCTTCCTGATTTTCGACGTGCTGGTCTTCCAAGAGGAAAGAAAGAAATATTCAATCATGCACATTCTTTTTTAAGATGTACAATCGAAAAAACATTTGGCGTTTGAAAAAATAGGTGAAAATTTTTACGTCAAATGCCAAGTTTTCCTTTTCCAAAGCAAGTTAAAATTGTAATTGCTTTAATGGTCATTCATAATTTTATAAGGTTAAATGCTCAAAAGAATAAAGAGTTTTCTCCCTATGATTAAGATGATGAATTACTTCCTAAAAATGAAGAAATCAATGAAAATGAAGACGTTGAAGGAAATCATTTAGACGAGTCACAAAATAACAAGATGAATGATGCGAGGGAATATATTGCAAATCTTCTTGTATTGCGATAAAATGTATAGTTTATTATGTATGTAACTATTTACTCAGCTTGAATATTTATTTTGGGATTATAATATTATTTAACTTTTTTACATGTTTTAATATTTATTTTTCATATTAATTTTATTTCCTACAAGAAAATGAAACATCTCTTTAAATTATTTCCTACAAGATGGTTATCCAAGAAATAGGTAACTATAAATATAATATATTATACTTTGCATATTGTTTAGTATACTTTAAATATTATTTAGCATAAATAATTTTATTATAAAATAAAATATAATTAAAATTAATAAAAGTACTTTTTATTTTTATGTTATCAAATAGTCTACTGTATGAAACTCTTTTTAAAAAGCTGTTTTTTTAATTGACAGTTAAACAGTCAACTGACTTTTTAGAAAAGGTCTACTAATAAAAACTCTACTAACAAAAGCTCTATTAATATAAGCTCATTCAAACAGGCACTAATTTGATTAGGAATTTTGTCAAAGTACATCAGGAACTCAAATTCTCCACTTACCAAGGCTTTGACTAGTACTAATTGAAGTAGTTTAATCCTTCCAACACATAGCCAAATTCTTATGCTTACAAATCCAAACAATATCCGTGGAAGCAAGCGACATAATTTCACGAGAAATCACCTAACAAGCCATTCATATTTTCTTCAAAAAATATATAAAAGAGACAAGGATTTAATAATAATGAAGATTGATTTATCAACTTGAAAGTACTTTAATCTAATGCTACTTATAATATCGTATCATCGTAATAAAATAACACGACTAAAAGGTAAAGTGGAAACCCCTTCTCAACTAGGAATTTGAAGGGCATGTTCGGGCTCCAAGTTCAAGTCCAACAACTATCTTTCATATGAAGGGCATGTTCGGGCCCCAAGTTCAAATCCATCAACAACCAGAATAACTTCAGTCCTTCAGGCCCAAGAAACCGAACAGCAATTTGACGTGTTTGCAAAGAAATACCATCCCTCTCCTTAGTTTACCAGTCCTGTAAAGTGTAAACAAACCAATAAATATAGGTAGAAGCTGCCGAATCAGATCAAAACTTCCCAGGAACAAAACTGAGAGTGATTCATTTTTGAGCTAAGCCTATTTGGATCCAGAGAAAGAAAGAAAGAAAGAGAGTTGAACGAGAGAGCAGATGGCGACGGTAGGAGTGGAATCGAAGCAAGCGGATAGCAGCGTAGGTGGTTTGAGGGGTGAGTCGTGTTCAGCGAAAACGGCAGCCAAGCAAGGGGAAGGTCTTAGACAGTACTATCTCCAACACATTCACGAGCACCAACTCCTTGTCCGCCAAAAGACCCACAATCTCAATCGCCTCGAAGCCCAGCGTAATGACCTCAATTCCAGAGGTCTTTTTCCCCCTAACCCTAATTTCTTTTCCACTTACCTTTATGGTTTAGCTTCCCTTACTACTCATCATGTATATAACCAATTAGTTTTTTGGACTTTTAATGTTGATCTGGGGCAGTGAGAATGCTCAGGGAGGAACTTCAGCTGCTTCAAGAGCCTGGGTCTTATGTTGGCGAAGTTGTCAAAGTTATGGGTAAAAATAAAGTCTTAGTTAAGGTAATGTTCATTGTACACCGGTGCTTCTTCCTGACATCCAGATGTTAAAGGTTTCAATTTTTCTGTTGTTCCATGGGTGTGCGTGTCTCTCATATTTCCAGCCCCAGTTCTCCTCTTCCACGCTATCTTTATCAACTGGGTTCCATCATTAAGAAACTATGGGAATAAATAAAGTGAAGGAAAGGAAATTGAGAGAGAGAGAGACGTTGTTGAGAAGATAACTTTTTTCTCCTAATTTGTTTGAATTGATGAAAATTGATTAAGGGAAGTTGATATTCTTTGACAATATTATTGATATTTAACCCCAAAAAATTTATCGAGTCATCATTATAATTTATAGGCTAGTTATAGCTTCATTTGATAACATAACCTGGTGATAATAAGGTTATTTGAGTAACAAGTAATCAGGTTGCCAAATTTCTCCTACCTTCTTGGATTGATTTCCAGTGGGTCCTGAAGAAAATTATCTTGGAATTTTCTTTGCACTCTAACTTCTTTCTTTCCCTAACACGAAAAATTGTGGAGCCTAAACTCATATTCTTGGCACTCAGTTTTAATCCATCCATGCATACTGTTTAAGTGAGACATAATGCGCTTTTCATTTTAGTCTTTATAGTTCAAAGTTCAGGCTTATATGATATTGTGGTGAGCTTCATATCCATCATATAATACCAGACTGCAAGATTCCAAGCCACACCTCTATTTATCAAGTGCAATGTTTTGTTACTTGCAGGTTCATCCAGAAGGAAAATACGTTGTTGATATTGATAAGAGCATCGATATCACGAAGATTACACCATCAACAAGGGTTGCCCTTCGTAATGACAGCTATGTTCTTCACTTAATCTTGCCCAGCAAAGTGGATCCCTTGGTCAACCTTATGAAAGTTGAGAAGGTTCCAGACTCTACATATGACATGATCGGTGGTCTTGACCAGCAAATTAAAGAGATAAAGGAGGTTTGCTTATTCTAGTAATTGTGAGATGATCTTGATTCTTGATCTGATTTATGTTTTTGGTTATAATTCCAATTGTATTTCTTCTTTTGATTAATTTCAGGTCATTGAACTTCCAATTAAACATCCTGAGTTGTTTGAAAGTCTTGGTATTGCTCAACCAAAGGTATCCAAGATGTCATTTGCTCTTGTAGCTCATTTATTCATGTTTCATGGTTGGTTTGCCTACTGATTCTATCTCTGTCATTATAGGGGGTTCTACTTTATGGGCCACCTGGCACAGGAAAAACTCTGTTGGCTAGGGCTGTTGCACATCATACTGACTGCACTTTCATTAGGGTTTCGGGTTCTGAATTGGTCCAGAAATACATTGGAGAAGGCTCCAGGATGGTCAGAGAGCTTTTTGTTATGGCGAGGTTTGTATTCTTTGTGGGAGAATCAGTTTCTTTTCTTCGGTGTCACTCTGTCTTCCCCTCTCTTTTGTAATGATGACTTTGTTCTTGGCTTCTGTTTTATTAGACTATATGGGTACCGTGTTTTTCTTCTTCTTTTTTTCGACATAAAGGACAAATCATGAAAGGGGATTTTAAAGCACTATTATGTTTATTATGTTGTCACTCATTTGGTACTGTAGAGGATATTAGGACTCCATTCGAACTAGTGCCAGTTGGTACAACCAAAGGGAGCATTTTCCTTCTTGTTTTTGGTTTATGATAAGAACATCTTAAAATTACAATGAATTAATTGTTGAACATGGTGATGCAAATTGCTCTGTGATACAGAAAAACAAGTTATTAGTTTACATTTCTTTATTAGAAAAGGAAATTATTTTAGTTGTCTTAGTAGTTTAAGCTTCAAGTTGTTAAGGAATAATAAGAATCCTTATTAATAGGATTCTATTCTTATTTCGTAAGTTTGGTAGGTTTCCTATTCCATTGGGATTAGGTTTCAACTCCTTTTCTCTATATATGTTACGTTTTCAACATTTAAGGAGTGAGAAGAACGGACAATTTATTAAGTGCGAAACACCTTTTCATAATGTGATTCTTAGATATTTAGGAGTGATTTCTAACCTCTAGAAGTAATCTCTAGAATAACCTATTGGTTTGATTCAATTTTTTTTTTTTTTGGTTTCAAATATTAAGTGTGATTCCTAGTGCTTTATACAAACTCTAGGTGTGATTCCTAGATCTATCCTTTATTTCAATTTCTTATAATTTTTTAATTTCCAGCCCTAAATTCAAATTCCAGAGGCCCCTATTTCATTTTATAGCATTCTTCTTTCTTTTCTACATAACACTAGTTCTGGTTTTGTTGGCATTTAAGATCATTGTGATCCTCTGTTCCCTTAAGTTAAAATTGAGAATTTTCTTGCTTAGATACTTTCTTTTCGTTTGCATGTCCAAATATTTATTTTGTCAATGCCATTGGCTTTATTTTAGGGAGCATGCTCCGTCAATCATTTTCATGGACGAAATTGATAGTATTGGATCTTCTCGAATGGAGTCTGGGAGTGGCAATGGTGATAGTGAGGTGCAGCGGACTATGCTGGAGCTTCTCAATCAGTTGGATGGGTTTGAAGCATCAAACAAGATCAAGGTACTGTGTGACCTTCACAAGACAATAGAGATGTGAAAACTAAGTGCCAACATTCAGCACTTTGTATCTCATTTGTTACTTGTCTTGTCTTTGACCTTTTCCTTTTGTTGAACAGGTCTTGATGGCAACAAACCGAATTGATATCCTTGATCAAGCTCTTCTGAGGCCTGGAAGAATTGACAGGAAGATTGAATTCCCAAATCCTAATGAAGAGGTGTGTACCCTTATCTATAATGTGTTTCTTTTTTCTTCAGTACTTAAAGAGTGACTGACGTATTTAATGTAATGCAGTCACGCCTAGATATCTTGAAAATCCATTCAAGAAAAATGAACTTAATGCGAGGCATTGATTTGAAGAAAATTGCAGAGAAGATGAATGGCGCATCTGGTGCTGAGCTCAAGGTACTTCTCTTCCAGTATCAATACTCTCCCATCAACATATAACTTTTTGCTGGTTAATACTATTTTACCGGATATCATATTGGTTCATGTCCTGTAATTACACACCAAGTGTGCCAAATGTTGATTTTTTTGTGGAAATGATCTCTCTCCTAGCTCTCACATTGGGTAAAAAAAAAACACGGAAGAAAGTCTTATTTTAAAATTGAAATGAGATATTGTACCTAAAGACAGATTTCCATCTCAGTGGAAAAATGCATTAAAATGATTAATGAATTGAAAAGGATTTATAGATTGATTCATTTCGTTTTTGTGGTTGTTCAAGTATGTGTTTAGTTCGGATGGTTCCTAGCAAATTCTTTATGCTAAAGAAATTATTTGTTCAGAACTTTTTCTGTAGCATGTCCTTCAATATTTAGTACAATATAATGGGAGGCTTGCTTTACACTCTTCACTTATTTCTTAAAAATTTTAACGATGAATTGCATTACATCGACTCTTAAGATCACACCTTTACACTGCTCAACTTATTTATTTCGTTGCATGTAAAAATTGTAACAGTGATTTGCATTGTCATGTCTTAAGATCACACCTTTTAGCCATGTTACCATAATCATTCCAATCAGAGTACATCAGCCATTTTAGTCAGTTGCATAAAATCCTATCAATCACCACCTCTGAGATGGGACAGTGCAGGCATTTTGTTGTATATGTAGTTATGAAGTGAGCTTTTTGGTGCGGTGGTGGTTTTAGCATTATATTGGCGCTGTATCATGTCTGTTTCACTTGTTTTGCTTTTGCAGGCTGTGTGCACTGAGGCAGGTATGTTTGCTTTAAGAGAGAGGAGGGTCCATGTAACACAGGAAGATTTTGAGATGGCAGTGGCCAAGGTCATGAAGAAGGAGACTGAGAAGAACATGTCATTGCGGAAGCTCTGGAAGTAAACTAAATTGTATTTTCTGTGTTTTTGGGACAATTGGGAACGCGAAGAACAATAAACAAATAGTATCAAACTTTGTTTGTGCTTGTATTGCACCACAGTTTCTCAAGCACGAATCTATTTTTCTATTACCTGAGATTATCATGATAACCTTTTTAAGTTGGCCTTAAGCGTGGGAATCTCTTCTTTCTTTCTTATTTGGAAAGCTCGGTTACTAATCGAGGTCTATAACCTTTTTAAGTTGGCCTTAAGAGTGGGAATCTCTTCTTTCTTTCTTATTTGGAAAGCTCGGTTACTAATCGAGGTCTTTAGTTGCAATGCGCTATTTATGCAAAGCTCAGTACTCAGAATGATGGTGTAATTGAGTGCAGGTATGGTTCTTTGCTTTATATTTGTCTCTTGTTGCTTCTAATGGCTTAACATTCATGACAGTTTCTTTGCCATCCATTTGTGTTTTCTGTTGAGTACAAGTAACATGGTGGCTGAATTTTGGAAAGATATGACCACTAGCTGATAATAGCTTCGACTCAGCTGATGAAATTAATAACGTGCATTTACCTTGAAATTACCACACATATAAACGAATGTTTAAGAGAACGTTTGTGATTTTCTGATCAATCGATGTTTAAGAGAACGTTTGTAATTTGATCAAAACATCATCTTGGGACCGTCTGAATGCTTTGCAGGAGCGGTTTCTGAGTCTTTGCTAGGGAGATTTGTAGCAGTTTTCAAATTCCACTTGGATATAAGTGTATGAAAGGACATGCTCAACACTGAAGTTAAGCTTTAGAGGTATACACTAGGTTGAAGGTGGCGGGAAGGTGGATTAGTATTTTGAAGGAATGCAAAAGAGTTATCTACCATTTAGATAAGCGGCATCTGCCCTTACCTAAACAAAGATATTTGTGTTGGGCTATCCCTTGTTGGGTTACTCTTGGTGGCCTAGTTTAGCCGTTGAGTCCTTTTAGGTTCACTGAGCCCAGTGGAATGCAAGAGACCTTTGTATAAAAGCTTTGACCTATTCGAATTAAGCGATTTCCGAAAAATGGCATTTAAACTGAATTCGAAACAAGAGGACAACACTGCTTAGGCGGAGGAACGAGTGAAGACTAGTCCTTGCTTATAGTTTTTATTAGTTGTGTATATATATATATAGGGATAATTGTATTTTCGATTTTTTAATTCCTAATCAATGCTAATTCAATCTTCTAACCATTGAATTTTCTAATTTAATTCTTATAATTTTCTTATAATCTATTCAAGTTGATGAAGTTTACGTTTTGAAGAAAAATTGATGGTAAATACGATAGATTGCTCATTTGGAGACTTCCGATAAAGAAATTAGTAGTTAGGTGATTGTCAGTAAAAGTGTGTTGGAATAGAGTTAGATTGTGAAGTTCAACCGGTTAGTAGAAAGGAAGTTGGGTACAAGATCTCAAACTCAATAATCACAAATGTTACACTAGCTTTAAGGCTTGGGTAGGACATTTGGTTAGGGTTAGAGCATGTAATGTGGTTAATATACAAAGAAAAGGGAAATAAAGCTCAAGGGCGCTTAACAAAAGAGAAATCATGTTAATAAGGTAGGCTATTTGGCTAATGTAATTCAGAAAAGCGAAGAATACCTTGTCATTTTCATGTTAATGCATGTGATAGTAATATGGTCTCGATTAGAAAATCAAGGCAAAGTTAGGATTTGCACGTCACAAAGGTCACATATTATTAAAAGACAATGAGGCTGATATAAATGTGTCGGCTTATAAAGGCTCAAAATCTCACTGATTTTGTTTACCACTAGTCACTACTCTTTTAAAGATAATACACATCAACTAATCACAAAAGTAAAAAATACATGCTCAAGTTGCCATGAAATTCTCTAGTCAACTCATTATCTACTCTTGACTATATAATCCTATAAGCAATAGAAAACGAGAAATTGTTTGATTGTTTGTTTTATTCTTTCTCTCATTTTAATTGAAAACTTAAAAACAAGTAAAAACACACATGCATGAAAAAACTAAATATGAAAAGTTAAAGAAAAGAGAACTATTTCCCTTGGGTTGCCTCCTAAGAAGCGTCTTTGTTTAAGGTCACTGGCTCCACTCCACACTTCCCTCATGTGACAAAATTGTGATCTTTGGATGTTATAGTTTGAGTCACTTCCACGTGAGGTAGTTCAGGATAAGGTCTTGGTTGATAGTCTGTCATACTCATCACATGCCTTATTTTCAAACTCTTAATCTTTACTAAGTCCATTCTCTTGGGAAATATCTCGAATGACTCTTTACCTTGTTCATTCTCATTTAATTTCTCTAAACTGCTAGGTAAAAGTAAAGAGTCAATCTTAATAATAAATTGGAACTTATTATTTACCTCCAAGCTAAAAGATGTATCCTTTTCAGCTTCGAGCTCCTCCTCCATTCCTTCAACACAAGCAATTCCTTGAGTATTACACTCAAAATTCTCAAGTTCCTCATCACTTTGTAAAGTTTTCACACTGACGTCCATTGGGTATACCTCGGGTTGACATGACCGCTTCTCTTCCATTTTTGATTCTAGTGTAACACCTACATACCCCCTAGAAGGATATGCAAATGCCACACAAAACAGAATTAAAACGTACCAAACATTTGAAAGCACTTCTAGAAACTCAAGCAAACATAGATTACATATCATTAGATGTTATTTGATAAATATAACATATAATACATATTGTACTTATCAAAATACATGCCATAAGTTCCAAATTCTTCTTGTATTAAGGTTATTACAAACCATTAAACAAAACAAAAAATACACCATGTGTCATTACATTTAATACAACTCAAAAAATCAAATAAAACAACTTCCAAAATAGACCACATTCTTTTTGGCCACGGTGGTAGTCTTTGTCCTAGTCCTTAAATCTTCTTATCAGAACCTATATGAAGGCAAAACCACTGTGCTAAGCATAAAGGTTAGTGGCGAATAACTAAACATAATTCATAATGGTGACTATTTCTAACAGTCGTCTAACATTCATATATACAGATTCAAATCATATCACAATAATCTTTAATTGTTTATACTACAGAGTAATCCAAACATTATGTCTCAAAATTAAATATGATTCATCAATACAGACCATTCTTGCATCAGAACAAAACTTGTAAATATCATAACAAAATGTACAAGTATCAGAATTGAATATCAAAATAGGATATAATCCTTTTAGATCAAAATACGACTTGTATTAGTTCAGAATATGTTTTTTTTAATCAAATAAAGCTTATCTTGTATCAGATTAGAACTTGTTTATATCAAAACTAAACATGTATCATAATACAAAACATGTTAGCCTACTAATCCTTTTTACAGAAGTGGGTAACAAGACTAGAAAAGGAGATACTTATGATTGGTAGCATAGAACATGAGAGACTTATGTCTCAATAATAAGAGACACCAAAGTGTCAATATTAGGAGACACCGAAGTGTCAATATCAGGGGACACTGAAGTGTCACAGGAGCAATTGCAGACGCTTCTAGGCATGCCTATTTACCCATAACTTGGACTTGGCAGTTCAAAAACAAACAATTTCAAGTTTTAGAATCACATGCAAAAGATGTAGCGCATAACAGATGTTTTTATTTCATTTTTCTCAAATTGAACATATACATGCACATCCAAACAAACTTAACATACCTTATGAGCATAAACATTTACAACAATGTATCATTATTGTAAATGATTGTACATGCATTCATTAACATTTTTCAGGTATAATTGATTTATAAATGTGATTTTTATTGAGAATTGTGATTTTTATATGTTGAAAATTGATTTGGAATGTATATTTATTGATTTAGAATTTTTGGTAAAATTTGAAAATTTTCTAAAATTGAAGGTATTTTTGGACTAGAAAAAAATATTAAGTGGCAAGACAATTGATAAATAGTAATAGAATTAACTGTCAAATGGTAGTGGAAATTTTGATAAATGACTTTGGAATTTAATGACATATGTCATTGAAAATTGGGAGACAATTGGAGTAGAAATTGGAGACAAATGAACTAGTTAAATAAAAGATCAAGGAGAGACCATAAGAAAGTGACATATGACAATTGTCACTTGCCACACCTCATGCCATAACCCATGAAATTGTTCAAAGTGAAAGACCATCTCATTTTTAATTGTCTTTCACTTTATGCAATTGCTCTTACCTCTTGTAATTTTCTCTTCTCATCTTCTTCATCTACGACATTTAGTCCTTACCTCATCACTATTGGAGCTTACTCTCACCTCCATTTGCTACTATCATTTTTGCTATCTTCTTCATGTTTGTCAATAAAAATCTATCCCTACCACCTTTATAATGAGGAAGATTGTATGATGCTTGGGAGCTAGGGTTAAGTGATATTTTGAAGATTTTAAAGCTCCATCAAGTAAGTTATGCTTTAATCATTATAGGTAGTGTAAATGAAACATTTACGATGAGTAATTTGAGATTGAATGATCATGATCATGGAGTTACATATATTTTGTAACATGGGTGTAAAAATAAAGAGGTTTATGGTCTTTTTTTTAGAGTATTAATGACATTCTTGGGTTGACCAAATGAAGACATTTATAATGATCATTATGAGATAGATTGAATATGTAAATGGTGTTAATTTTATGCTATATCATGGATGAATAAATGAATATATTTATGGCTCATTTTTGTGTTTATCATGTGTAATAATTCATAAATTGTTATAGAGATTTTTTTGAGGTAGAATAATCATTATAATGGTGTTTGGATGAGTGCAGTAAATTGATGAATGAACAGACATGTTTGATGTTCAGTTTTATGGTTGGGATTAACAGTCTTTTATGACTTGTTTTGTGAATGTTTTGAGTTGTATATTGAGGTGACAATATAGAGGAAATGAAGTAGAAAATATGATCTATGTACAAGATGTGTTAGATGTAAAATGTAGGAAGTTATAAAAATCTGGAAAAATTAGAAAAGAGTGGCTACAATATTTTAGCCATAGTGTTTCCACTAGACATGCTTATGTATTTTATTCATAACTTGACCTGTAGATATCCAAATGGGATAAGTTTTGATTTGGATTAAATTAAAGACATGTGGCTACATTTTTCGTAAGGATATAGAATTCAAATTCTATCTTTAAAAGTTTCAATATTAGACTTGAAGTTGAGTACTGGATGTGGTAAATTGGTGGATGAATACATGTGTTTGTGTTCTGTTTTGAGAATATGAAAACAATGAGTGATGAGTTGTTATGTAGATGTTATGAGTTTGGAATTAAGGGCTTAATGAAAGATAAATTTAGGTTAACCAAAATGTGGAGTTATGTTCTTGAAATGAGATGAATTAAGGTAATAGTTAGGAATAAAATGAAGGTGAAAAATGAAGTAGAACATGTGCAGAAAACTTATGATGAAAATGAATAAGAACATGTTCTATTTTGGTGTTTATGATCAAGCATGGATTTTGATTTGTGTGTGGATCGTATTGAACTGAAATTGAGGTATATGTGAAGGAGTTATCATCTTGAAATGATGAATGTTGAATATGAATTGTTTGACACTTATAAATGAGATGTGTTATGGAAAAAGGATAGGATTTCATGAATGATAAGTTTGAGCGAAAATGATGAATCAAATGAGTTGAGGTTTGAGAGTTTAATGAAATCGATTTGCTAGTTTAATTAGTGTAAAATGATGTTGCATTAGAAGAGGTGAATTTGGGAAAATTTGGAGTGAAAGTGATGTTAAAATATAGGTAGAAACTATTGGAAATTCTCTTAAGTGAGTTGTATTTCTACCATATCCGTTAGACGGACTTTAGGTTCGCTGAACGGACCTTCTCAAGTCTGGAAAACTTTCCAGCCTCTTTTATGCCCATTAAATGGACTTTAGGTCTACTAAATGGACCTTCACGGGTCTAAAAAGCTTCCCAACCCTGTTCATGTTCATTTTGGAGGGACGTATTTCTACTAAGCGGACATTCACAGGACACTTACACAAATTTGTGATTTTTACGCTCTAGATGGAAAATTTTCTCTTTGGGAAAAGTTGTAGATCTCAAAGTTCTCTTAGAAAGAGTCCTAGAATGAAATTAATCCGATATCTACAGAAAAAATATTCCTTTTATCCCAATATATGTTTATTTATAGATGATTGACTTATAATGTTTTTAATGAGATATTTAGGATTGATTGTGATCTTAAATGAGCCTAGTTGATTTGGATTGAGCTATTAAAGTAAGGGAAGTGTATTAGGTGTTAAGTAATGATTCAAAGATCATGTTAATTGGTTATGAGACACGTATTAAGGAAATGTACTCGGGATTGTTATTGCATGATTGAGAAGAGCATATTAAGCAACAACATCCAGACGTTGCTGTGACTTTGAGGCAATAACTTTCTGGAACAAACTGTGAGTAAGCTAGATGGTCTTCCTTAATTTAATTGTTGTTTTAAATTCTGTATTGGATTATTTTTTGAATATGCTTGAGTTGATCCTGGACTTTGAAAGTCCGAGGCGTTTGATGTATGCATAAGATATTGGAAGTGCTCCTTGTATATGAATATGACTGAAATAAGTGTACTCAACATTTTTGTTAAATGTCAGACTAAGGTCCAATGATAAACGTGTTTTGAATGTGAAACTGAAATCTGATGAAGATTGAAAAAATGTAAATGTGATGCATTTCATTACATGAATGCATGAAAGATAAAGGCAATTGTGACCAGAGTCGCCAGTATAAAAAAGATAAAGCTCATAATGTAATAAGAGTCGCTGGCTTAGTTGTGAGTCTTCTTCACCTTTGATGAGTCCGTACAATAGATATTCTTATGACCATTTTTGGACTAGAAGTATTCGTACTATCTTGTCTACTTCTAGACCAAAAGTAAAAGAAATCTTCCAGAGTTCCAAATTGGAACAGTGTGGTCTCAGATCTAGAACTACAGAACAATACATAAAGCTTTAAATCCCTAAAGAGCTCATCTCTCTTTAGAGGGAGCAAAATCATACACATCTTTATGTTGGAGCTATACACCTTATTCTTACTCTTCATGAAAGAAAAGGAATCCCTTTTACAGCCAGGATATCTCTTCTAGACACTACCTATACAACGTACCAAAACACCTTGATTGGTACCTTGATGACGACGTTGAATAATGGAAGTGTCATCCTGACCATAGCACCTGATTTCAACATCAGCTTGGATGATCCTACTTTGTTTGAATGTCTGCAAGTTCAAATCCAGATCACTGGAGCAGATCAAGATCCTATAGCCATGATGACTACTTTACATTACCAGATGATCTATCGTCTACAAAATCATGATTTGGACCTCAACTTTCCTAATTTCACTTTGAATGTTCTTTACATGGTTGCTGATCATTTTAATGATCAAACTACTATTATAATCCCGAAGCAACTACCAACACAGCAGCTTGAAAATTTGATTCCTACTGAATGAATCACCAACTACCAAAAGGTGTTCCACAAGCGTCATCGACACTTTTCTCATAGGACAACTCCTCCGATTCTGAAGACTTTGAGAGATGGAACTGTTAAGTCCATCTATGCACGGCCCAATGAAGATCCATCCAAACCTTCTACCTCTGGGGCAATCCTTATGATCTAGCCCATATTCTCTCTTATGGAAGGTAAATTTGTTCCTCCTATTCATTACTTCAAATCTAACGAAGATCCAATTTATATTAGTCATTATCGTGAACATTTTATATAGGATGTCGACCCATCTATGTGCAAACCCGACTGTGAAATCTATCTCATTCCTAAGTTAGGTGGTGATGATGATGATAGATATGGTAAGGAATAAGAAAAATCCGAAATCTCATTGTATGACTTCTCAACATTATCATCTACACAAAGATGATCCAAATCTAGATGATTCTAGCTATCTTAAAGGTCTATCGATAGAAAGCTTCAGAGCTAAATCTCTTCATGAGATGCTGAAGTCATCCACATATCAACCAAAGCCAACAGTTCCTATTATGACTCTTACTCCTATACCCTGTATGATGGCAAAGCCATAGGAGGAAGATTTTCCTTCTTTAAACAAAAATACTGATGAATTAATGAGGGTTGTCTATAACCCTTATATCTAAGCCAGAGGAATCACTTTACAAAGTACACT
>JANSVA010000008.1:35420651-35460446 GCA_025504915.1 Erythroxylum reticulatum | reverse complement strand
TGAAGAATCAGAGATGGTTTAGTGTTATTATGGGTTATATATGAAAGAGGAGAAGTGAAAGGATGAAAAATGTAGCAAAATATGTCTTCAGAGTCGGTTTCTGGAAAAGTTCGCTGCGACAAACTCTATTTTTTCCTACACAGACATGTTTTGGTATTTTGACAATAACATTTTCTATAGATGTCCCAATGGATTGATTTTTAATTTGGTTTAAATTATAGACATAGGGATACAAATGGTATGAAGGAATGGAGTCTAAATTTAGTCTCTAAGAAATTCAATTTTGGGATGGAAGTTGAGTATAGAATTTTGTTTCATCATAAAGATAGTCTGAAATTGTTTAGGTAGCAACTTTCCGATTATTGAACCAAATTGAATGAAATTTTGGCTTTTTTTTGAAGGAAATCAAGAGAGGCAAGAGGATCAAGAGGAAAGACATCCCTTAGCCAATTTCATAAGCAACGATTTCAAGGTGAGTTATAGTTTTATAATTAAGTAATAAGTCATTAATGTTTTCTTTCAAATGATGGAAATAAATGATTTCAACTACTTCATGAATATACTTTATAACTCTTTGAATGCTTTGCAAAAGTGTTATGTGTTTGGTATGAGCTTATTGTGTTGATGATTTATGAAAAGAATGTGAAAATGAATTTTGGAAAAGATACTATGTTCGAAAAAGATCAAGTTTCAAAAATTTGCCATTTTAGGCAACAAGTTTACAAGATTATGAAATACATGTTTTGTGGGTTTGGTTTGCTCCATTCTGTTGTCAAGTGCACTTTGACTAAAGGCTTCTCCCACTTGTCAGCTAGTGGCATGGAGCTCCTTCATGGATTGCCTCATGTTTACGACTACATAAAACTACTATGTGGCCTTATGTTAGTTCGTTATGTTCACGACTTCACAGGACCATTATATGGAAATGTGTTAGTTCATTCTGTTTATGGACCTTCCAGACCATTTTGATGTGCTTGTGTGCTCATGACATGTTGACAAGATAGATGCATACCTATTTTGCATTATTAAGAATTTGGTTGAGAAATTGAGAAATAAGTGTTTGTGATTTCAATGTAAATTTTTTTAAAATGGAAAATAAGTTTTCAATGGATTTGCTTGTTACTGGTTATAAAATTGTTACCCATAAGCTTTAAGCTCACCCGCCCTTTCGGTCCCATCTTAATGTGAGGAGCAAGAGATCAAGTAGTAAAGAGTCAAGGCATCACTCCGACTAGGCTTATTTTGGTTTTCAAGTTAGTTTTTGTAAAACAAGGTTTTAGTTGCATTTCGAGAAAATTTTACTTTTGTAAATGATGTATTTTTGGGATTATGATGTAATGTGGCTTGAAATGCCCATTAAAGCTTTGTAAAACTCCACTTTTAAATATTAATGAAATGTATGATTGGAGTTGTCTAATATTTTTCATGTTTTCACAAAGTATTTGGATTTTGGAAATTGCATGTGTTTATGTATAAGTTCATTTTGTTTGGGTTTGAATTAAGGATGGTTGTTGGGAACTTTGTGGTTGCATTTAGTGGAGTTAATGTTGGGGTTGAGTAGTTAAAGAAGTGTAAGTTGCATTAAATGAGTTATGTTGATTTTGGGTTTGGTTCTGCTTCTGAGGTTTTCGCCGCAGCGAAATTAACTCAAGGCTTCTTTTTTGTTTTTTGTGTTGTTTTTGTTGGCGTGGTGAATTCGCAACGACGAGACCAAATAGTCACCGCGGCGAAAATACAATTGCAGGTTCACCACAATGAAAGTTAAATTGCTCGCTGCGGCGTGAAATTCCCGAGGGTTCTAGGGGATTCTAGCATACGTTCGCCGCGGTGAAACAATAGTTTGCCACGGTGAAGCCCGCCTTTGCTTCCGAAGAAATTTTTAACTTCTAAGCCTCCCTCCACGCTCGATCTGCATAATTCCACATTTGATATTGGGCTCTGGAAACGGGGTCCAACAATGTTGCACACTAGGTGCCTCAGAATTAGGAGTAGAATGTGTACCCGTGTCTTGTGGACATAAGATTCATCCTTACTTCCCCAGTAAGAGCAAGATCAAGTCCTGGCTCCTTGAGTTCTCTTTCGAGGCGGCATAATCACTTCTTCAATTTAAAATCATGTAAAAATATTTAGTTCATATTTCATGTAAAAAAATCTCAAAGCATGTAAAACAATACAAAAATAATGTATGTTGTTCATTTAAAATAATGCATGATCATTTCATAATGGAAAACTAACCATTTAATGCCAAGGATACTCCTAAACCTGGCTCTAATACCATAAGATGTTAGACCGCATTTTCAGAGTCCAACTTCGGTATCATAGAACGTGAGCGTATTACCTATTAGGCCTGGTCCCTTCACTAATCCCAATACAAATAGTTGGGGGAATCAGGTAAGGTAGTGGAAGAGGAAAGTTGAAAACATGAAATTTGAAATGAAAACTTCGCAATCAATAATGGCAGGCTCATCGTAGGAAAACTGTGGAAGTATTTCCAAGGACCTTTTAGGGTAAGTTCGTTGCATCCAACCTTTGGCTTCGTCATGGCAAAGTCCCCGGATCAAACCCCCACACCCTTCAGGACAAACATGTTGTAGTGAAAGGCTAGCTTTGTTGTGGCAAAGAACCTAGATAATTCCCAAGTGCCTTTCAGGAAAAATATGATGCGGCGAAAGTTTGGCTCCACTATGACAAAATTGCCAAAATCAAACAGAAATACCCTTACGGAAAGGTTCATCGCAGGAAAACCTTTTAACCTAGACACCCAAACTCAACTATCAAACACCAAATTTTGCACATACACCTCCAAAACCACATCTATAACTCAACCAAAAGATGAATACAACCATATACAAAAGAAACTTCTTCAAATCCTTAGTCTCTTGAAAATGAAATGTGAAAACATGAAAAGTCATAAGCAAACACAAGCATGTTTCAATAATATCAATATATAAGAGTTTTACAAAGCTTTAATGGGCATTTCAAGCCATAACACAACATTGGTCTTAATCCCAAAAATATCAAAAGTATATGAACAAATAAAAATTGAAATGCAACTAAAGTCTTGTGTTTTTAAAAAACTAGCTCAAAGTACAACGATATGCAAATTGGAGTGATGTCTTGCCTTTCGTTCACTCGATCTCTTGCTCATCACCTGAAGATAGGGATGGAATGGGGGTGAGCATAAAAGCTCTTAGGTAACAAGTTTATACTCGAGAACAAGCAAAACCATTTAACATCTTCATAATCGTAGTAATTCCACATTAAAATCATAAAACACTTATTTCTCAAATTATCAACTTATCAAATAATTCATAAGCAACATAAGTCATGCATTCATCAAAATTGTCACATTCTAAACATATAAGCAAATTAGAATGGTTTGGGTAGGTCCATAAGGGAGTTCTTATGAATTTCAAGCAATAACAGAACGTACTAACACAATCCCCCATAATGGTCTTGTGTAGTTCATAAACATAATGTACTATTTCAATCCCACATAATGGTTTTGTGTTGTTGTAACATGAGGGAGTCGACGAAGGAGCTTCATGCCACTAGTGGGCAGGTGGGAGAAGCCTTTAAAAGAGTCAATGTGCACTTGACAAAACAGAATGGACCACTATAAACACACATAACATGTATTTCATAACTTGTAAACGTATAGCCCAAAAAGGCACATTTCGGAAACATGATTTCATAAGCACAATATATTTCCCAAAATCATTTCCATTTTCATTTCATAATTATCCACAAAATTCATATGCAAAACATCTAACACTTTCTCAAAGCATTTAAAGAACAATAAATGCACATTTACAAGGTAGTTGAAATCATTTAATTCCATTTATTTGAAAGGAACATTAATGGCTTATTAACTCAATTATAAACATGTAAACCACCTTAAATTTCTTTGCTTAAAAATTTGCTTAAGGATGCCTCTCCTTTTTCTCCTCTTACCTTCCTTGATTCCCTTTAACATTGGCAAAAATTCTCATTCAATAGGAATGCAAATTGAAAAGCCATGAAACACATTCACTAGAATTGATTCTAGAATACTTAAACTCATGCATTTCCTAAGCTTCATGAACTAAAGCCCTTTTAAAAATCCAAAGGATTCATAATGCACTTACCTTGAATCTCCACCAAATAAAGGGATATTTGGATCAAATGAAAGCTCTTCCCTTCCTCTTTCTTTTTCTTTTCTTGAACAACCTCAAAATCTCTCTTAAAAATTAAGAAAAGATGAAACCCTAAATTTCTCCCTTCTTTTCTCTCCAACAACAACATTCTCTCCCTTTCTTTCTTATTTTCATTTCTTCTTCTTCTTCTTAAAATAAGACAACACTTTTCTTCTTCCTTTTATACTATTAATGAGTGTAAAAAGTCCACTTTGCCCTTCCTTTAAAGCTTTATGGCCTACCAAAAATGCCCTTTTTACATTGCACTCTTACTAATTTAATTCAATTAACTAAAGTACTAAAATCCTACCAACATTGACGTACTAATTAACTCAAAAAATAGTTAATCTGTTAAGGCCTTATAATTTAATTAAATCATGTTTAACAATATTAAAAAAAATTCGAGGCCAATAGTATGTATATCTTATGAGATACAAATTTGAGGCCTTTGAAAAGTTCAAAGAATTCAGAAATGAGGTAGAGAAATAGCTGGGTAGAAGTATTAAAACACTTCAATCAAATCAAGAGTTTCTAAATTATCTCAAAGATAATGGGATAGTATCTAAGTGGACTCCACCTTACACGCCACAATATAATGGCGTGGGAAAATGGAGAAATCGAACTTTGTTGGACATGGTGAGGTTAATGATGGGTTTAGCAGATCTGCCAACATCCTTTTGGGGATATGCACTTGAGATTACTATTTATGTGTTAAATGGAGTCCCTTCAAAGTTAGTTGATGTTACTCCATATGAGATGTGGACTAACAAGAAATCCTATCTTTCTCATATGTAAGTTTAGGTTTGTTCAATTTATATGAAGCAAATTTGGTCAGATAAGTTAGAAGCTAAATTTGATAAGTGTCTATTTATAAGATATCCTAAAGAAACAATAGGATATAAGTTATATAATGTTTTGAAACAAAAGGTGTTTGTTTTAAAGCATGTTGTCTTTTTAGGGAAAGAGTTTCTTGTAAAATAAGACAGTGGGAGGAAAATTGAAATTGTGGAAGTTTAAGATGCTTAAGCTTATGCAGATCAACTGCCTAAAACCTGAGACTATTGTTCATAATGATGAAACAATAGTTCAACCTTATAACACCCAAGAAGTTTATAGGTTAAGTAAGATACGTCATATTGTAGAGAGATGGATTTTTCATAAGTGAATATAATGACATATTGCTTATAGATTACGATGAGCCTACTACCTATAAAGAAGTTATGAATTTGATAAATGATTTCATATCATGGAATCCGAAATGGATTCTATGTATGAAAACCATGTATGGACTTTGGTTGACCCACCCGAAGGGATAAAACCCATAAGGTGCAAATGAGTATTGAAGAATTAAAATGACATAGAGGTTAATGTAGTTACCTACAAAGCTAAGCTTGTAGCTAAAGGTTATCGACAAAGAGAAGGAGTTGACTATCACGAAACATTTAGCTAGTATTTATGCTTAAATCCAATAAGATGCTCTTATCCATTACTACTTTTTATGATTATGAGGTATAGCATGGATGTGAAAACAACTTTCCTTAATGAAAAATCAACTGAGGATGTGTACATGACATAACCCGATGGTTTCATATCCAACGATGGCAAAAAGTTATGCAAGCTTCAAAAATCCATTTATAGATTAAAGCAAGCATCGAGGAGTTGGAATATCCAATTTAATGAGAAAATCAGGGAGTTTGGTTTCTCACAAAATCCAGATAAACCTTGTATATAGATGACATATTACTAATAGGAAATGATATCTCAGCTTTACAATCAGTCAAGATTTGGTTGTCCAAGAACTTCTCCATGAAATGCCTTGGAGAAGCAACTTATATTTTGGGGATAAGAATCTATATAGATAGATCTAATAAGTTTCTTGCTCTTTCTCAATTTATATACATAGACAAGATGCTAAAAAGGTTTAACATGGAGCAGTTCAAGAGAGGTTATCTTCCTATAACGCATGGAATTACACTCTCAAAATCTATGTGCGCAAAGAAACAAGATGATAAGACTCACTTTTATCACTTATTTTATAAATCCTTATGATTAATAAAAAGACATGTTCTTTAATTTGATGTTCTTATTCTTTATGAATGGATAATGATCTTAAATTGAATTAATGAATTCCTTGATAAATTATATAGCATGAAGGAAATCATAATGAGATCAGGATAAAAAGATTCCTATCATGTGCAATTTTGTTAGTGTCTAAATTATCTTTAGTCATAAGATTAATAAGACAGGACATTATTAATCCAGATAGACTAACACATGTTATGCTCCTTGATTAGATCAAGTAGTGGATCTCATAAGCTGTAAACATGAGTTGTTCAGAATTAACATATGGATGCTTGCTAAGAGTAGTAAGTACATTGGATGAATCGCTATGAGACAATCATATGGACAATCTATTCTAGTTTCAGTGATAATCTCATCATAGCAATGGTGCAAATATATTTAGACTTGAGGTGCTCAAGGATATTTTGGATACTAATCCTATACTTTAACTCCATTCCTCTTTACCTCTGAGAGGTTGCTCATAGGGTAGTGATTGGGTACAACTTAAGGTATTCAAAGGTAATTGAGTAGCCAATAAAGGATTCACCACTCCTGATAGGAGGAGATGATACCCACAACCTGTTATCGAGGTTATTTACTTAAGAATCTCTAGCCAGAGTGGAAATGTCATGACGATAGTCTTCAGTGACATATCCAAATGAGTAATGAGCCTCAAGGATAAGAACTAACATCACTTGGGCTAGATGTGACATAGTCAGTCTTGTGGGAGTTGACACTTTAACCATACTATAAACTAAGTGAGTTATAGAATGGTGAAAGTGTGAATTGCACGAAAACATTGTCTATAAAAGGGTTCATAGTCAAACCACTAATTTTCTAATTAATTAGGGTTATGATGTGTTGTTAGATATTGCTCATGACTTGCTTGAATTAAGTGTTAATTCAAGTGGCCAACATAACCGAGAACTTAATGAATCAAACACATTAGAGATGCAAAGAATGAGTAAAATGGTTTTGGAAGGGGATCCAAGATATGAGAGATGCATGACTAAGCTGCAAAAATGTGGTAGTTTAGGGTAATTTGATTGTGAATCATATGACATATGTGAATCTTGGTTATTAGGTATGATGACAAAATTACCCTTTAACAAGCAAGATAACAAATTTATCCTTTAAAGAAGGGCTAAATATTTGCATGCTAAATTAAGTAGGATTAAAAGGCACTTAATTCCTACTAACTCTCTATTGATGTTAGGTGTTCGAAGGAGGCCAAAGGGTGTCAAAGGCACTCCATTTTCATGTAAAATTAGTAAGAAAACAAAATGTCTTTTTGTGAATTGTTAACCATCTTCTAAACTACTCTTTTAAAGAACATGACACAATGCTAGCAATTTATATGTGTTCTAACTATTCTTCCTAAGAAGTTTCAGGCTTCATTCTTCGTCTGATTATCATTAGAGATGTCCTTCTTTAGTTGCTGTGGTTTACAACAACCCAAAGAGTTGAAGACAACAAAGAACAAAGGAGATTGTAAGGTACACATCTTAAGTTCATATTTTGTTTTACTACATCTAACGGCACATGTTTGATTATGTATTTTCAGGATTTTGTTTCATTTTCCACTGCATATTCTGATAGTTGATGCATGTGATGCATGATCAAAACCGAACAAAAGGTAAAAATGCAAGCATAAATCCAAGACATAAATTTGGACGGGTAGCCACACTATTGAAGACAAAATAATATGAAATTCTAGTTAATAGTATTGATAGGCGTAAATTATACTATGTTTTGATAATTGTTTTAATGTGTTTCAAGTGTTTATTAGATGATTATCATGTGTATAAGCTTAAAATTATGTTATTATTAATTTTTTATGTATTCTAAATGATTGTTTGGTTTATAGAAAGAAGAATTGGATATTAATTTTATCTTTTATACGATGTTTGATTTGTTTGTGATTGTTGGAAATTAGATAATTAAAGAATAAGGAAGATTTGAAGAAAATAATGGATACACGACCATGTCTATGGTCATGTAAGTCTCTTAGCCCATGTAGAATCATGAATTATGGAGATTTTGAAGTTATAAATGGTCTAGTACACAGTTGCGTATTAGACTGTATTTCGCAGACAACAATTCTAGCTAATTTAAGTTTTTCTATCACACATATTGTTTTGGTTTTTGACATTTTGGGGCCATTTTTAGAACCAAATTAAGTAGGGAATCCCTAGAAAGAACACTATAAGCCTTAAGAACTATTTAAGGACGTGAAATACATAAAAATGCAGCAATCACACATCAAATTGAATTAAAGTGGAGAGATCAAGAAGAACATCAAGAAAATTCCAGTATTCTAAATCAGAGTAGTAAATAGATTTTTCAGTTTTCATTTTAATTTTTTTAATTATCCTTCATTTGTTTGGATTTCTTTGATGTTTATCATATTTATGGGTTTCTAAATCCCTATTAGAAATTATTCTAGATTTATTTTGTGACTCTAATTATTAATGATTTCTATACATATTCTGGTGCTTGTGATAATTGTGCTTGTTTATACTTGACAAGAAACTAGGAGATTGAGTCAAAAGTAATTAAATTAGATTGTCCAATGAGAGTTAGTAGTTTAATAGTCCCATAATTATAAAATTAACAATCATTTGAAGAGAGATGTTGTGTGAGAAATTAATTATCCAACAGATAAGTTCAGATCTAATTGAAAACGTTAGGGTTAATTGATTATATCTTAAGAGAGAGTAATCAATATCTTAGAAAACCTAGGATCAAACATATAAATTAATTCAACAAGACTTTACTTTCTATTAATTTATTTTTATTCAATTCAATTTCGTATTACCTTAGACAAAGTTATATTTATATTATTAGTTATTACATAATTCTCATTGGAATGAAACCTTCCAATATCACAAGATACGATCCGTTGTCGTATTATTAAACTCCTTTGATTAGATATAAAACTTGCTCAACAAGTTTTTGGCGCCATTGTTGCAAAATTTAACATTAGGACAAATTAAACTCCTTTGATTTAAGGATTATTACCCCTTTCTTATATGATTGATGCACCCAATCCTATGAAATTAGAGAGAGACAGAGAGAAAGATAGAGAGAGAGAGTTTGGACAGAAAGTAGAAGACACATCAATATAGACATTGCAAGGCAAGAATGAGGAATCTGAAGAGTAAAACGTCAAGAAGAGATATAAAGAACGATGGTGGAGGAAATACAACATGAAGAGAGAGAAGGACCCTTATAAACTTCATGAGGATAGGGTTTAATGCCAATTATCAAGAAATTACAAAGCCATTAGTGCATATGGCATATGAACTATTAAAAGAGATGAAAAATAATAATTATCTTTAGACATCAAAATGAAGTAGATAATAGTCCACTTTCCTGGATCCATAAGGAATGATTGTTGTGGTAGCATTGTAGGCTGAGATCGATAACCTCATCAAGTATATAAAAAGCCTAATATCTACCTCTTTCTCTCCATTCAAAGCAATTTAGAACAACTGTGACCTATATGGATAAGAGAGACATATTATAGTTGATTGCTTCCTAATGGAAAACAATAATGTTCAATAATTCAACTTTATGGGAACATAAGTTCTTTGAGGAGGTACTAATCCTTACTAGAACACGTACATGTTGGAGTTATGTAAATATAATGCCCTGGAAAGCAAGTGTATTTACATATAACTTAAATTTCTTCCAGTTATAGTTTTATAATGAAAATATTTGTTATTAATGAAACAAAAGAGTTTGTTTTTATATGTGCAGTACCTAAAACTAAGTCAATTGTGAACTCCGTTTCTCGATCTGGAGGCAAACTAGGTAATTTAGCGAAAAACACGTCTAGGAATTCCTTAACTATAGGAATATCTTATACACTCTGTTTGGCTCAAGTATCAATCACGTGGGCCACATAGGCCTTACATCCACTATGTATTCACTTCAGAGCATTAATAAATAAAATCAGTCTGGTTAGCACTGCTTGGCTAATGCCTCTAAATATTACTCTCGGTTGACCAGGAGACTCTAAAATCACTTCCTTCGTATAACAGTTCATGATGGCCCTATGAGTAGTGAGCTAATCCATGCCTAAGATAACATCTATCTCCTTTAACTGTAAAATAATCAAATCTACTGCCAATTTTGCCTGATCAATTCGAATCAGACACTTCTTACAGATCTCCCCACTAATGATAGTAATACCAATCAATGTACTTACCTCTAATCCACATTTCATGAACTCTCTATCACAATGCAATTTAGATTCCATGTGTGGTGTGATAAATGAATGCGTAGATCCAGGATCTAGCAATGTATAAACTTCAAAAGTAAATAATGATAACACACCTGTGATGACATCTGGAGAATCCTGAGCCTCCTGTCTCATCATGGCATAGGCTCTAGCTTGAGACTGCGGTTGATTACTCCGCACCTCAGTCCTCCCAGTAACACTTCTAGAACTCATCTTGCCTCTGCCACGACCTCTCTATCCAGTCCCACTGGCTCGGTTCTGCTGAATAGTAGGTTTTATTACTCTACTCCCTCTCCCACCAGATTGTGCCCCAGACTTTAATGTGCAATCTTTGATTTGATGATCATGTGAGCCACACCGAAGGCAGGCTCCTGTCAATCTCCAACATACGACACTATGCTTATTCTCAAAATATTGATAAGCTGGCAACTGACTCAATGTTGCACCCCTGTTATTCCCAGTCTGAGTAAAATCACCCCTTTGTCTCAATCCTGACTGTCTAGATCCAGCTAGTGGTCTAAATGTTTGGGTTTGACATTTGGTGAACCTTCTGTTAGAACCACCCTGAGACTCGCTGGGCCTCTTCTGACCAGTCTCTGATCTCTACTCAAACTGATCGTCTCTCAATAATTGCTCCATTTGAATCGAGGCTGCTCTGAGCTCAGTGAAACTGCTTAGGTTAGGAAGAGCTAGCCTTGTTCGAATCTCCATGTTCAGGCCTTATTAAAATCTCCTACATTTTTCTACTTCAGTAGGAATTAAGACAGAAGTATACCTCATCAGCTTATTAAATCTGATCTTATAATTTGCTACAGATATTCCACCTTGTTTCAGATCTATGAATTCCTTCATCTTCCTATCCATGTACCTGGGGCATATAATTTTCTCTGAAAACCCTCAAAAAGTCTCCCCAAGTCAAAGTGCAAGGCCTGGTGGCACTGCTGGGAACATTCTTCCACCATTGATAAGTCAGGCTTGTAGCAAAGAAATGGCATAGTCGAACCTCTCGTCCGACTCACAGTCCATCTGATCAAATACGTGTTCTATCCGCTCTAGCCATCCCTCTGCTTCTGCAGGGTCTGTACTGCCATAGAAATCTACAACTCCTTGCTTTCGTAGTTTGTCGTACCTCCTTTCCCTTCTCTTAGGAATTCTCGGAGGCACTCGCTTAGGTCAAGATATCGACGACTCCCTACTAGATCTTTCCAATCTCAGGTTAGCTGAGTGTTCTATTTGTTCACTTACATCGGATAACCTATAATACACAATAACTTTAATTACTATTCGACATTTCCAAAACATTTCACGCTTAATATCACCACATATCCTTATGGATGCCAAACCATGCTCTGATACTAAAAATGTAACATCCCATTCCCAACTAACATATGCATGTGTGTCCATTGGATACACGTGTACATGCTTGTTAGAAATGACATGTTAACTATCTCACCTTCACTGTACATAACATGGCATCATACACTAAACCATCAATCACACATTTTTTAAACTCAAACTGTTATTGCATTAGTTAAGAATCCATAATTTACAACGTTTCACACAACACAATACCATCTAAGTTTTACAAGATTATCCTATGAGCTTAAATAACTCAGAACACACCAATTACAACAAACATGAAAAGAATATCTAAGTCCTTAATCTCAACTGACCGACCTCTAAGCCAAATTTGATTGTAATAGTTACACAAAATATGCTTCTACGAAGTCTTAGAAGCTAGGTCGTCTCAATCTCGAACCTGAAAAGCAACGATGCAATTTTGATGAATTTTTGCGAACTCAATAGAGTAACCATCCTCGATGGTTCACTTATGTCATAAAACGAGATCATTTATAACATGTAATCATATAGCTCAACTCCACTTAAAAGTATCAAATATTATCACAGATAAATCATTTCTAAGATACACAGTTCAATCATATAACAACATTCACACAACTTTGCAGATCATTCAATAAATTCGAATTATATACAGATGCGACATATATGAGACTCACATTTTATTCTTATTTTGATGCGACTATATGCTTTTATAGTATTCCGAATTACCAAGCTCAGTCAGTCAGTAAGTGACTCATTGATCACAACGAGCCATAGGCTCGAACCACATATGCGGGAGCTTAAAGCTCATATCAGTAATAGTATCAATAGCCACATCAGTCACAACTCCTTTATATTACATGCATTGAAATGAAGCACATGCCACAATTCAGTCATCAATTCAATCACTTTCATTTGCATGTAATATAATAGTATATCAGTCACAGTATCAATTACAGTAACAGTGGTCATCGAACTAATTCTGGCATTCAACCTTTCAGTTGAGAATAAAAAATCATTTGGGCAGACACATTCACATTCAAATAGCACTTTCAATATCATTCTCATGCATCAAAACACCTCGGATAAAATCTAGTACACAATCAACACAATTCAGTACAATTCAATAAGATTGCAATACAGTTCAATAATGTACAAAACAATATGGTGAGACCATCTTAGCTTACTCACAGTATGCTCTAAACAACTATTGCATTGATGTCCTGGCAATGTTTGGATGTGGTCGTTCAATGTGCTTCTCTATACATACAATACATACAAATATCACAATATTGCACAATTTTGTATTCATTAATACACATTCATGTATACTAAATATGTACAATGCATGTTCATGACAATTCCGAGTTTCTTATGATTTATTTTGTCAAAAAAAATCATTCAAGTATCCATATTCCATTGATCAACTCAGATTTGTTTAAAAGTACACTTTCGGTGTCCATTTGACACAATTAAATTCATCAGAAAAGTGAAGGAATTTGGTAACACATTCTTGTAACAAATTATTCTTCTATGTCTTAAGTCTCTATTGATACTAAGATCATTCAATTTGGTTCATTAATCAATGAGTTATGCATAAAATACCATAGACTGTGCACATTTGAAAGTTTGGCTAATGCATGTTCATGCATTCAAGTTGTACACCTCATATCTCTCAATTTCCATATCCAAAAATTACAAAAGTTATACCAATTTAAATATAAGAGAATAAGCTACAACTTTGGTGAAGAAATCTCAATCTAATTCGGCCTATAACAATATAGTTTATTCAATAACCATAGGATATAATTTCTGTCCCTGGTAGTGCTTCAGCTTAGGGAATGACTCAATTACATGCCAATTTTAAAAATCTTAGAGACAGAAATAAAATTCTACTTCTTCACAAAAATTGTATACTTATGTCTCTAGTTTAATATGAATGAACAATCAACTCATTCATAAATCTAAAGATCAAGTTATAATTAGGATACCGAAGCATGTTCATGAAAATTTTCCAATTCATAACATTCCAGTAGACTTCCACACTTTCATCCTATCAATCACTTTCAAATCAATTCAGATAACTCTAAGTTTTTATGAAGAGAAATAAAAATATTTTCGGAATCTATTGATCTAAGTTTCAAGTCATTTGGAGTTCAGACGAAAAAGTTATAGTCAAAAGACTTAGGATTGTTCAATGAAATATTCTAGTTTATAACCATAAACCACCACCTTTCCTCTTCCTAGAACGCAGACTTCATCTTCTCCACTGAAAACTCTTTATTTTTTTTCCCACTTTTCCACTTCATATCTACTACATCCATTACATAAACTAACTTTCCTACTATCCTTTCAGTTCAACAACTCACAACAAATCAAAAAAATCCAAGGTTCATACTTAATCATCAAAATCTGAAATCTCACCTTCACTTTCTGCCTCTACTATATTTTTATAAATTCTGCACCTTTCTTATAACTTTTGCAACTTTCTCTCTCCTTTTTTGTCCCTTCACATCAACCCATGTTTTCTATCATTTTACTACTTAAAACACAATACCTCATTATACTCTATGTCGTCTTTAACTCTAACCTCATTTAAATCTATCTCTACAATACCCAAACATTTACGCATATACTATGAAAAACAGAGTAGGTGTTTATCAACTTTTCTATATGGTTTTGCATGTGTTTTAAAATCCAACAATAACCTCATCCAAATCTTCATTTCATCATATAGTTTCATTCTTTTCATCTCAAATGCAAAATCAAATACAACACTAAAAAAAAAAAAAAAACATCACTAACAGTTTTTCATCACTTTTTACATCTTTTCTGCATTTTATTAACATCAATTTACAACCCAAAAACGTTCACTCATGCACCCATCCATAAGCATGAAAACATCATCTCTTTGTCATTTATCCTTAATATAATCATGAAAATGAAAGCACAAGTTACTTGTTTCTAGGAAAAACTCCAATAGTAAGAGTTGAAAAAGATTTCGATGGGTCAAGCAAACAACAAGAATTAATGATAAAACAATATATATGGACTAGTTTCGGTGATGTATAAGCAAGGAGAGTTTTTGTTTTTGTCAAAACCTTCACTGTGAATAAACAACAACAAAGGAAAACTTCACCGTGGCGTTTTGCATGGTTGAAATGTGTCACTATATAATGCTACCACTTGTCACAATTTAACTAGTTTATTTATTTTCTTATTTTTCTTAATCTGAAAAAATATCCCAAATTTTCAAAAATTTTAAAAAATTCACCAAAAATCTAAAATAATTAGATTATTCTTCAAATAAATTTTCAACTTAAAAAAATTCACAATTCATATTTTAATTTCATTTTTTAACAATTAATTATACCCAAAAAATGTTAGTGAATGCATGTACAATTTTTTTAATGTATCAAAATAAATATTCACATATGTGTGAATATACAATGATGCATGAGCATGAATTATGCTACCTAATTTCTCATTAATCTCTAATAAATACCATTTTAATCTTAATTCAAGTAATGGGATGTTACAGGCAGAAAGGGAGCTTTACATTCAGCCACTCTTGGAAACCCTAAAGGGAGAGAAAACAAAGAGAGAGAGAAGAAGAAGAGGAAGAATAAGTGGGTCCTGATGTCGTTGCTCCCCAAATAAAGTGGTATCTCGACGCTGCTGCCTTCTCGATTTGTCCAACCTTAGTTTCATTTTCTCTTCATTCCCTTTTTCATGTAAATGTATAAAGTTGAGATGGATTGTATGAAAATGGATTTTGGGTTGTTGATAATATTCTGAACTCTCTTTCAAGATTTTATTTTGAGTTAATGTTGATTTATTTATTTTTTGTTTATTTTTTTGGGTGTTGTGATTGAATAATTTAATTACATGTTTCAGTAACAAATTGAGAGGGTGAGGTGAATAAAAATAATTAGATCAGATTAATAAGAGTTAGACAATCTAATTGACCACTTAATCAATCTAATTGGTAATTTCATAGAGAGAGATCCTGTGCGAGACTTAATTATTTATTAGAGAGATTTAGAACTAATTAGAGTTGTGGGCAATTTGTGAATTAAGAGATTGCAAATTTCATAATTCGATCAGGATTTACAATTTAAGGTTTAATGGTTATAACTCGAGAGAGAGTAATCAACCTTACGACCGTCTAGAACCGACACCCCATAAACACATAAATGACTATATTAAAATTAATGATAGGTAAAATCTCCTCTCTCATAACTTGATTAACTCTCTTGAAGGATTTCCATTATAACCTATGTGACTGCTCAATTTAATTATGTTTTGTTGAAATTTCCATTTTACAATTCTTGAAATAAATTATTGTATTTACTTTTCGTGTTCACTTGTGCAGTTTTTATTTCTTTTTATTCTTTTCTTTGAGGCTTAGACAATTTAGGATTAGGCTAGTAGCCTCCCGTGGGATCGACACCTCTTATACTATAGTCGCAACCCATGCGCTTGCGATATTTGAGGGCTTATAAATTTTAAAGCTCAAATGAAATGATCACTTACATAGCCACTTACACGTGCGTGTATATGACCACATAAGTCTACAAAAGCACATACAAGCCTATATGTGTTTGTGATATGATCACAGTGACTTATATTGTCACATACACACTTGCATATATGATCATGTAATTCATTGTTTAATTGATTATGATTATGAATAACATATATATCCAATTATGATTATGTTATTCAATTATGATTCTGAATATCATATATATTTATATGATGACTAACTTTTAATCCCGTACCAAGTGAAGATAGAAGTCTAACTCGAATTTAATTGAAAAGTAAAATTTGGAATCACTTCAATTAGACTAAAGCAATGGATGGAGTAGAAAAAGCCGAATGTAAATATTTTCAGAAGATGTTGGTTGAGAGTTCAAAAGTTGGAACCTCTCATTTAAAGAGACATATTGATTTATCTAGTAGAAAAAAGATAGTATTAAGAGGTCAAACATTTTTTACCCTTAACCTTATGATAGGGAAGAATGAAATGACTACAACATCTTATAACAGTAACAAATCAAGGTTTTTGATAGCTTTTATGGTAATTAGTGATGAATATCCTCTATCTAAGGTTGATACTAAAATATTGAGGATGTTTTGCAACTCATTGCAACCAACTTGCAAGGTTCCAAGTTGGAATACGTTGGAGAAGAACATTTTGAAGACATATAAGGATAAAAAGAAAGAAATTTGAATAATATTGTCGAGTATTGAAGGACGGATTGCCATTACAACAGATATATGGATAGTCAATAACCAAAAGAAGGGTTATATAGCGGTGATGACATATTATGTTGATAATAACTAGAATCTACATAATAAACTTTTAACGTAATTTATATTCTTCAACATTGTTATCATTTACTTTTTCATTATGTTATAATTGATGATGGTAATATTTATACATGATTGGTTCATTTATATGCCAACATCACATACAAGTAAAAGGTTGGAAACTGTATTGGCAAACTATTTGATAGATTTTAATATTGACACCAAATTATCTACCATAATAGTAGACAATTATAACATAAATGATGCTCTAATTGAAAATTTGAAGAATAAGATACAGGTTAAGAGCTTGTCAGTTGGTGGAAGGTTATTCCATGTGCATTATTTTGTTGCATACTTTGAATTTGATTATGAAGGATGGATTGCATATCATAAAGGAAGTAATAAATTTGATTAAGAATAGTGTAGTATATTGGAGTGCAACACTTAAAAAAGTTGAGAAATTTGAAGAAACTACATGACAACTATGCATTCCAAGCACAAAGATGTTAGTTTTGGATTGTCGAACTAGATGGAACTTAACCTTCAAGATGTTGGAGTCAATCATTCAATATGTTGATGTGTTTACCAGTTGAGACTAAGAGATTTTCAGTACACTTGCATGCCTATAGAATAACAATAGGAGTTGGCTAGAGAATGTTGTGCGAAGTTGGAATTATTTTAAAATGAGACTGAATTGTTTTCAGGAACAAAATATCCAACTTTGCACTATTGTTTTAACACTATATATGAGATAAAAAAAAAGCTTTATATGATTGGATGTTTGATTCTAATGAGGTTATTCAGGCTATGCTAGAGTAGATGATGAAGAAGCTGAATTCTTATTAGTATATGGATGGACATATTGATGGAATCTTACCTGTGCTAGACTCGAGATGCAAAATAGAGGAGTTTAATTTCATATATAATGTGTTGTATAGTGATCAAGCTTAAGAGCATGCAGATGTCATTAAACAATTTTTTATGATTTGTTTAGTGATTATCAACTCATAATGGAAAAAATTCATGATCGGGATCGTAACTGTTCAGATTGTTTAACTTTGGCTTCAATTTCAGGTTTAGGTTCAGGCTCAGGCTCATCTTTTAACAGCAATATGTTACTTTCACTTACAAAATTTATGAAAGAAAAAGAGCTACGACTTCGTATAATATAATGCAATTAGATAAATATTAATGAAAGATTATGTGGACGAAGTTGAAGGTGTGTAGTTCGATGTATTATTATGGCGGAAGAGTTATCAAAATAATTTTCTAATCATGCAAGTAATTGCACGAGATCCATTATCAATTCCATCATCCACCGTTGCTTTGGAGTCTGCTTTTAGCATTGGTGGTTAGGTTATTAGTTCTCATTGTGCTTGAATTTATCCTTTTACTTTGAAAGCCCTTATGTGTGCTTGAAGTTAGTTAGATAATAAAGATATTGAGGGTAAATTCTTTTCTTTTTGATATATTGATTTTGTCAATTTTTTATATTATCTTACCATATATATATTTTTAATTTGTATATTAATAAAGCCACAGGTATTAATACGGAGGGGACAAGTCCCACTCATCAATCAAGTAGACATTATTTTGATAAAATATTCAAAGAAGAAGGTATATTTAATTATTTATTAATTATTACCATGTATTTAATATTCTTTTAATTTTAATATTACATTACTAAATATAATACTTCTACATAAAGAAGAAGTGATGCAAGCGATGACGATCCTGACTACAATGATTAGTTGCTCTTTCAGTCTCTCTAGTCTCTACCCTTTTTAGTCTCCAGTCTTTTGTCTCCAATCTCCATCATGATTCTATCTTGAATCTTTGTAAATTAATCATTTAAAAATTTTGGACAATCATTTTTGTAAATTTCTTATCTTTAATTAATTAAATTGATTGCTTTAATTATAATATTTTTTTTCATTTCCTATAATTTGATCCTTCTTAATTAATAACTTCGGTTTCTTCTTATTCATCTCATCAATATATGTAAGTTTTATATATTCATTCATTATAAAATCTCAATTTTTATTAATCAATTGAAATTCGTAACTCTAATTAATTGAATTGATCAATTGAATTATAATATTTTTCTATCATTTTCTTTAATCCTATCCTCCTTCATCAATAAATTTGGTTTCATCTTATTCATTTTATCAATATATATTCGTTTTACATATTCACTCATTATAAAATCTCAATTTTTATTAATCAATTGAATTTCGTAACTTCAATTAGTTAAATTGATTACGTTAATTATAATATTTTATTTGATTTTCTATAATCCTATCCTCCTTCACTAATGAATTTGGATTTATCTTATTCATTTTATTAATATATGTAAGTTTTGCATATTCATTTATTATAAAATTTCAATTTTTATTAGTTAATTGAAATTTGTAATTCTAATTAATTGAATTGATCACTTTAATTATAATCTTTTTCCTTCATTTCTTATAATCCTATGCTTCTTCATTAATGAATTTGGTTTTATCTTATTCATTTTATCAAATTTTTATGCCTTTTATATAATAAATCTCAATTTTTATTAAGCAATTGAATTTCATAACTGTAATGAATTAAATTGATCACTTTTAATTATAATATTTTTATTTAATTTTTTATAATTTTATCCTCCTTCATTAATGAATTTAGTTTTATCTTATTCATCTTATCAATATATATACATTTTATATATTCATTTATTATAAAATTTCAATTTTTATTAATCAGTTAAAATGTGTAATTGTAATTAGTTAAATCGATCACTTTAATTATAATATTTTTCTTTTGTTTCCTATAATTTATTCTTCTTCATTAATGAATTTGGTTTTATCTGATTCATTTTATCAATATACATATATTTTTATATATTCATTCATTATAAAATCTCAATTTTTATTAATCAATTAAACTAACTCTAATTAAGTAAATTGATCACTTTAATTATAAATTTTTTCTTTCATTTCCTATATTCTTATCCTCCATAATGAAATTTTATATTATTCATTTTATAAACATATATACGTTTTATATATTCATTCATTATAAAATCTTAATTTTTATTAGTCAATTCAAATTCGTGTCTCTAATTAATTAAATTGGTCACTTTAATTATAATCATTGTCTTTCATTTCCTATAATACTATACCCTACTTCATTAATTAATTTGGTTTCATCATTTTTATTTTATCAATATTTATACTTTTTATATATTCATTTATTATAAAATCTTAATTTTTATAATTTTATTAAGCAATTGAAATTTGTAACTTTAATTAATTGAATTGATCACTTTAATTATAATATTTTCTTTCATTGCCCATAATTTTATTCTCATTAATTAATAAATTTAATTTAATTAAAGTTAATTAAAATTTTAATTAAATAAAAGCTCTATTAAAATCTTTAAAAAAAAATCAGGCAAACCCAATCCCGATTAAGCTTCAAGCTAATTTAGCTCGATTGGGCTAGGGCCTTAGGCCATACCCATTTGGTCTTCGAGCCTAGCCCGAACCACTGCCATCTCTAACATAGATATATTTTTTGTTCAAACAGAATTTCATGATCATCAATTTAATGCTATTTATAATTATAATATTAGCATGAACTAAATTACATTAACAAATGCTTTTATAATATAAAAAAATAATTTAGTCTATAATAATCATAATGATTATAAATTAGCAATTTAATGGCCTCTCATCTTTTTTTTTTTCCTTTTGAAAAATTTGAATGAATTAGGACTTGAAGGCGAATCAAGATGTCACAACTTACAAACAGTTTAATGTCTCAAAACAGCAAGGACGTTACAACTGAACAGCAAAAGAAAAACGTTTGTGATTAATATTCAGCTGCATGGAAGCCCTTAAGACAACGCACCACATGCACCTGATCTGAACATCTAAGAAGTACCACTGCGCATGAGAGTCATTAGAGACATAACGTGCACGCCGATAGGATGGGACGCAGCTAGTCTGAATAAGAGAAATTCACAGATACATCAGTGTGGCAGAGCTTCAACCCATGGAGTCCGTCTGTAGCAGACTTGGTTTAACTCATACGTTGAACGAGTCTACCATGATACTGTTCACATCACACATTTCAGTATAGCGTTAGATATTGTCCATGCTGAAGTTTCTGCCGTTATACGCTGAGTTGGAGTCGAATATGATAGAATCAGCTGGTTGTAAAACTGCTCTTATGGGGTGCTTTTGTTTTGAAATATTATGAAATTTCTCTTATCCTATGTGGCAGTGATCATCGAGGATAAGGTGGTCCAAAAACATTTAGGTGCGGTGTTATTTCGATAGCTCAGCTGTCGGGTGAGGATGTGTTTTAGGCTGTCTATCGCTCCATCTGACATGCATTTATTTTGCAGTTCCCTCCGTATGTTCGAGATGTAGGTAAATTTGAAGAATAACTGTTCACTAGTTTCCTCCGCTTCTCTGTATAGACAAAACTAGTTGACAATCTTTGTATATTTGGCATTTTATCAACTGTTTTTAATTTACCCTTCATCGCAAGCCATAAAGTGAAAGTTGCCCGAGGTTAAACATGACTGGCCCATGTGTCTTTTGTCCATGTCAACTTGGGAAGTTGGTAGAAATATAACTCCTTACAAGAGGAGTTCGAGTATCTTCCGTCTGTCGCATGTCTCCGTATGTATTTATCTATTTCAGAGTTGCAATAAGTGCTGCAAATTTCAACAGCTAGAGAGGTGGGGATGATTGAATTCTGGATGGTCTCTTGCTTTGTAATGCTGTAGCCACTGGCGCTTCTAAGGGTATAAAGCTCTTGATAGAGTCAACAATATTGGAGGTAGTCAAAGGCCCCACATACCAAAAGTTGTTGGATTTCCCATTACCTATAAGCGCAATGAAATTCGTTTTTATGCAAGTCCCTCATCTTTAATTTTTTTTTTATGCAAGCCCCTCATCTTTAAAATTTTTTTAAGTGTGGTGGAGGGAGTGTTTGTATTATTAATTGACCATTTGTTCCTATTTTTGATGAAGTAGCAATGTATTCATGGGCACTATAAAGATTGTTTATCCTTTATTAGTCTCCAAAGCCTTTTGGTGAGCAGTGTAGAGTTCACAATTTTGATGGAATAAATTACCAAACCACCTTAATTTATAGGAGTGCAAATTTCCTTCCATTTCACCATAGTCTTGTGACATCTCTCCTTGCTACCTGGCCATAAGAAATTGTAGAATAGTCGGTCTATAACTTTCAAAATTGAACATACAAAAGACAAGTGACCAACCCAATAGGCGTTTATAGAATTGAGAATCGAGTTGAACCCTCCCTACTCACTAAGGATGTTTAGAGCTCCAAGTAGAGATTTCAGCTTGGATTCTGTCAAGTAACTCATTATAATCCCTTGCTTTTAATCTCTGTGGTGAGATGGGGATGCCCAAATATTTCATTGGGAACTCCTGCTACTTGAATCCAATTAAGGTAGTGATCAAAGGTTGCGCATGTGAGGCACTCTTAAATAGAAATATGTTACTTTTAGAAAAATTTACTTGTAAGCTAGAGGCTCTGTGGAAAATCTTCAAAGCTTTGATCAATGTAGATACAGAAGGGGCACTCACTTTTTAAAGCAGGATCACATCATCTGCAAAAGAAAGATTAGTTAGTTTAAATTTGCCACACTTCGAGTGGTACTTGAACTCCTTTGTTGTTGCTACAACATGCTTGATGATTTTATGAAGAGTTTGCATCATTAGTGCAAAGATGTATGGAGATAAAGGATCCCCTTGCCTAATCCCTTTGTGATTTTTAAAGAACATGGTAGGTTTTTCATTCATCAAGGTGTTATGGGAAGAAGTTGTCAAGCATTGTTCGATCCACCTTATGAATATTCCTAGAAATTCCGTAGCTCGCAAAATATTTATGATGAAGCTCCAATTAACATTATCATAAGCCTCCATGAGATCAATCTTGATACAACAATTGGGTTTGCTTTTCTTCCTTGAGTAATTAGAGATGAGCTCTTGGAGTAGCATAATGTTATCACTAATAGGTCTTCCGGGTATATAAGCTCGTTAAGAGTGACTAAGGTGCTTATAGATAATTTCTTTGAGCCTTTGGGCTGTAAGCTTGGAAATGATTTTATATAATTCGTTTTCCTTTTCACTTATTAAGATAAAATTTTCATAGCTACAATTTTGGATAACTAATGCCACATTTTGATTGACTCTAGTTACTTCACAATTTTAACCCCAAAGAGCACCATATATTTTGCTTTCTAAAATTTCCATTAGATTGTTCATAGTTAGCTTTTGACCAAATTTATATGTCCAAAGTTAACTTTTACATAAAAAAATAATTGTATTGAATAAAGTTTTCAAATAGATGTGATTGTAGGTTTTTGACTTAATTAAACTCGATAGAAAATAAGCAATTTAAATTTTTTATTTTAGGTGGATATAATTAGGTAATTGAAAATTGGTGACTATAAATAAATATTAGTTGCTAGATTAATATTTTTAAGGGTTAATTATAAAATAAATCCTAAAATTACTTAATTTCACAATATTAGTCTAAACTTTAAACAGGGGCACAAAAATGTCCCAACTTTCAATTTATTGCAAAAATATCCAAACATTAAATTTTTTCGATAATGTTCCTAACCAAGTCTAATTATTTACATGACATATGTCTAACATGTGGCCCAATTTTTTTTCCAACTCATTTATTTGAAAATAAATTAAATTAAAGATTAATTAAATTAATACAAAACATATTAGATAACCTTTTGTTTTCTTCGTTCTTAAGTATTCACGATACAACTCTCCTCTCTGGCGATTATGTGTGAACTCAAGATATAACTATCCTATTGTCTTGCAATTATGTGTGAAGTGTAAATAACTTTCTGTTTTTTTTTTCTGTTCTTGAGTATTCACGATACAAGTCTCCTAATCTCTTACAATTGTGTATGAATTGTCTCTCTCTTATGATTATATGTGAACTCTCTCTTTTGTGATTGTGTGTGAATTGTCACTCTTTGGCCTCTAAAGTGTCGTTATTATCTTATGGTTGGGTGTGATTGGGAGTGTTTGCTTTTTGCAATTAAGAGGTAAGTTCATCTAACCTTAAGTTAGATTATCACTGTTTCCATCTAATTGTTGGAGGTTTATGGCTTAAGATCAAGAGGAATGGGTGATTATGAGGCTGAAGTTGTCCTGATACATCTATATAGTTGATGAATTTATTTCTTAAACCTAAGACTATCCTATAGTTGTTTTCTGTGCTTGAAAGCTCTTTCAATCATAATTAGATGGTGTAATTTGTTAATGGGTTGTTATGGTTCTTATAGTACTTCTTGTTAGAGTGATTACAACAGGTGATATTATTTAACATTTTTCAAATTCATACGTACTATTTCTAGAACTAGATGATGAAACATTAAGAAATTTGACATCAGTTGGTCACCATTTACTGCAAGTTTTAAAGAACATATGTTTCCTTAATTTAGTGTCATTGAGTTTGATTATTTGGTCTTTTGCAAATGTTATCATTCTTTTATTCAATTTCAAGTAGTTCTAATTCTTTCCAATAACCAATTTTGCTTCCTTTATATTCAAGCTTCAATAGTAAATGTAGAATTCTGGATCAAATTCCTTATAATAAGTTAGTGTTTTGTTGTTGAATTTTGTTCATTTCTGTTATTGAATTTGGTTAGTTAGCTATGTCTTCGTTTATTGGGCTTGTTGTTTTCCAGAAATATCTTGTAATTCACCATATAAGGAGCATTTTAACGTAAAATTGTTAAGATCCTATGTAAGACTAGTGGCACATGATAGAAGAACTCCTATTAAATTCATCTTGGCCATCGATGTAAACGTTTCTTGGTAATCTATTACATAAGTATGAGTGAACCCTTTTGCTACCAATTGAGGTTTCAGTCTTTTAATTGATACATTTGTCCTATGCTTTATAGTGAGAACCAATTTACATCATACATTGTTTTATTCAAAGGTAGAACAACAAGATCCCAACTTTTGTTTTTGGCTATGGCTTTCATCTCTTCCCTTATAGTTTTTTTCTTCTTAAGATCTTTTTTCCATCTATGTGGTATAGACACAAAATCTAAGGAAGCTAAGAAAGCCCTATAGGTAGGAGATAGTGAGTTATAAGAAATAAATTTAGAGATGGAATATTAATTATATGATCTAACTCCTTTCTTCACAACTATAGGAATGTCTTACAACAGTTATTAAAAGAAATTTTAAAAGATGAATTATAAGTATGAAAGATAGATTGAGCACTTAATTCTAAATCAGTTAAGGCTACTATGTTTGTCATTTGGCTAGGTAAAGTATTTAAAATTTTTTATAAGCATATATAATAAGATCAATTCTATCTAATCTCCTAACCTTTCTATCAAAAGGTTCACTTTCACTCTCATGCTTTTTTGAAGGTTCACCATCACCGTCATACTCCCAATGCCTATTACAGTGCTTGTGATTACACTATTTTTCATTGTATATTATTGTCATAATCCTTTGATTTGCTCTTAATTTTCCCCTTCCCATTTATTTTGACTAACCTGGCTAACTTCTTTAGTTAGATCCCTTGGTTCATTCAACTGCTAAATCTTTGCTCCCTCATATGCTTCTAACTCTCTTACTATCTCTTATAATCTCCCTAACCTACTTTCCAAGTTCTCAAAGCTTCTTAAAATTTAATCATTTTCCTTGTTCCCTCCCTCATATTTTCACCTAACCTTCTTTCCTCCATTTTGAACTTAAACTTTTTTTTTTTTTTACCATTTTTGGAAATGTCCATTCTACTTTAATTTCTCCTAACAACTTTACTTCATTAGCTTATGAGGTCAACATACTTGGTAAGCCTTACAAAGGTATTCAAGCACCTAATGAGACTAATACACCTTCTCCTATCTAAATCTTTGAACAAATTAGGAAGACATAGAGTCAAGTTATAGATGATAGTTCACTGATGGGATTACATTCAGTTATTAATTGAATTTCTCAGTACATCTATTTTCCATTGTATATTACTCTATGGTTTACCCCTTTTAAAGGATGTTTCATGATTTTTTTCAATGATGGTTATTATTTCCTTTTAGAAAATCATAATGCTTCTATTATTCTTACTGCTTCAGCTAAGCTTTCAATTTCCCTTAGTAGTGCTTCTACTTGAGTTTCTATAACTAGTTTAGTTGTAAACTATAGCAGCTGAACTAAAGAGTTAAGCTAACAAGGATCTCAACAACTTATCGATTAAATTACATATTCTTTAATCTATATATTAAATTCTAGTCTTTCAAATTTTAGTATTTTTGTATTTTCTATATCAAATTCTATAACCCATTTCAGTTTAATTTTCTTTTTGGTTTGATGAGGTGCTTACAATTTTGATTAGTTGGAAACTAATAGTAAAATTTTTTATAATAAAGGTGTTAATGAATTTTTTGGAGGCAAGATCAAATGGATGAAGGATACTATTGTTGTTGAAATTGGTTCATTAATACTAAAACAAGTCTCGGAAGATAAAGGCCATAAAGTTGTATGTTTTGCAAATTTCCAAAAGAGTCAATGAGATGTTTGAAAGAGTTAAGTTTACACTATGATAAGGACATGTTTTTAAGGCTTCAGTGCATGGAAGAATCTACTATTATTGAAATCTATTATTAGCATGGTTATGATAATCCTACAAGTGATGGTGAAGAAATTGATTCTACTATCAACAATAAAGATGGGTTATTCCATGTCCATATGGAACAAAATGATGAAGATTTTGTTGTTATAGAGATGACTAAATCCAAAAATGATATAGGTGATGATGAAATTTATGCAACTAATGATGAAAAATATGTTACTGCAAAATCTAATGAGAAGAAATATGGGAAGAAGCAATGATAGATGTAGTAACAAAGAGTGAAATTATTCAAACAATTCTTAAAGAGAGGTAGAAAGTTCATAGGGTTGGTGTAAGGAGTATGAGAACAATGATGCTCAAGTTCAATCGCCAATATGTATTTATGATGGTGGGTATAAGGTCTCTGATAGAAGAAAGAAATATGTTGATTTTAATCTAAAAGTGGAAATGAAATAATTTCAGCTTTAAGTTTACATGAAGTTTAAGGACAAGGTTCAGCTTAGGAAGGCAATTAGAAATTATGCAATTACAAATCGATATGATGTTTCAATGATGAGATCTGGTGTGAGAGTGGAAGCTTTTTATGATCCAGACTTTCCTTTAAAGGTTTATGCTAGTTGGATTGGAAATGAAAAAACCTTTGCAATGAAGATATTAGAAAAAAACATACTTTTAAGAAAGTGTGAAGAAACAAGCAAGCTAATAAGATATGGCTAACAAATCAATTCTTTCACAAGTTTATGAGGAAGCCAAATTAGCCACTTAGCGAGATGATAAATGATCTTCAAAGTAAGTATGCATTGCAACTGACTAAATCTCAATGCTATAGACCTAAATCGGAAGCTATTATGAAGCTACGAGGATCAATAAAAAGACATTATACAAACTTATGTTCTTATGGAAAAAAATTGTGGGTTAATAAAGAAGGTCACTTCGTCATCCAAACTGAACTTGATGAAAAGTCTAGACAACCAATGTTTAAGAGGTTTTACATGAGGATTTAGTACATTGAAATATGGTTTCCTTAGTGGTTGTCAAAAAATAATAGGGCTTATTTGATGTTTTTTGAAGACATTTCTTAAAAGCCCTTTGTTAGCTACAGTTGGGCATGATGTAAAAGATTAAATGTACCCTTTATGTTAGGTTGTGGCGAGAGAATTACTAATCTTTGTATTAGTTTTTAAGTCTTCTTGGTGATGATCTAAACATTAGTCATGGACATTTGTAAGTGGTCAATAAACGGTCAAAATTATGATATCGATACTATTTATTACTAAATGTGATTTGAATTATTATACTTACATTATAATATCTTTTCTTTCTTTATATAGATTAATAAATCATTAAAGAATCTCTTCCCAAAAGTAGAGCACTAAAAATGTGTTTGACATGTGTATGCCAATTTTTATAAATTACATAAATAGCATACATATAAAAGTTAATTTTGCAAGCGGTTAGTTGTATAACAAAGGTGGAATTTGATGAAATAATATAGCAGTTGACAACATATCAAAAAAGGCTTACAATGACTTCAAAGTAAGGAATCCTGACTCTTTTATGAAAGAACTAGTTAGAATAAGTCCAAATTGTGAGTTTTTTCATAACAATAAATTAGAGACATTTAATGGATTCATTTGTGAAGCACTATCAAAAAGCCTAATTGATATGCTAGAGCATATTTAAGTTGCTTTAATGACTTGAATTCATGAAAAAAGAGATATTATGATCAAATCCAAAGATGAAATATGTCTAGGGGTGACAAAGAAGATAAAGATTACACAATAGGAAGCAAGGCACCATATCATAAGGACAAACAAAAGTTCAAAGTTCAAAGTAATACATTTTGCAGACAAGTTCATTATTGATTTACAATAAAAAACATGTCAAGTGTTCAAACCAACTTAAGCTTCTTAAATTGCAAATAAAAAAAACTTCAACCCAGAGGACATACAAATTAAAGGCTAAAAAATCAACTACAACAAAATCTCAAATTGATGTTGGTGAATCAACATCAAAGTGAGCTATACATGAAATATGTGTTGTGATTTTGATATGTATTTCATCTGTGTGTTGTGATATGGATATGAATATATATTTGAAATTTTGTTCCATGATTTGGAAATGGATAGCAATATCTGACTGTATTGGATAATTTTCTTGAATATGGATAGAAATGGTAGGCTATTTTGAATAATTGATTTGGGTATGGTATTGTTGTTCTTTATTTTTATGGTAATGGCTAAAAATATAAAACCTATAGTCTAGTGTAGATTTATTAGCATATATACTTTGGTTTTTCATGGATGTTATATACGATTATGGTACTTGTTTTGATATGGTTGGAATTTTTATTTTTGTTGTTAGAGTCCACAAAGAAGATAAAAGATATAATTAGAGTATCATCTCACACATAAAAATAAGAGATGAAGGACATAAAAACAAAAAGAAAGGTAATTATAAAGCATTTTATTGGAGCTAATATAATATTGATGTAAAGTTATTTTCATTTAGAATGCTTCCAACAAGTATATCCACTTTCCTAGAGAGAAAGGCTTCAGCTTCTCATTTGGACTTTTACAAAACTTCCTTTGGTTCTTCCTTTTTTTGACTACTTGCTATCTGAAGCAAGTACCTTATTTTGTCACGACCCAGTACCACATCAGACATATGACAACCGCCGCATACTTAGGCTAAGTACACTCACATTATCCCTAATCTTACTATGTAAGGCTAACTGAATATCTCTCCCTTTTTTTTTGAAAAAGATTACGAAGCATAATGGCTATATTTTAAAAATCCCATATCTTAATCAAACACCTGCATTTAGTTTTAAATACACTTCTATATTTAGATTAAAATTCTACCACAACGTATGGACTTTTAAGTCTACTCAAAAGCAATCTCAACAACAATACCAAAAGTTCATACATAAGGTCTTTTACAAACTACAAGATAGTTAAGAGTTAATTTATAAAATCATAAAGCATATCATCATAACTAACCTAATAAAAAAAACTTCATGAGCCACTATACAATAAAAGTACAAATAGAGACTACCCAAATACGGTCATACCACGAAAACGTCAAAAGATCGCACGATACACTTAGAGCCTCAAGCTTACCAAATTAGCCTGCATGGTTGAAAACCAGAAGGGGTGAGTAGACTATGTACTCAGTGAGCAGGAAAAACATATATCGCAAATAGAAGTCGATACACACCAAGACGGTGTAAATAACCTATGAAGTGAACATATATGACATAGAAATACATAGCCCTAGCCTATGACTCAACTTTCATCCATGGTGAGTCTAAACTACATTCAACAAGAGCGTCATAACCCTAAGTGATGACCTCATAAGTGTCCAGACTTTAGGTGTGGAATCACCTGCAAGTCCCATAGAAAGGTGTCGATATAGGTACTCGACTTTTATGTACCAATGTTAAGGGTATGGAGGTCACTTAATCTATTATGCGTAGCATATGATTGGCCAATTGTTACCTCACCAATCATAAAAATATCATATAAAAATATTAAGTACAAAAATCAAGTAAAGTATTATGCCTTTATTTATCGGTCCAACTGATAAAATGGAACCTTGCTATGACTCTAAGCCAAAAAAGAACACGTACGCACAACATATATGACTCGATTATGCGTAAATAAATTCCAAAACATTATTTTATGCAATAAAAATCATCTTTTGCACTCCAAGTGCAAAGTTGTTCAAAAATGCAGTTTCAGAAAATAAATTTTTTTCCTTTGCACCTCAAGTGCTAGTTTGTTAAAAACAATATCATTTCTCAAAATACATAATAAAAATATCAGTTGTACTCCAAATGCAAAGATTTATTCAAACAATGTTGTTTATTAAATATACAAGAATACTAGCATCCATTTGAGATTCAATTCTACGCATTACCTAGGTTCAAAATTCACATACAAGTCATCATGCATGTCTTAGGATGTCTTAATCCAATTTGAGAGATATGGTTCCTCAACTCACCTTAAAAGAAGGTGCACACTCCCTTGAATTCAACAATCCTCAGTACAAGCTCGTTAGTCCACAGCTCTCGAGCCTTTATACATACAAATATGCAATGTATTTACTACTCAAACATGTTTCTCATATTCATACACCACCACAACCAAATTCATCCCTAATCAATCATCAGAAATTTTATTCTAACATATGTCAATAGGTCAATAATTCACTTACTAATTCAGCTTAATGTCTCCTTATCCATCAAGCTAACCTAACCTTATGTACAATGTTTACATCCTTTTCTTCCTAATGTTCCTTTATGAATTAGCTGTCTTCTTCTAATCATAACTCTATATAAAAAATACAAATGCCATGATTCTTATTCCCCTAGAAACTAGACTTCCATTACTATTAATATATCTAAAAGTTACTCAAATAGTATCTCCCTTTAAATTATAATCTCCATCCAAATTCTATCATGCTTCTGGTAAGAAACATATTGGAAATCAATACTCAAACCTCAATAAATCATTATCAATACATCTCCTAACAAAAACAATTCACATAATTATTTTCATGTTTTATACTTTCACTAATTTAGACTATAAGGTCCTAAAAAATCAGGAAATAATACAAGGTTCCTTCACAGGGGTCTATCACAGGCAGTATTAGGGAAACAAGCATAACTCAAACTTTAGTCACTATTTTGTCAAGCCACTTTCCCAGAGGTCAAGTTAAGACCTATATAATCAACTTTTATTCTTTGATGTTCTTAAAATTCTTGCTCTAAGAGTATGAAAGATAGATAGAAAGAGAAAGATGAAATTGAAACCAGAATTTCAACTTACCTTGATAACTTCTTTCCTTCTCCTCTTCTCTTCCCCTTTTTCTCTCTTTCTCTTCTCATTTTCATTTTTCTCCCTCTTCTAGCCTTACGACAAACCTTCACTCTTATTTTTATTACATTTTCATCCATTTTCTCTATAAAATTCAAGAAGGTCAAACTAATCTATGTGTCACCATTCCATTGGTCCACATATTACTATTCTATTAGTACGTATGTTATCCTTCTATTAGTCCATATGTTACTATTCTATTGGTCCATGTGTCACTTACTTTAGGCTTTACATGTGACTCATTTTAAGCCTCCATATTTCATTACTTGTAAGGTTACACATGTCACCAATTGTAAGGCTACATATGTCACCATTTGCAAAGCTACATATGTCATCATTCTATTGCTCCACATGTCACAAATCTAAAGTGACATTTTTCACAAATTTAAAGGGCCACTTGTCGTAATTATACTCAAGCCACTTTTCATCCATTTAACTAAGCCATTTGTCACTTATTCCCAATGCCACATGTCACCATTTCATAGGTCTAATCAACCTAAATTCCCATGTATCAATTTGTCTTACTCTTTAAAATTTTTCTTAGACTAGATGAACATATCACCTCATCAATTACTCAATTGTAACAATAAATTCCCAATTATAGTCCATCAAAACAAAATTCAATACAAAATCAACACATAATTACATCATGATCAGTAAAAACCTTTCATACCCCAAAACATGTCAATTGAGTGCATATACTATCTTGTAATGTTTTCTAAATCATGATTCATATGTGCATAAGAATATTATGCATGTGACTGAAATAAATCTCATAAATTCTTAAATGAAATAAATCATGTGACTTAATCTAACAATTTAATCTCTTAACAATTTTAGGAGGCAATATATTTCATATTGTCTTGGTAGACCTTGGGTGAGCATCTCAACTCTAAGGATAACCAAAATATGGATATGTGACCACCTTCAATTGAAGGTTTTGAGCACTGAAGGGAAAGAGGAAAAAATCTCATCTTGGAGGATTTTCCTGAGCTAGTCCACATTTCTTAAGCATTAGCAACCGGTGATACTTTATCTTTAAAGACTAGTTATTATACATCCTCTACTAATGGAAATTTCATAAGTACATAGGAGAAAATAACTACTAAATAGACTAAGTGTAAACTCAAACATTATAAGGGAGCTATGGTAGATAGACTTCTAAACCCACTTATAGATCTGCTTAAAGTAGGCGTATTATTTTAGTCCTTTACACTGGTTGGTTTCTTTTAGAGTAAAAGACCAACCTTTCCACTAGTACAAACATTGGATATGGATAGATGGAGCAAGAAGGGACTAAGAGAACAATGCCTATGGAGGATGACACTGAAATTTTCAAATTCAACAGTGAGACTTAACTTAATGAGATCTTGGAATAAGGTCTTTGACATGTTGGGATAACCTATAGTCATCTAGAAATAGAGGCTAGGAGTTGAACTTGATAGAGACAACATTGAAAACATCCCAATCTAGGTTAAGTTTCACAATATGCCTCTGGAATTTTAGACTATTAAAAGGCTCAGGTTCTTAGCAAGCTCCATAGGTAAACCAATTAGTATGGTCATTCAAATTGCATATATAGAGAGAATTTATTATGCTAAAATGTGTGTAGAATTAAAAAGAATGCTGAGTAGCTAGAGAGTATTCCTGTCATGAATTTAGAAGAATATGAGGAACATGTATGAATGGAGATAGTCATTTCCTATCCCTAGAAACTTAAAAATTTTATTAGAATATAGAATCTAATAGGAAAAACCTTTAACATAGGCAATTTACACTGAACTAATAACATTGGATAACCCTCTAGTACTAGCAACTTAAACAATGATTTGATTGTAGCCTAGATGGTAAGGAAACTTTAGCACAAACACATGAGAATGAAGTGGAGAATGCTAATATAGCATAATCAACTCATGCTATAGAAAATACCATTAAGCACAATGTATAGGTATTAATGGGAGATAAAGAGAAATGATGATGAAACTGAAGAACCTGTGAACTAAAAAGAAGAGGAACTGGAAGCTTCAACTAGTAATAAAAGAAGATCATGAAGGAAGCAAGATAAAAGCAAACTAAGGGGCTTCTTAACCTCTTATCTAATAGCATGAAAATTTTAATCTAGGATGTAAGAGGGTTAAATGTCTCTCTCAAAAGGCAATCTGTAGAAGAGATTATCTAGAGAAGAAGCCGCTGATTATGGGACTAATTGAAACAAAAAAAAGCCTCAACTATAGTAGTGTCGTAGTTTTTTTTAACACTAAATGGAAGATCTATTTTAATCATATTCACCATTACAATGGTAGGATTATTTGTGCATATAAATAAGACAAAGTGTTGATATAAAGAACGAAGGAATCTAATCAGATTTTACATTTGAAATTCTAGATTTAAAGTACTAATGCCTATTTTAATATGTGAATGATAACTGCTACTAATTTTGTGTTCTAAAGAGTTAAACTAGATGAAGACATCAAAACATTCAATGTAAGTATAATCAAGCCTTGGATATTGACATAGGATTTTAATCGCATACTCTCTCCTCTAAAAGTTGAGGGATCTAGAGTTAATCATAAAGGATCTTGCAAAGAACTTACTAAACTCATACAGTATATAGGCTTAGTAGTTTGAAGTATATAAGCTGCCTATTCACCTGGACAAATTAGTAACAAGAGGCCTTGTTCATAAAAAAAATAATTAGACAGAGAAATGGTTAATCAATAGCGGTTCACTCGATTTTTGTTTTCACTTGCTCATTTTGGTGACAATATATTCTTTGATCATTCATGGATTGAAATCTTGAAGATTTGTCGATACAATACAATTAGAATTCCCTTTAAATTTTTCTAATGGTCTAATAAAAAGAGAGGGCTTTAATGAGATGGTTTACAAAAATTGGGCACAAGAAGTTGAAGGCTATAAAACTTATTAGCTCATGAGGAAAGTTCAAAAATTCATTAAGGTATTTATTAAGGAAAACATTATGAGCTTTATTAATGCTAAGCATATTATGAGGATTACACATACAAATTGATACAAGTACCCCATGACACTACTTTAAGATCTTTGGAGACATAGAGATTGAGGGATTATAATGATGATCTCTCACTGCACAACTGAATTATCAAGAAAAATTATAGAATAAACTAGTTAAGAGAAGGAGATGCTAACACAAAAATTTTAGACTCCTTAAGTCTAGCTAAAAGAAATAGAAAAAAATCTCGGTGCTATAAGAAATGAATGGGGTTGAATAGATAGACCAGGTTAAGATCGAAGATATTACACTAAAACACTTTAATAAGCTATTGGGATTAGAATTCAAAAATAAATTTGGAGGAAGAGACATTAGATGGTCATTAAGGATTGAATTAGCTAGGAAATGAGGAACTCTATTTTGACAACTTTCACTCATCAGAAGATAAGAGAAGCTATTTTTTTCTTATACCCCTCTAAACCACCTAGTCTAGATATTTATAGTGCACATTTTATCTAAGAGATTTGAGATTTTAAAGGTGGTTTACAAACTAAAGCAATATAGGAGTTATCCACTTCTTCAAACATGCTTAAAGAGATGAACAACACCTATATATACTTGATAACTAAAAAATGGAATCCCTCTTAAATGATGGATTATATAGCTATTTCATATTGTAACACAGTCTACAAAGTAATCCACAATCTTATTCCTAATTGGTTTATATTATATTATGTTTTATAAATGTTTAAGTGTGTTTTTAATTATTTTCTTATATGATTAGCATATGTATGGGCTTACAATTGTGTTATTGTTAGTCTTTATATGCCTTATAAGTTTTTTTTTTGTTTAAAGCAAGAATTTAATCTTAATTTGATGTTTCAAGAGGTGTTTGATGTGTTTGTGAGTGTTGGAAATAAGGATATTGAAGAATGAAGAAGTTATAGGTTATGTGAAGGAAGGCACATGCAAGATCATGAGAGGCATTACATGGGACTACATGGCTCTCTGTCAAGATTGTGAGATGGAACACGATTGCGATAGAGAGGGATGAATAATATGCAACACATTCGTGTATCCATGCATGATCACGCCAGGAGGTTTTTTCAAGCATGACTTTTTCTTGTTTTAAGGTTTTTAGGATATTTTTGGATTCAAATTAAGAAGGAAAACCCTATTCATAACCCTAAAACCCTAAAGCACTACATAAGAACATGAAAAACATTGAAAGTAGACAAAAATCATTACATCAAAGTAGATCAAGGTGAAGAGATCAAATAAGAGCTTCAAGAAATTCCAACATTCGAGATCAAGGCTTCAAATAGTTTACATTCTTTTCCCTTTATTTTATTCATAATCCTTTATGTGTAATTGTATTTCTGTGATGTATAACATGATTATGGATTTGTCAATCTAGATTAGGAATTATTCTAGATTTATTTTGTGAACCTTATTTATTGTTGAATTCAATACATCTTTGAATGTTTGTGATAATTGTCTTGCATACACTTGACAATAAATCGAGGGTGTTAAGGTGTGCAACAAGATTTGAAAACTTAATAGGTCCACAATTATAAGATTAATTAAAAATTAAAGAGAGATATTAATTGTAAAATTAATTGTCTATAATATTGTTTCAGATCTAATTGAATAAGTTAAAAGTAGTTTTGTGAATCAAAAGATTACAAATATATAAATATCAAAATTAATCAAGGTTACTTGATTAGATATTGAGTGAGAATAACCAAAACCTTAGGAAATCTTGGATCAAACATAAATTAAATTAAAAAAGTTAAAGGAAACAAAATAAGGAGAGCCTAAGTATTCATCTTTGCTCAATCTCAATTTTATTGGCAGCTCAATTGTTTACTTACTTATTTGTTTTATTTTATTATTTTTTAACAACTATTATTTAATTTAATTCAAATCAATTTCTTAGTGCATTAGACTAAGTTCTTATTCAAATTGTTTAGGTGTCTGTAGTTCTCATAGGAATGATAACCTTAATACCATAAGATATGATCTGTATACTTACGATATTTAGAGTTTTATTATATAAAAAAACTTGATCAATAAGTTTTTTAAACCTTTGCTGGAGACTAATTAGCATCTTATACAATTTGAATTCCTTTGATTTAAGGATTTGATACTTTTCTTATGTGAGTGTAGGTAACTAAATTTTAAAAAAATTACAACAACTTCAAACTTAGTAACTTGTAGATTTTTTTTCTTCCAACCCAATAAAGGCTATACAACATGGATGGGGATTTCCACAACATATATAATCTTGGGTGGCAGTACCTCCTAAATTATTCATGGATTAACAATGCAGATATTACATAAGATTATAAGGTCTACCAAATTTTTGGTAGGATAAACTTAAATCCTTAGAGTTAAACTGTTTGGAGTCAAAGTTAGATAAGATAATAGACTAGATAAGATCCAAGTTTGACAGGTTATTAGATAAGATTAGCAAGTGGGAAAGTGAGAGAAGGATTGATGAATTCTTCATAAAGAACCAATCCTCTACTCTTTATAACTCGAAGGTTCAAATAGAGTAACCTTCAAATGCATTGTTATTGATGAATGTAGGGAGTGTTCTAAGTGACATAACTGACATCCATCTTGTGTTCTGACATTTTTGGGGGTAACCACCATAATGTTCAAAGTTAGAAACTAGATTATATGTAGGAGAATCTATATTGCTTGCAAAAATGATCTCAAAATACACTTTATGAGCATACTGATAATTCAGAATAGAGTAACTCTTACTCTGATGCATTGAACAATTATACTTCATCTGAATCTTTCATGGAAGATCTTGCCGATAGTGAAGCTAGCCATTATGCCTTCCAAGAAATATTTTCATCAATCAAATACAAAGAACCAATTTCAGCATGCTATGGGTGCGTATTAATGCCTTAGAGTGTTGAGGAGATCAAGGTCCATAAAGGAAGTTGCCATTCAAGAAGAGAAAGAAGAACAAATGATAAAGGACGTAAAGCTTAAAGAATATAAGGACTATCTATTCAAGAACTAAATGAAGACAAGGAAGAGGAACAAATGATAGAGGTAATATAGGTTAAAGAAGCTGCACAAGCCTCTGTACAAGAATCAGAAGTAGAAGAGGGGATGAGGGTGATTACAGAAGAAGAAGAGCAATTTACCTTATGACAGGACAAACTGTTGGATTTAATTGATGATTCCAAGAGTTTTATTATTCATTATTTTATTGATAGTTTGTTATCAAAAAGAGCATTACTGAACTTACTTGGATTTCTTAATTTGATTAATTATTTCCTTATTATTATCTTATAACATGTAGCTTATTTATAGGCTATTAAACTATCATGTGAAGAAACATGTGGCAGCAAGCCACCCATTATAGACCCAGATTGAGTGTAGAAAGTAGAGTATGTCAAGCTAATAACTTTAAACAAGTGCTACTTATAAGGACAATCAGGAATTAAGATAAATTTTTTCATTTTCATTTTATTTTATTGGTTCTTTGTTATTTTTAATTTTATATTTATTTTGTAGTGAGGGAATTAATGGGTCTTTATGGCATAAAGTGCCTCCAAATTCTATTGCCCATACCATCACTGTTGAAGTACCATAAGTATTCTTCTTATAAATGTTAGTTTATTTCCTTGTAGACAATCGTTTGGTTTCCATTTGATGTATGAAATTATTATTTAATTAAGAAAAAGGCATTCTTTATCTTTATGTATTAAGTTAATTACATTTGATGTTTTAATACTAAAGGTAAAATCCCTAGAACAATTAATGTGTAATTGAAATTATTATGAGATTGTAATTATAAGATTCAATTACATTTACGTATTATTGCTTAATGTTCATAGTTATAGTTTCATCAAGATAGGATATTGTTGAAATGGTAAAACTAGCACACAGTATGTTTCTTTCATATGAAGAAAGTAATTGTTCTTATAAATTGAAGCATGGAGATACTTAAACTAATGTGTGGGTGCTTATTAAAGAATAAGTCACTTAACTGACCTAACTATGAGAATCCAAAAAGGAACATTACTTATATGTCTATGGATTTCTTTATAATGATGGTTGTATAATTTATCCTTACATTTGATATTACAAAGGTATCTTAGGTGGGAACTATTGTGATTTGATGCTACTTATGAATTGTCCTAGGATAATTCAGTTGGTATTAGTTGGATGCTAAATGAGCTATATGAAGATAGTTGAGGAAGTTAATAAAGGATTCATCACTCTAAAGTAATTAGAGAGAATGTTCCACTATACTTGATTAGTAGTGATTTATGAAAATCTCTCACTAGAGTGAATTGCCATTAAAAAGTCATTTTCATAGCAAAAACAAACATAATTGGATGTAAAAGAGTAGATACTATATCCATACTCTGTCTGATTGAAACATTGGATGACAAAATGATTAAATTATACACCATAACCATGCATGAAGAGGTTAAGTCAAACTAATTTGACATTCCTAATATTTGGGTACTCATGACATGTTACTAGACATCAATCTTAATCTATGATTATAAATTGTTTAATTAGAGAATAAAGATAAATTAAAAAGATTTTTAATTTATTTACTTCTAATTATGAATTAGAATTATAACTTATAATCATTGTCAATATATTAGGAACCTAATAGGTGACAAATTAAAGAGTAGTTTAGGAAGGAAAGATCAATTTTAATTAAGGTGGACTTAATTATAAAGTTTGAGAAACTTTAGGATCAAATATGAGATATTTAATTTTATTAAAATTGAATTAATTATAATTAGAGTTTGACTTCAATTATGATTAAGGTATTTGATTTTAATAAAAAATTTATAAAACCCTAATAGTTTTTTTATAAATAGGAATAAGCATCAGGGAGTTAGCACTCCTACTTAATTCCTCTCAAGAGTTGAGAAATTGCTTTGTGGATACTGTTCGAGGAAGCACAAGTGGATAAATCGTAGTTAACTCTTCAAAAAGCTTTCAAAACATTTCAATAGGAACATTAAACAAGGTACGATTTCTTATTTTACGATTCATGTTTTATTATTTAAGTTATTCAATTACTGAGATCTGATTGGAAACTTGATGGTTGTCCGCAAGTTCACGGGTTCCAAGTAGTATAGTATAATATCGTCCCACAGGGAGTAATTGTGT
>JANSVA010000008.1:35370245-35388451 GCA_025504915.1 Erythroxylum reticulatum | reverse complement strand
CGAGTGCCAGAGGGGACAATACCTGGAGTGATGGCGGTGGAGGCCGGGCTCCACAGTAGCGGGCTTCGGCCCCTACAGTATAGTTCTCAATAATAATGTTATTATAATAGCTTACATAACATATAGGATTTTTACTTCCACATGCTATTCTAATTTGTAAAGGTTTATTTAATTTTTTCCAGTTTTGTAAAAGTGTTTTTATTGATGTGGAATGGTTTGGACTGCTAACTCTTTTATTCCTTTAAAAACAATTTAAAGATAGGGCAACCATCTTGGGCATCAAGCATACTGGTTTTAGACTCCAACGCCATCACCACCTCAAGCGCTATGACTAGTTCTTATACTCCAACCCTTATCCTTTTATTTTATTTTATTTTTACATTTTTAATTTTCAATTTTATTTTATCTTCTCTCATTGAGGACAATGTGTTATCCAAGTGTGGGAAAGATTGTGTGCATTGTATGTTTTTAATTTGAGTGTGAACTTTGCATACCATATGCTATTTTTATTTAAGATTTTATAATGTGACTGGTGTGAATGTGTCAATGGATAGGACTTAACGAAATTAGTTTAGCTTTAAACATAGTTTTAGGTTGTTAAGATTTATTAGCTTATGAAATTAGTGTCTTAGGTTGCTTTGGTTAAATATGCATGTTAATTATATATGACGCTAGTTCGTTCCCCAAAATAGTTTGTTGTTTAATAAATCCTATCGATCTTTGTGAATAGCATCACTTCTCATGAAAAGCTACTTAAGGATAGTGACAATTTTGATTGACAAACTAATTATCAATGTGTGTGTGAGTGATAGGAGTCAATGAATTTGAAATTAAGTCTTGATTAGTATGTACATTTAGTCCGAAGTATGTAGACATTTATTTTGTTAGTTAATAAGTTAGAACAACTTGAAGGATTGTGTTTGTAGTTAAATTTGTTTCATGAAGGTCAATGCCATTATACCATTATTGCACATGTGCGTGTTGTTGTTTGGTGTGTTTGTGTTTTGTTTGTTTTGTTTTTGCTTGAGGATAAGAAAAAGTTCAAATATGGGGATGTGATAGTTGTAGGTTGCATGGTTTTTTAATAGGAACATTAGTATGCTTTTAATTGTTAATTAATTGACTCATATATGTTTGGGTTTAGATTTGTGTTAGTTAGTTAGATATTTGTGTTTTGAGTGTTGTGTAGCTTAGAGCATGCTAGTATGATTTAATTTTGTGTGGTTAAGGTGCTTTGATGTGTTTGTTAGTGTTTGAAATTAGATTTCAAAAAACAAAGAAGATTTGGAGGAAGCCCGGATGAGGAACTAGGGCTATGATCATGATAGAGCCTCTTTTAGTAGGCCACACTAGTGACAAAAGCTATTTCAGCATACCACAATCGTGGCCTGTGCGAGGAAATACTAGGACCAGCCTCCTGAACTTAATTTTTCCTTAGTTATTTCGATCTTTTGGGCCTAAGTAAAACCTATTTTTTGCCCCAATTAACAAAAGACTATATAAGACTAGAGAAATGAACTAAAAATGAGAGCCTCCACTACTTTGGGAAAGCTAAGGAAGAAGAAGAAGGAAGAGAGAGAAAAGAAAGAAGGTGGACGTTTAGCCGCTGCTTCGACCTCCAATCCTCCAAGTTATCGTTTCTTCTTTTCATCTTTTATTTCGTTCATTTAATGTTTGAGATGGAATTGATGATGGTGAACCTCATTCTAAGGATGTTCTAACTTCTTTTATAGATCTATACTTTATTTAATGTTAATCTAGCTTCTTTTTTTGTTAATGATGCTAGGTGTTGTGATTATTTATTGCAATTGCATGCTTCGATAATAAATCGAGAGAGTGAACCAAGTGCAAAATGATTAGGTTAGTTAATGAGAATTAAATGATCTAATAGACCATGGAAATAATCAAAGAGATAATTATATGGAGAGAGATCTCATGTGAGGACCCAGTTGTTTACTGGAATGCTTAAAAACTAATTAGGCTATGAGTTATTTTATTAATTAAGAGATAGCATGTTTAGTAACTCAACTTAATTAGGGTTTATGATTTAGGGCTTAGTGATTACAACTCGAGAGAGACTAATCCACCCTTTAAAAGTCTAGGAATGACACTGCATTAACATAAAAATTACTAAATTAGCATTGATGATATGATAAATCCCCTTTCTCATAATTTGTTAATCTTCCTTGTTTGAATTTCAATTGTCAATTAGTGGTGTTCAAATTGGATTTCTTGCACTAATTTAGAATTCTCATTTCAATCACTCAATATTCGATTGTTTGCTTTTCTGTTTAATTTTTATTTTCATTTTAATTACATATTTAGGCCTTAGACAAGTTAGGATTCAATTATTTCACTAATTCCTTGTGAGATTTAAACCTCATATACTACGCTATGACTTATGCGCTTGCAAAATATTGAGAGTTTTATAAGATTAAAACTTTTTGAACAATGCATAACAACTTTTAGGCTTATACTTTAAATATCAGATATTTGCCATCCTATGGACTTCATCCACTTCTTAACAATTACTACTAAGCTAATCTCTTGTTCCCCATCCAATTAACTAGAAACAATGATGGCTAGAGTTTGAGCTTCATATGGAAAGGTATATTTGAGTTTTGTGGGTAAAGGTTTGAGCTCTAGAGTTGGTGAATTCTCCATGGAGGGTGGTATGAGTGTTTTTGTTCTTACTAATATTTTTTGAAGTCTTTATACATTTTACTCCTCTTCCTCAGGATCTTCCTTAGACTCAGCTTGGTTCACAGTCTTAGCTTCATTTTCTATCTTATCTTCTACTGATTTAATTTCTTTAAAGAAGGTCTCTTCTTGCTTTTGAAAACTTTCATCCATAACATCAATCTTTATACAAGCACTGAATTCTTTTGGATTTTTCAAGGCCTTGTTCATATTGAACTCCACTTGATCTTCACCAATCTAAAGTGTTAATTTACCTTTATGAACATTGATCAATACTTTTCTTTTGTTTATAATTTTTCATCTAAGAATTAATAGATAGTTCTTATCCTCTTTGAAATCGAGAATAGTGAATTCCATAAGGATAATTAAATTTTCCACTTGCATTAAAACATCTTCCACCACTCCAAACAATTTTTCAATTGATTGATTAGTCAATTAAGTTAGCATCAAAGTTGGCATGACCTCACCGAGTCCCAATGTTCTGAATATCGATAAAGGCATAAGATTTATACTTGCTCCTACATTGCATAAGCACTATGCAAATTCAAATTCACCAACCACACAGGGTATTGTGAAACTCCATGGATCCTTCAGGTTGGATGACATATGATTGGTGATTATAGAACTACAACTACTAGTTAACACTACCATTTGTTTCTCTTCCCAAGAGTGTTTCTTTGACAGTATGTCTTTCAGGAATTTGGCATAGTTAGGCATATGTTTCAATGACTCCTTGAAAGAACAATTAATTTGAAAAATTTTCAATTTCTTTATGAACTTTGCAAATTGTGCATCCAGTATTGTTGGCCCCAATTTTTTTTATGAATAAGTATGAGTTTCATCAATTATAAGATCTTTATAAAAGTTTGTGGAGTTAATTATTATGTTGATTTTTGAAAGATTATATGATATGGGTTGATCGAATTAAAGTGTTAAGGTTATAAGGATGTTCAAGGGTGCTTTTGGCAAGACAATTAAGAATAAAGAACATAAACATATAAGGAAGGGTAAAATGGACATTGTGAAATCGTTACGGGTATAAAAGGGGAGAAGATTTGTTATTTTGGAGGAGAGAAGAAGCTAATTTGTGGATGAAAAAAAGAGAGTAGAGAGAGAAGCATGAAAAAGAGAAGAGAGAGAGAAAGAAGAGAAAACAAGTTAGGGTTTCAATTTCTTAAGCCTTCAAGAGAGACTTTGAGGTTGTTCAAGAAGGGAAAAAGTCAAAGGAAGAGAAAAGCTTCCATTTGAGCCAAGGATCTCTTCACTTGGTGAAGAATCAAGAAAATCAAGAAAGACAAAAGAAGCAAGGGATCAAGAGAGGTAAGACAAACAAGAGAAGAAGCATTTTGAGCAAGTCTTTAAGCAAGGAAATCAAGGTGGGTACATGTTTATAATAGAGTAAATAAGCCACTACTATTTTTCTTTAAATCCAAGAAGTTTATTGATTTCAATTGCATCATAAGTGTTGCATCTATTGCTTGTGAATGATTTGCAAAATTGATATATGTTTGCTACATGAATTACGTTGATGTTTGATAAAAAGACTTTGCAAATGATTTCTAAAAAGATACATGTTTATGGAATCAGTTTTCAAGCTATAAATCAAGTATATGAAAAGCAAGCTTTTGAAAAAGTGTAATTTTAGGCAACAAGTTTACAAGTCATGAATTATGTGTTATGTGGGTTTCTAGTGGTCCCCTAAGTTCCATCACGTGCACATTGACCAAGTTATAGGCTTCTCCCGCTTACTCGTTAATGGCACGGAGCTTCTTCATGGACCCCCTCAAGTTTACAACTACACAGGATCATGATATGGAAATGTGTAGTGCGTCATGTTTTTGGACCTACCCAAACCATTCTGATGTGCTTATGTGCTCATGTTATGTTAGCAAGTTTGATGCATTCATGTTTTGTGACTTGTGGATTTTGGTTGAAAGCCTAAGAAACATGTGTTCTATAAACTCAATGAAAATTTTCTATGACAAGAAAAATGGTTTCAAAGGTTTTGCTTATTTTTCTTATTATAATCTGTTAACCACGAGTTTTCAAGCTTACCCCCTTTTTACCCCATCTTCAGGTGATAGCTAAGAGATCAAGTGATCAGGAGCCTAAGGGAAATTCTCCAAATTTGCTCAATTTGTATTTTGAGTTGATTTTGGGAAAGCACAATGTTACAGTTGCATAGCAAGTTTATTTGTTTAGGAATTGTTGTAATTTGATACTTTGAGATGATGTAATGTGGCTTAGAATGTCATAAAAGATTTGTAAAAACTGTATTCTATCGAGGTTAAGGAAATATGAATTGTGTATGGATGATATTGAGATGATTATTAGCTTGAATAGATGGTTTTGAGCATAAATTATGGGTATATATATATATACACATGTACGACTAAGTGAGATTCATGGGAAGACAAGATAGGAATTATGATTGATCAAATATAGTTGGATGTGATGAGTCAAATAAGTTAAGTTTTGAGAGTTTCATGAAGTCAAATGGGTAGCTGAATGGTTGTGCTCAGGACATTCCAAGTTTGTGAAATGCAAAATTTCAAGCCTTCCATAGGGTAAAGTTTGTGTTATGACTTAAGGGGAAAATCTAGATTGATCTAGGCTAAATTAGACCAAGTGGTATTTTAAAAGGTTATAGATCTTTCTTTTAGCGTTCCTTTAGTATGTAGTATGAAAATTTTGGACCTCTGGTTCAAAATTTATGGTCCTTAGCAAGGGAAATGCTTAGGAGTATAAAGATGTATCGTCTGTGATGATGTCACATCATCTGTGATGACATCATTACATCTATAGGGAAGCATCATCTATAAAGATGCATCGTCTGTAAAGATGTATCTTCTGTAAAGACATATAATCTGTGATGCCATCAGATCGTCTATGATGAAATCATTATGTTTGTAGGGATGCATCATCTGTAAAGATGTATTGCCTGTGATGACGTCATATCATCTGTGAGATGCATCATCTATAAAGATGTATTGTCTATGATGACGCCACATCATCTGTGATGACGTCATTTGTCTATAAAATTTTATCGTTTGTAAAGATGCATCGTCTTAAGAGTTGCATCGTCTTAAGTTGACTTTACATCTTCTTAAGTTGACTCTGCTTCGTCTTAAAAGTTGCATCGTCCTAAGTTGACTTTGCTTCGTCTTAAGTTGACTCTGCTTTGTCTTAAGAGTTGCATCGTCTTAAATTGACTTTGCTTTGTCTTAAGTTGACTCAGCTTCATCTTAAGAATTGCTTCGTCTGTTTTGCTTCATCTACTTTCTGATTCGTCTGTCTTTTGTTTTGTCTACTCTTTGGCTTCGTCTGCCCCTTTTGTTTTGTATGCCTTCTTGTTTTGCCTGCTTTCTGCTTCGTCAACTTTCTGATTCGTCTATCTTTTGTTTCGTCTGCTCTTTGACTTCGTTTGCCCTTTTTGCTTCGTCTGCCTTCTTGTTTCGTCTACTTTCTGCTTCATTTGCTTTTCGCTTCATCTACTTTTCGCTTCGTCTGCTTTCTGCCTATGTGACCTAAACTTCTTCTTCTGTACACTATTCATTTGATGCTATCGTCTACTCCATTTCTGACCCTTCAGACGATAGAATTTGTCATCAAGGTCTTTATGAAAGTTACAGATCTTGAAGTCCTCTTTTGAACGCTCCTAGAATGATCTTAATCTGAAAACCCTAGGGCAATTTATGTCTTTTTTCCCAAGATAGGTTCAATATGATTGAGGTCAAAACCCTATTTGATTCTTTCAGCCATAACTTCGTTATCTGACCTCCAAATGAGGTGAATCCTATGTCTAGATAAACTAGAGACATAGAGCTATCAAACGATATAGAGGAATAAAATTTTAAAATAGGTTTTAAGATGTTCAATATCTAGATGGAAGTTGAGCATAGAATGTTTGCTTCAGTATAAGAAAGATTTGGAAGATAGGGCCCAACGTCATGGTATTAGAAATGAGGACAAATTGAGGATGACTAATAAGTGTTAAATGGGAATAACCATGCATGGTATTATGCACAAGTACACAGTTTATGATGCTAAATGTTTGGGCTCCAGAATCGGGGTCCAACAGCTGTGGTATCAGAGCAAGAAGAGGAATCAGTGATGTTTAAGGAGACTTCATTGGAATAAATTCAGTGATTATGATTTCGCAAGAGTTGGGTTCTAGGAACGGTGCCCAACCTTATGTTATCTGAATAAGAGTTGGGTTTCGAAAACGGGACCCATCAAGTATCCTCTTCTGTAATTATTAAGGATATGGAATCTTGGGTGGATATAAAAGAGGGGCAATGTAAGGCGGGTATTCACTAACTTCAACATCTTCTTTCTTTTCTTGATCTTCCTCTACTGAGTGGGATGTGATAGAGAAGTGCTCTAAAAGCAATCACCTTTAACAGTTATCGTATAAATGATTTGATGATTAATAAAGACATTTTTCATTATTTTGATGTTCATACATTAATGGATTTGATGTTGATCTTAAACTGATTTAATGAAATCCTTGATACAAAACATAGCATGGAGGAAATAATGATGAGATCATGATAATGAGATTCCTATCATGTGTAATTATGTTATTATCTAAACTTTCCCTAGTCATAGGATTAATAAGATGGCATATCATTAATCTAGATAGACTAGCATATGTTATACTCCTTGATTGGATCAAGTAGCAGATCTCATAAGCTGTAGATATGAGTTGTTTAGAGTTAACATATTGATGCTTACTAAGAGTATAAGTATATTGGATTGACCTACTATGAGACAATCATATGGATATTTTATTCCAGTGCCAATGATAATCTCAATATAGCATTGGTGCAAGTATCCTTTAACTTGAGGTGCCCAAAGATATCTTAGATACTGATCTGATATTTTGACTCCATTTATCGGTTCCTTTTAGGGGTTACTCATAGGGTGGTGATTAGGTACAGCTTGAGGTATTTGAAGGTAATTGAGTAGCCAATAAAGGATTTACCACTCCTGATAGAAGGAGATGATACCCATGACCTCTTATCAGGGTCATTAATTGGGAGTCTCTGGCGAATAGATATATGTCATGAAGAGAGTCTTCAATGATACATAGAGTAATGAGATCCTTAGGATAAGATTTAATATTACTTGGACTAGATTTGATGTGGTCAGTCTATTGGGAGTTGACAATTTGACTATACTTTGAACCAAGTGCGGTATAGATGGTGAAAGGACGAATTGTATGGAAACGTTAAGTATAACCACCGACTTTCTAGTCAATTGGGGGTTATGACGTGTTGCTAAATACCACTCTTGACTTACTTGAATTAAGAATTAAGTGTTAATTCAAGTGACCAACATAATTGGGAACTTAATGGGTCACATTTATAGGAGATCCGAAGGATGAGTAAAATGGTCTTGAATGTTGATTCAAGATATAAGAGTGTTTCGGGATTGTATCGCACATGTGATCGTGGTAGAAAGCGTTACACGGAATGGATTAGAAACAAGTGTTGTTGGCTACCAATTTGGCCATTAACTTCCCAAACTTCCATTAATGCATGCTATTCACAGTCATCAACTTCCCAAAATTCCATTAATGCATACTAGTCATGGTCATTAACATCCCAAACTTCCATTAATGCATGATATTCATAGTTATTAACTTCCCATAAATTCCATTAATGCATCTTATTCATGACCATTTGCTTCCAATAACTTTGCATTAGTGATAGGGTTATGGAAAGCCAAATGGTGCAGAAAATATAGATGATTTTTTTGCATTTTGCGTAAGAAACAAGTGAGAAAAAAGGCTATTTCTTACGTACGCTCTCTTTTTCTCTCTAACTCTTACAAGAGTTCTTGTTTTTGCTAGCATAAAGAAAGAATTCTAGCCATCTCCTAGTAAGGTTTCATCCTTCTATCTTCTTGTGGACTTTCATTAGAGATGGTTTACGTTGATCGTTGTGGTGTATAGTAACCCAACATAGAGGAGATTAAAGAACGAAGGAGATTGTCAGAAAGGTATGTAAATATCTTACATTTAATGTTTTTGTTTTCTATATCTATAAACATGAGTAGATATGATTTTTGTGGTTCTGTTTTATTTTTCACTTCATATATTTGATATATATATTATGTATAAGATGTATGAGTAGAACCTTACAGTAGTATCAGAGCCATCTTGTGCTTTGTTAGATGTAGAATACATGACATGTGAAAATTGTTTCCATAGTTGTGACAACTTAGAGTCCTGTGATGTTTTGTTTGATATTAATTATAGAAAAATGATTTTTAGGATTTTGTTTCACCAATATGTTCATAAGATGTAATTGAATGATTCTGTGTGATCAAAAATATTTTTTAATGTGATTAAAATATCTAATTTGAATTTATAAGAACATGCATGAAATTTGTCATTTTGTTGGGTATGTGTTATCTGTTGGATAAACTAATGAGATTAGACATGGTTTTCATGGAATATGATTCTAGAAAATTATGTGAGCATATTTAGGATGTGTTTATGCCTCTTTAACTTTTTGTAGTATTATTGAAAATATTTTAATAGTTTTATCAAATAATTTTCTAGATCTGGACAGTTTTCTAGAAATTGTATGATCTATTTTATTTGATATTTTTGTTTGTTTATATTTCGATTCCAGAACCTTAAAAATCCTTTTTGTGATAAAAATGTCTTAATTTGATGTTAGATTCATGTGTAAGTGATTTTGCTCAAAATTTGATTTCTAGCAAGATTTTAGAAGTCATATTCGTTTATTTTGGTGTCTTATTAGCATTTCGGTGATCATAATATTTTTCGGTGATTCCTAAATTATTTTGATCACCATAAAATGACTTAGTGATGCTTGGAATGATGATTTGATGTTCTGGAAATAATTTGAAATTATAGAAATTAATTTTGAATTAATTTTAGTATAGCAATAGAATTTCTAGTAAGGCTAGAAAAATTGGCATGTGTGACAAAATTGATGTTTAATTTTGTACATCAAATAATTATTTTAAGGTAAATTAATTATGAACTAATTTCTAGAATTAGGCATTCATTTTAATTAGATTAATATTAATTTAAAATGAAATAACATACATTAGTAATTTTAGCAAGTTAGTAAAAGGAAGATAGTAAAGCTAAGTGTGGATTGGGCCTTTCATGTTAGGATCCATAAGGTGTCATAACCAAAATGATGTGTTTACATATATGCATTAGAGAATTAGGAAAATGTGTAGGCTTGCAAGATGGAAGGTTATTGGTGAAGCTCAATTTGATTACGTATTCCATATCATGCCAGGTAGTTATAGTAACTATGTATATATATATGTATAAATGTGTTAGACCATATAAGTTAGATGAGAACTTAGTCAAACCCCTCAGTTAGAATATTAAAGATAAGGCCTTCTTTTAATATGGAGAGAACCAAAGCCTTTTTAAAGTTAGAGATATTGGGCAAACCCAAGCCCTCTTTACACGGATATCTTCAAACCATAGAAATAGGATTTTCGGATTAATGTGTCGATTTTAACTAGAAGCCTTAGTTTGTTGGGCAAACCTAAAATCAATATAGACAGAGGTGAAATTGGGCAGTGTACATTAGATGTATATGTGTCAAGAGTTGATAGCCCAATGTGTAACACCCCACTCCCAACTGACATATGCACGTGTGTCCATTGGTTACACGTGTATATGCCTGTCAGAAATGACATGTTAACTATATCACCTTCACTGTACATAACATGGCGTCATACACTAAACCATCAATCACACATTTTCTAAACTCAAAATGTTATCACATTAATCAAAATCCATAATTTACATTGTTTCATATAACACAATACCATCCAAGTTTTACAACATTATCTTATAAGCTTAAACAACTTAGTACACACCAAATACAATAAACATGACAGAAATAGCTAAGTCCTTAATCTTAGCTGACCGACCTCTGAGCCAAATCTGACTGTAATAGTTGCACAACTTATGCTTCTATAGAGTCTTAGAAGCTAGGTCATCTCAGTCTCAAACCTAAAAAATAACAGTGCAATTTTGATGAGTTTTGTTAACTTAGAAGAGTAACCATCCTCGATGGTTCACTCATATCATAAAACGAGATCAATTATAGCATGTAATCATACAACTCAACTCCACTTACAAGTATCAAGTACTATCAAATACAAATCATTTTTTAGATACACAGTTCAATCATATAATTACATTAACACAACTTTGCAAATTGTTCAATGAATTCAAATTATATGTGGTTGCAACATGTATGCGACTCACATTCATTTTTATTTTGTTGTGACTATGTGCTTTTACAGTATCCTAAATTATCGAGCTTAGTCAGTCAATCAGTGACTCATTGATCATATCGAGCCATAGGCTCGAACCACATATGCGGGAGCTTAAAGCTTATATCAGTAACAATATCAGTAGCCACATCAGTCATAACTCCGTTATAGTACATGCATTGGAATGAAGTGCATGCCACAATTCAGTCATCAATTCAATCATTTTCATTTGCATGTAATATAATAGTATATCAATTACAATATCAATTACAATAATAGTCATAGTAGCAGTGCTCATTGAACTAGGTCTAACATTCAACTTTTCAGTTAAGAATCAGATAATCATTTAGGTATTCAAGTAGCACTTTCACTATCATTCTCATGCATCAAAACGCCTTGGACAAATATTGTCCCGAATCTAGTACACAATCAACACTATTCAATACAATTCAATAAGATCACAATTTAGTTCAATAATGTACAAAACAATATGGTGAGACCATCTCAGGTTACTCATAGTGTGCTCCAAATAGCTATTGCCTTGATACCCTGGCAATGTCTGGATGCGGTTGTTCAATGTGCTCCTCTATACATACAATACATACACATATCACCATATTGCACAACTTTGTATTCATTAATGCACATTCATGTATACTAACTATGTACAATGCATGTTAATGAAAATTCTTCTTATCATTTATTTTTTGGCAAATCATTCGAATATCCACATTTCATTGATCAACTAAGATTTGTTTAAAAGTACACTTTCAAGTCCATTTTGCACAATTAACTTCATTAGTAAAATGAAAGAATTTGGTAACACTTACTTCTAACAAATTATTATCCTATGTCTTAAGTCTTTATTGATACCAAGATAATTCAATTTGGTTCATTATTCTATGAGTTATACTCGAAATACCATAGACTATGCACATTTAAAATTTTGGCTAATGCATAATTATGCATTCAAGTTGTACAACTCATATCTCTCAATTCACACATCAAAAAATTAGAAAATTTCTACCAATTTAAATATAAGGGAATAATCCACAACTTTGGTGAAGACACATCAGTCTAATTTAGCCTAAATCAATACAGTGTATTCAATAATCACAGGATATGATTTCCATCCCTGGTAGTGCTTCAGCGTAAGCTAAGACTCCATTACATGCCAATTTTAAAAGTCTTAGAGATAGAATTAAAAGTATAATTTTTCAATAAAGTTGTATATATATTTCTCTAGTTTAATCTGAATCAAGAATCAAATCATTAAAAAATCTACAGCTCAAGTTATATTTATAATACTAAAGCATGTTCATGAACATTTTCCAGTTCATAACTTTCCATCAGTCTTACACACTTTCATCCTATCTGTCACTTTCAAATTAATTCAGATAGCTCTAAATTTTTATGGAGAGAAATAAAAATGTCTTAGGAATCTATTGGTCTAAGTTTCCAGTCATTTGGAGTTCGGATGAAAAGGTTATAGTCAAAAGACGTAAGGCTATTCAATGAAATACTATAGTTTATAACCCATACATGTAAACCACCACCTTTCCTCTCTCTAGAATGCAGACCATTTTCTTCATCGAACTGCACTTCTTCTCTTATTTTTTGTTGTTTTAATTTTGTATTATTCAATTAACACATATGACACTCTAACAAACTTTTTTACTTCTATTTTAGCTCATCACAACTCAAACAATTAAAAAAGAATCCAAGGTTTAAGCATGACATCAAAAATAAAATTATATACAGTTATTCATCATTTTCTGCATATATCTTCATCAGTTGCACTTTTGGATGATTAGTTTCAACCCAAATAGAATCTACTTCAATACTTCTCTCTATCACATTTATCTCCACATTTCTACTCCACTTTCAATTCAATTTACTCTAGTTCATATTTACATTTCAAACACTAACATCACACACGCAGTCCATCACCTTCTTCTTCCTCTCTCTGATGTAAGTTTTGTTTTCATGAATAGTAAACATTCTCAACAGAACATATATCCTATTTTTCACATCTTTCTGAAGTTAACAACTTCACAAAGTTTCATCTTAACACAAACAATTCAAAAAAAGTCAAAAAGTTAAACATAAACACCAAAAGCCGAAACTACACGTACACAATGTCTCTCTACTGATTTTGTTCCTAACTTTTTGCACTTTTCCATTTCTTTTTTTTCCTTTCCTCCTCCTTTTTCTATCATCTTACTCCTTAAAACACAACACCACATTATGCTCTATGTTTTCTTTAACTTTAACCTCACATAAATCCATCCCCAATATTTCCCAACCACTTACGCATATATAATAAAAACAAAGCATGAAGTTTACTGCAACGTTACTGCATATATATTTCTGCACATCTTTTAATTTTCTCATTCCTATATTGTCAACTTATACATAAATTACTTATACTACTTTCTTCTCACTTCAATGCAACCAAAAATAAGTCAAAAATCTAAGATTCCCATCTAGTTCCGAAACCAACATATTCATGCATGTTTCCATTTTTCTGAACTTTTCTAACTCTCAACATATGCATTTCTTTTCACTAACATCTACACTTTCACTTCATTTAATCCCTTGTTGTATCACAACCTTCCCTAGTCCTCGTTTCTTATCATAAAACCCATTTAAATTCATATTCATACATACTCCATAGATTCACATATGAGCAGTTAAAACAACCCATATTTGTCTTTATGTAAACCAAAAACAAAGTAAACAGAGTATGCACATATTCATTTCTGCAATTATTTTCAGCCACTTCATTTATCATAACCAATTTAGCCAAGTTTAAACATCACCAAAATACCATTAAATTATTACCAAAATTACTTACTTGATTTAACAAAGCTTTCGGCAGTGAGAGTGAATCAAGTGTACAGGCTGGTGTTTTAGTGTTGGGAAACAAGAAGAAAATTGTTTTTGTTCAACAATGCTTTCGGTGAAGAGACAACACCAGAGGAATGAGCTCCACTGAACCCATACACCATGTGGCTATATTGCATGTTCTATATGTGTCACTACTCACTACTGCCACATGTCATAATTTCACTGGTCTATTATTTTTATTATTTTTTAAATCCAAATTTTTCAGAAATTCCCAAAAATTCACCAAAAATTTGAAATAATCAGATTATTCTCCAAATAAATTTCTAGCCCCAATAATTCACAATATATATTTTAATTACATTTTAACAATTAATTATACCTAAAAAATGTCATTGAACGCATGTACACTTTTTTTTAATGTATCAATAAATATTCATATATGTGTGAATATACAATGATGCATGAGCATGAATTATGCTTCCTAATTTCTCATTAATCTCTAATAAACACCATTTTAATCTTAATTCAAGTAACAAGATGTTACACAAAGAGTGTGCACACATCAACAGTTAATAGCACTAGATTCGATAGTTGCATTGGAGATACAGTTGGTATGATCGATAACTACTAGTTGAACTAAGGTGGCTTATTATACAATCCCAAGATCATTCTTAAAGATATTAGATATCAACCCACTAGGAGAATTTATCTATGAGTTCTCTCGGATTTATAATTAGGGTTATGAATTTGTGAAAAATAGTGGGAGTCATATTGCGTGTTATTAAATTCCTTATAGACATGCATTTAAGTACATTATAATTTTTCTCACTTTGGCGAAAGGTAGTTATTGCTCAAGTCAACGCCATGAGCATTAGCAATGTGAATCTAAGATCATTGATGGAAGCTAACAAGTTGACTGGACTAAACTTTCTTGACTAGCTCAGAAACTTAAGAATAGTTCTCAAGATGGTTGAGGGGATATCTTTAGTGTCGTAGCACTAAATATGAATGGCTACATCGAGCGGTTGGCCTCCTTTGGTTTTGTTTTGGATTATGAGTGAAGTGTTGAATTAATTCTAATAGGTTTAACTAATAGTTACTCACAATTTAGGCTTAGCTATTGGATGAACATTATATCCAACACAATTCCCGAGCTAGTGAACATGCTCAAAGTAGTTGAGTCATATGTCTACAAGGACAAGGTTGTGATTCTTGTGGACTCTTCTAGTTCGAAGAAACAGAGCTAAAAGAATAAGAATTCTACAAGGCCTAAGGGAGGTGTAAAGAAAACAAAAAGATTGCCTCAAAGGGAACTTGCATCCACTATGGCAAGGATGGCTATTGGAAGAGAAACTGTAAGGCCTATTTGGAGTCCTTGAAGTAGAACAAGGCATCTGATGACCTTTAGACCTAATACATATTGATGTACGTGGTCCAATGTCCATACATGCCAAAGGTGGTTTTGTATACTTCATTACCTTTACCGATGATCATTCGCAATATAAGTCTGTGTATCTTAGGAGATAGAAGTCTAAAGCCTTTGAAAGGTTTAAAAAGTTTAGAAATGAAGTTAAGAATCAACTTAGAAGAAGTATTAAATCACTTGGATTGGATCGTGATGGTGAATATTTAAGTAAAGAGTTTTGGATTATCTCAGGGATAATGAAATATTGCCCCAGTGGACTCCACCTTACACGCCATAACACAATGGTGTGGCTGAGAAGAGAAACTGAAACTTGTTAGACATAGTGAGGTCTGTAATGGGTTTAGCAGATTTATAAAAATCTTTTTGAGGGTATGCACTTGAAACTTCTGTTTATATACTAAATAGAGTCCTATCTAAGTCAGTTGATGTTAATCCATAAGTGATGCATGCACGGAAGGACATTAATCTTGATATGATTCGGCAATCTTTAAACAAACTAGATATGCAAGGTTTTTGATACTTTTCTAGACCTCAAGGATCGCAATTGTCTAAGAAACCTAGACTAAGTAGTAAACCAAGAAAATTGAACCAAAATAATACACCACAATTGAGATTAATTGATAAGTAGAGTTAGGGTTCGTGGAACAACAAGAACTTAAAGAAATTCCTCACAAAGCTCTCAAATTATCAAAGTGTAACCCTAAAATTAATGTCAAGGAAACTATTTCTAGTTGACAAAATAACTTGAAAGTGGGCCAACATCTTGGTCCTAGATAGGTAAAATAATACTGTCTGAAAAAAATAGTAGGAAAACAACACAAAGTAAAAGAGGCCAGGCGATGTACCTAGTTTGGCGTGCCTGGCTTGTTGGGCATTAGTGTATGTGACTAGCGTGCTGTTTGGGCGCAGAACTTGGATCAAACTGACAAACTGAAATTATAAGTAAGAATCTTGCTTCTTCCAGAGTCCATCATCAACCATGCGGGCCACGAATGACTTTAACACAGCTTTGAATCTTTTAAGCCCAGTTCAACTTGTGGCGTTAGGAGGTAGCATCAAGTCTCGATTAGCGTCATGTTGATCTCGGTGTCTGTTGATATATTTTTCATTTGTAGCCTTGATCACATCAACCTCTCCATTATTAGAAAGATTCGTCCTCGAATTTGCATCCATATCAAATGGAGACAAGTCAACAAAATTAAAAGGAGTGAACACGTTGTACTCACAGGGCAAGTCAATTTGTTATGCATTATTGTTGATCGTTTCCAATATTTGAAAAGGACCATCTCCTCACAGTTCAAGCTTGGACCGCCTATGGTTAGGAAACCTCTCTTTGCGAAGATGGAGCCAAACCCAATCGTCAGGTTCGAAGATCACCTCCTTGCGTCCTCTGTTGGCTTGGCATGTATAAATCTCATTCTTGCGCTCCATATGTTGCTTAGCCTTCTCTTGTAACTCTTGAACTAACTCGGCTTTCCTCTCTCCATCTAGGCTAGTTAACCCAGACAAACGTAAAGTCACCATACCCAATATAGTTAAAGGTTTAAAGTCATAAACAATTTCAAAAGGAGAATAACCGGTAGTAGAATGCGTATTACGATTATAAGAGAACTTAATAAATGAAAAGCAATCAGACCACGTTTTCAAATCTTATCCTATCACAGGACGCAACAACCTCCCTAACGTTATATTCACAACTTCTATTTTTCCATTGATTTGTGGGTGACTTGTAGTAGAAAACAACAATTTCATTCCCAATTTTCTCCACAAACATGCCAAAAATAGCCCAAAAACTTGGTGTACCTATCCAAAACTATTGACCTAAGAATACTATGCAATCTCACAACATCTTTAAAGAATAAATCAACAAAATGCACAACATCGTTAGTTTTTTTACAAGCAATAAAGTGAGCCATCTTACTAAATCTGTCCATAACAAAAAAATGCTATCTCCACCCCTTTTTGTCTTCGGCAACCCTACAAAAAAGTCCATAGAAATGTCCATCTAAGGGTGACTAAATGCAGGTAAAGGTGTGTATAGGCCATAAAATTTAGTGGTCGATTTAGCTTGCTTACAAGCAATGCAATGGGTGTAAATGCATTCTACATCCTTTTGCATACCCGGCCAATAAAAATGCTCATGCAATATGTACAAGGTCTTAGCGATACCAAAGTTCCCCATAAGTCCTCCATTGTGGGCTTCAAGCACAAATAATTCACGCAATGAGCAATTAGGCATGCATAAACAATTCTAGTGATATAAATAACCATCATGCCTAACATATTTCTCAAAAGCACCTTGTACACAAGTGGCATAGACACTAGCAAACACCACATCATTGGCATACAATTCCTTAAGATGCTCAAACCTTAAAAGTTTTGAAGTAAGAGTTGAGATTAAGGAATACTCGCGTGATAAAGCATCGACAATGACATTCTCATTGCCTTGCTTGTAGTGCAGCATTCATGGAAAGGTTTCCAAGAACCTCACCCAAGTTGCATGTTGCTTGCTCAATTTACTTTGTCCTTTCAAGTAATTGAGATTCTTATGATCAGTTTTGATGACAAATTCCTTTGGTTGCAAATAATGCTGCAGCGTTTCCAAAGCTTCCACCACTGCATAAAGTTATTTATCTTACGTTGGATAATTGAGTTACACTCCACTCAATTTCTCATTGAAGTATGCAATAGACCTGTTTTCCTGCATTAAGACAACACCTATACTGATCTAAGAGGAATTACATTCTACTTCAAAAGCTTTATGAAAAATTAGGCAAGCACAACATAGGTGTGGCACATAAATTTTGTTTCAATAAGTTAAATGCATGCTCTTGATCTTTTCCCTAACTAAATCCCTTGTCCTTTTTAACAACTTCGGACAAAGGAGCAGTAATGGTGGAGAAGTCTTTCACAAACTGTAACATCCCCTCATCAATAGGAAGGG
>JANSVA010000008.1:35352068-35365369 GCA_025504915.1 Erythroxylum reticulatum | reverse complement strand
TTTTCATATAGCCATCTTAAAGATAAATGAGAAGAGTCTCATTTATTGGCTACTTTATGATTGATTAAAGTAAGAAGCGATGCATTGGATGCTATTCTCTTCTTCCTTTCCATTCATAACCGAAATTGAGGGTGTAATAATGTATTCTTGCATGGTTTAACTCTTTCTCTCCTTTCATGGATGAGTGAGCCGAAATTTGCAAGAGAAGAGTCTCCTTTTTGGTTCATTTTTCCTAAGAAAAAACTCCTCCAAACATTTCTTCTCCTTTCCCACCAAAGGATCTTGTTAACCAAGTTGTCTAAGAAGTACAAGTGGTAGATCAAGTTTGTTGAGGATACAATAACAAGGAGAGAATAGATTGACAAATAAAAGGATTCAAAAGCAAAGGCTTTGGATATAAGAAGAAGTAGAGGATAGCGCAATGACGAATTAAAGTTGTAGCGAAGGAGTCAGTAATGTCACTATCATGTATAGATTGGCATGATGATTTGCATATATTGCTTCTGCTGCAAATAATATTTCTAAAAAGTTTTGAAATCTACTAGTTCTCCAAATATGGCATGCTTTCTTTTTTCGATCCAACAATAGGATCAATAAGTACTTTCATGAAAATTGTAAATAGCTAAAGGTTAGATGGTCCCTTTGCCTAAGTCCCTTTTTCCTCTTTAAAAGGTGGTGTGACTTCTCCATTCATAAGTACAATGAAGGTAGGTGTAGTTATGCACTCTTTATTCCACTATAAGAATTTTCTAAGGAATCCTATATTTTCCATAGCTATCAAAAAGAAGCTCTAATCTACTTAATTAAAAGCTTTCTTTAAATCAAATTTTTTCATACATTATCCCTATTCCCTTTCTCTTGTAATGTTTGAATAAATCCTAAGCAATCAGGATCTTATCACCCATATTTCTTCCTTTAATGAATGCACCTTGAGTTATTGAAGTTAGGGAACTTAGCAAAGGTTTCAGCCTCGATACCATCATTTTATAGATAAGTTTGTAGATAGTATTATAGCAGGAAATTAGTTTAAACTCCCCTATTATAGCATAGTACAAATGAATGTATGACTGAAAGCTTTCAACATTTTGCTCATCATAAAGAATTTTTGGAAACCATGTCCAGACAGTTTTAAAGAAATCCCCATTCATTTAATCAAGTTTAGGTGCTTTATTTAGATTTAATCATTTAAGAGCTTCCCTTATATCCCTCGGACAGAATTTCCTTGCTAGGTCTTTATCTTCCTTAGTTGGGATTCTATTCTTCATAAATGATTGTAGTGGAATATTATGTGAGGTTGTTGCTCTTTTAGATCATAGAAATTTGATGAAATATTTTCTTGTTATATGATTGACTTCACTCTGGCCCCATATTAGTTTTCCTTCATCATCCTCTATGTAATTGATTCTATTCATTTTCTTTTCTACTGAGATTATTTTAAAGTAAAAGCTAGCGCATCTGTCTCCTTTTTTGATCTATTGAATTCTTGATTTCTACTTTAATACTGGGTGGTGAGCTACTAGTGCTAAAGGGTAATCCTCAAGTGCTCCCTGTTTCTACTTACTTTAACCTATCTTTTTTTGGATATAGATAGATTCCTATTAATCCTATAACAAATTCTTCTTTGCGATCTGGATCTTCATATTATGATTAGATTAAAATTTAGCATTAGGTCTTTTAGAGCTTTTTTATGATGTACAATTTCTTGCAGCATTTGAAGTGTTCATACCTTTATACATTTTCTTAAGATCCTTATTCTACTGCCTCTTGATACCCTTGAAACTTTGATAAGTAGTTGAAAAGTCTTAATGGGGAAATCCCTTTTGAGTTTTAGGTGAGGTTAGGAACTTTATAGTGCAATGATCAGAGATTAGGGAGGCTCAAAAGTTTTCTTTAGAGTTTTGAAACTGTATCAACCACTTATGGTTAACCAGAACTCTATCTAGTTTCCTCCTCAGTAGCCACTTCCTTTGCTAATTGTTTATCCATGTAAAGAAACGTCCTTTGTCTCTCAAATATGTAACTTTTAGTTTTTGGATTCATGATTTGAATTCTTCACAAGGTCCTACACATCCCACTCTTCATTTTCATAGTGGTATAATGAGCTATTGAAATCTCCACTGAATAGCTAGGCCTCAGATGAGAATACTGTATTTTGATGCTACTTTTAACCTATTTTATTTATAGTAGCTTAGTCGATAGTATTTAAACATAGTATGAACCATATTGAGATAATTAAGTAATTCAATAAAGGATTTGTCACTCTAAAGTATTAGAATAATGTTCCACTATTATTGCTTAGTAACAATTTTGTATGGACAAATTAAATTGAAATTTGAAAAGATATTCTCAAATATAATAATAATGAACATGATTTTATTTAAAAGAGTAAAGACTAATTCCATACTTTATATCCAATTGGGACATTGGAAGATTAAAGGATTAAATTATATATCATAACCATATATGAACATGTTGAGTCAAACCACTATGACATACCTAATATTTTGGTATTCATGACATGTTACTGGACGTCAATATTTATCTATGATTATAAACAATTTAATTAGAGAATCACAGAGAAATTAAAAGGAGTTTAATCTACCTAATTCTAATTATAAATTAGAATCATAATTTATAATCATTATAACATAATTAAATTTAAACTATAATAAGGATGTTTATTTTTTAATAAGAAAGAAATTCTATTGTATTTCTCTATAAATAGGAGGAAGGCATAAGGGAGCTAGCACTCGTACCTTTTTCTCTTAAATGTTGAGCTCTCTTTCTCTACTATATAAATAATGCTAAAGACTAGATTGAAAACTTGTAGTTAACACCTTAAGAAGGAATTTTACAAGAATATAAATCAATTATGATTCAATTTCTTATTTACGACTCAATTTTTTAAGTTATTAAATTTATGAGATAAAATTAGGAAATTGAAAATTTTTATTTTTTCATTACACTTGTGATTCGATCATAGTTAGTCTTCTAATATAAGCATACTTGAATTTGTGCGCAATAGTTTTTTCATTGATACAAAGTCATGATTCTTGACGTAGATGATTGTATTTATTAACTGGGGAAGGAGAAATTAAAATAACTAAAGAGTTTGAAGTGCGAACTTAGGTTCCCTCTAACTTGACCCTTCAAAAGATACTAAAATTTATTATTTTGTGCCCAAGTTCAATTCATCCTTATGCTTGGTATATATTGATGGGTTCTAAAGTAAAATTTTAAATCAAAGATATAGGTTTGAAGAGATGTTGTTTAGGTTAATAACCAGTTCATTTTTCTTTCAAAATTCATTGTATAAACTAGGTCAAGTACGTTTCCAATTTTTATGGCGTATATTATGTCAATCCTTTTGTCAAGAGGAAGATTATGAAAAATCTCCTCCCAAGCTTATATAAAGAGAAGAATGAGTTCACAATCTTCCAAAGTAAGAAGAATCAACAGTCCGAATTTTCCCTAATTAAGGACTATTTATATACGAGTTTTATAAGATTCCTAAACCTAGTAGTTCATTAAACAAAACTTAAGAGGTTTTCTGGTTTTAAAAAGCCATTAGCCTTTGCCAGTATTTTTAAAAAATGTTCTACTTTTCTTATACCAAACATACATGATAGGAACAATTTTAATTGAAGTTATATAAGTTCCTTTATGATTTTATTCTTATTTGACACTAATTGCTTTCTTCCTTTTGGAAACTATTCCAATTCGTAGATATTTTCCTCCTACATTTGAAGATGGTGAGTCAAGATCCTAATAGGAAGGTTTTTGAATAAAGGAAAATGACAACGCTCGTTTAAATAAGATAGTAAAGAAGGCAAGTAGAATTTTCATAGTAAAGAAGCAAGTAGAATTTTCAAGGTTCACAAATGAAGGATGCTCCTTAAACTAAATATCTTCCTTTTATAAGGATTTTAGACCTTGCAACTTCTCTCATCCTTTAGACCTTTAGTTAAATCCTTAACCCAACAATAACTTTGACTTGTCCTAAGAGAACTATATTCCTAAGAATAGATAGTTAGGAAGTTGAATAATTGTCTTTTCTATAGGCTTATAATGGCTTCTACCTTTCCTTCCTTTTTGATATAGGATTTGAAACCCACCTCCCATACTGAATGTCACAAACTCTCATCCTTTAAATCTTTGATTTCTTTATCAAAGTCCAATCCATAATCTAGAATCTTTTATCTGCTTTTTAATACTAAATCATATTAGAAACTTACCAAGAGCCACTCATTTCCTATGATTTTATCGTCAGCTCCACTCCTTGCCTAAATTTTCTTAGCTTAAAATTATTCTAGTGTAGGTTTAGCTCTTATAAAATATGTAATGCTGCTAGTATAGATTGACCCAATAATAACTCTAGTTTGAGTTTACGAAAGTCACATGCACGAAAATAACCAACAAGGAACTTGATTAGTTATCTTTTTTATTGGCTTATCAAGGCTTATACCTTTCCTTTTCTATTCGATATGGATTTGGCACTCACTTACCATATGAGGATATCATAATTGTATTGATGGATCCTAAGTTAGTGTCTTCTCCGTCAAATGTAGATATATCACTTCCTACTTTAGTTTAACTCTTAAAATTGGGAGGTTACTCTAATACTCTTGATAATATGTATATTTCTAACGAAGGTTAAGAAATTAAATAATATGGCTATTAGCTTAAATATTAGAGGAAAGGCTTCTTCTTTTTTAACACTCTACCTAAATTTGATCGTTGGGCTTAAGACTTCTAAAGAATTGGCCAATGATGATAAGTTTTTCTTCTATTGCTCTCTTTCAAGAATATATTGAGTTCTACTTCTCAAGTTGTTCATTCTATTATAACCATATTTAATAGTAAATAATTGAAATCCTTGTCTCTATATAACATCAAAAGCTGTGAAAGTAGAAATTATTAGGGTAGTTTTTGATTAAATTCTTTTTGTAAATTATAGATATATTTATTACTCTTTCGCTTTATTATGAGTTATCGACCTTAACTGTACTTTCATTTATTAGTTTGTTTGATATAAGGGTTAAAAAAGGCTGAAGAAAACTTTCTTAGATGGCATCCAAATTCCCGTAAAAATATAAGTGCAATTGAATTTCCATCCGTATCTTGGGTGTTTCTCATTTGATAAGTCCTAATTTTTTAGATGAGTTATAGATGAAGTGATACTTCACTTATGATTAGTATAATGTTTTGTTATCATCAATAAATAATGCAAATCTCTTTAATTCAACATTGATGCCTATCTTAAAATTACTGCTTTCATTTCATATGCTTGATTTTAAAGAAATATTAAGTTCAGTTTTATAATATAATTATAAATAATCATAAACTCATTGAAGTTGAAAGTTCATAGTACTCCCTAAGTAGATTAACTTACACATTATTTTTTTAAATTTTATTCTTTGTAATTATATTTATCTGCATCTGTACAACTTTATGCTTGTTTCATACTAATAGTTAAAGAATCCAATATTTATAAATATAATACATATAAATTTTATAAATTATACTACACAGAAGGTTAAAGTAGCATGTACAAAGTAAATACTCTTATCTATAAATTAGTAAGTTCTCCACCTTAATCAATATATTATAAACATATTATATGTGTGTGTATGTGCGAGTGACTAAGAGAGAGAGAGAAAGAGAGAGAGAGAATCCAAATGTTTTATTCCCATGTCTAAGTCAAAAACAGAATGTTAAAACTCTTAAGCACTAATTACTTATCTTTTTAAAAAATTTCAACTTAAATTAAGCTTAATGGATATTATTTCTTGAAAAAATAACCAAAATATTTGCATAATTGTGAAGTTTGACTCAAATTAGCTCAAATCTTATTTAAAAATTAAATATGTACATTATTGAAATGATAAGACCTAACTCTTATCATGTACATACCTATTAAATACCTTATTACATTACATAAATCTCCATGTATAACCATGACGTTAAAATGCTATACTGATGAAATTTCTAACATATTCAGTCATGAGATTTAATAGCTTAAAAACTGTAATAGTCGGTTTCTAAACCTACTGAAGGATTAGAGTGTTAAATTACTTAGCCACATGAATTATATTATATTAGAATGAATTTGGTGAATTTAGAATACGATTTTTATGATTTCATTCACATGCATAATATAGGCATACACACATGAATGTTGATTTAGAATTGCACTTAATTGACATGTTCCGGGGTATGAAAGTTTCTAAATAATTGTAACATAATTCTGTATTTCTAATGTCTTGTATTTTAATTTGTCAATAAAAAGAATTAATGGAATACAATTGGTAATTTGGAGTTATTTTTCGTAATTGGAAAATTGATGGATTAATATGTACATTTAGACCATGAAAAATTTCAAGTGACAAGATAATTGACATGTGGAAATATAAGATGACTAAGCCTATAAATTGAGTGATATATGACAGTAGAATTAAGTGACAAATGGCCTAAGATCTAAGTGACATTTGGCAACTGAAAGAGAGGACATGAAGCTAGCCTAGAAACTTGACAAGTGTCCTCTCCACTCACACCACACAACTCACACATGGTAGAATCTCTTCATTTGTTGTTTCTACTAAAACTCTCTCCTTCTCTTCCCTCTCACTACCGAAATGCACTTCCCCCTCACATCTCTATGTTTTGCCTAAATTCTATTCCATTGCCACACCAAAATCCATGCAAAAATCCTTTATAATTATAGTTATAGAAGCAGAACATTATTGAATTTGTTATCATCTTCTTATCTTTTCTATCCTACTCCCAACTTGTTTTTGATATGATCTTGCATGCATGTGAGGTAAAGCAAACTTGATACATTTAGGTGGCATTTGAGCTAAACAAGTAAGTGAAATACTGATCTTTGTGGCATATTATATGATGACTAATTAGGGATGGATTGAATGTAGTGTTGATGTTAAAGTTATGCTGGAAAATGATGGATGAATTAGTTACTTTTATTTTATGTTTTTGAATGCATGAAAATAGTAGTTTATAGGCTATTATATGGATGATCTAATTTAGGATTTGAGGTATAATTGATGATTAATTCATGCTAAAGATAGGTGTTATTAAGATGTTTTCAAATTTTGGAAAAGTTAAGGCTACATGTATGATGGTATAAATTGAGTGGTAATGAAGCAAATGAATAGATTTTTGTGGGATTTAATGTAACCAATATGGAAGCTAGACTAGCATGAAATGAAGTAGCTTTATAGGACATGAATTCTAGAAAAATTTAAGTGGTAGTGATGACTCTAAGTATGTGAAATTCGTGGAGAATTGAGGAAGAAAGACCGTGCACAATCGTGGAACTCTGAATACGATCGTGGCTTGTTGCACTAGCTTGTGTCATGATCATGGCAAGGTTCTCCACGATCACGGGCCTAGTTCTGAAAAGATAATTTCTGTTTTGTGTACATATTGAACTAGTTGAGGAAAAATCACTCTAAATTGGTATATTTGGTGTTAATTAAGACTTAGAATGAACTTAGATTGTTTTTTAATTAATTGGTTAAGAGCTTGGCAAGTTTAGGATGATAATGAATGTCATAAGTTAAGGAATGGACTGTTTTGATATCTATGCATCCAAATCTAGACATTATGAGTTGTCAAAGGAATAAAGGTGTTCTTATGAATGCAATCATGATCATAAGGACGTGAGTAATGAGTATTAGGTAGAAATGAATGAGCATTGAGGATCATGAGGTAATTTAAAATAAGAATTGGATAATTGTACGATATATATTGCTAGAAAAGTTTGGTGAATGTGTGATTGATGAATTTGGAGTAAATCAAGCTTTGATGTTTGACTAGTCAAGATATTTGTATAAGAATACATACTCGAAAAGTCAATTGAGCATGCATTGAAACATGACACATACACATATGCATGATTGTATATTCATATAATCAAACAAATTAGTGATTTGTGAACTATATGTGTATTGCATGATAATAGATGCGCAAGGTGATCATCAATATCCAAACATTATCGAAACATCGAGGCAATAACTTTTCTGAAGCGTACTATGAGTTAACTTAGATGTGTAAACTCAATTATATATGCTTCTATATGAATTGAATGTTAATATGAAAAATGTTAATTTGAAATGTGTGTTCAATTGATTGATAAATGTCGAATATATATCCAAGGATCTTGATATAATGCATTAGTATACTAAATGAAAGCATGGTATGTGAAATGATGCATGTCATCACATTAAATTACATGATCAGATAAAGGAGTTATGATCGAAGTGGGAAAAGAACTTTGAGCTTATGATTGTTAAAAAGAGACTCAGGCTCAGATGACACGGACTCGATATCCACAACGGATATAGGCTAAAAATGATCTCGGTGTCTACAATGGATAAGAGACAGTAAATTGGGTTGATAGGCACTTGGTCACAATAAAGCAAAAATGAAAATGGAGACACATGTGCATTTCCATATACATCCCTACATAAATCAAATGATTGAAATGAATTTTATTATTAAATTATTTTGAAATTTTGAATTACAGTTGAAATAAATGGAAGATGTGTTGTGATATGCAATGCTAGCTTACATTATGTACTTGTTGAAGTATGATGAAATGTGATGTGGTATTCAATACTGGATGGTTTGATATACTTGTCGAATTGGATTATAACTTGTTTTGTGATCTGACTTGAGTGAATACATCGATGATGGTTCACTCACTGAGTTTGCAAACTCATCAAAATTGCAACATTGTTTTTCAGGTTCAAGGGAGTTTTAGCTACTAAAGTGATATAGTAGAAGTCTACTACTTGAATTTGAGGGACAAAAATGGCTCAAAGGTCTAATCAAGTAAATCTAATAAGTCTAGATAGATGTCTTGTGTATTGTCATCCCATTTCATGTTATATCGATTGACTTCAGTACCAGTGCTTGCCCTACCTACCCAAGGAGTAGGGTATGAGGTATACAGTGAAGCCAGTCAATAAATACTTGGCTGTGTACTTATGTCGGCCGGGCGAGAAATCACATGTACTTCTAGATAGCTGAAGAAGCATGAGCTAAATTATCATGTATATGATTTGGAGTTTACAGCGGTAGTATTTGCACTCAAGATTTGGAGATAATATTTTTATGGGGATACTTTTCATATATAAACCGACCACAAAAGTCTGAAGTACCTAATGACACAAAAAAAGCTGAATCTCAAACAAAGGAGATCGTTGGAATCAACTAAGGATTATGACTTAATAATCAACTATTATCCAGGAAAAGCAAATGTGGTAGCCGATGCATTGAGTTGTGAGTCCTATTCAGCAGTAACTGATAGGCAAGATCCTTACATAACACATTTGATAAGTTTGCAAATCCTTGGGGTTGGACTCCTAATGGAAGAGGATGATGGAACATTGCTAACATTGTTTGAAGTTCGGCAAATATTATTTGATGAGATCAAGAGATTGCAGGCTGACGATCCCAAATTAAGAGTTATTCAGGAGAAACTGTCATCTGAAGAGAGTGAGGGGTTCAGACCAAGAGAAGACAGATTGTTAGTTTTTAGAGGCAGAGTCTGTGTGTCGAATGACCAGGAACTCAGGCGAGCTATCTTGGAGGAAGCTCACAATTTGGCTTAGGCTATGCATCCTGGTAGTACTAAGATGTATCAAACTCTTAAAGAGAGTTATTGGTGGCCAGGGATGAAGAGAGAGATAACAGAATTTATGGCTAGATGCCTTCCCTGCCAATAAATTAAGGTAGAGCATCAGAAACTAGTTGGTATGTTACAGTCTTTGCTTATTCTAGAATGGAAGTGAGAGCATGTGACGATGGATTTTGTAGTCGGGCTATCTCGTACATTGAAAGGTCATGATGCTATTTGGGTTATAATGGATAGATTGATGAAGTCTGCACATTTTCTTCCTGTCCACACAATTACTCATTGGAGAGATTGGTAAAGTTGTATATCGATTAGATTATGAAGCTACACAGGATGTCAGTTTCTATAATATCAGATAAGGATGTGAGATTCACCTCATGATTTTGGCAAAAATTCCAGGAATCTTTAGGGACTAAACTGAAGTTTAGTATTGCCTTCCATCCCTAGACCGATGGTCATTCAGAGAGGACCATTCAGACACTAGAGGATATGCTGAGAGCATGTGTGATGGAATTCTAAGGGAGCTGGGACCGACATTTGCCTTTGATTGAGTTTGCTTATAACAATAGTTATCAGACAAGTATTGGTATGACAACTTGTGAAGCACTTTGTGGAAGAAAGTGCAGGACACCTCTGTGTTGGGGTGAGGTTGGTACAACCAAAATAGAAGGAGCTGAATTGATAGAAGTCACCACTCAGAAGATTAAAAATCATTTGAGAGGAGATGAAGATCGCCCAGGATCGACAAAAGAGTTATGCAGATAATAGGTGACGACTGCTAGAGTTTGCAGTTGGTGACAGGGTTTTTCTTCGGATACCACCATAGAAAGGTATCATTAGATTTCAGAGTCGAGAGAAGCTAAACCCTCGATATATCGGACCTTTTCACATCTTAGAGTGTGTCAAGACTGTGGCGTATCAGTTGGAATTGTCACCGGATTTGGATAAGATCAATAATGTATTCCATGTCTCTATGCTTAAAAAGTACTTACCGGATCCATCTCATGTTTTGGAGACACCTCCCGTAGAGCTGATAGAAGACCTGAGTTTTAAAGTGAAACTAGTGCAGATTTTGGATCGACAAATAAAAAAATTACGCAGCAAGGAGGTACCCATGATTAAGGTTCTTTGGAAGAGCAATAAGGTCGAGGAGATGATATGGGAGCTTGAGGATACTATGATACGTCAGTACCCCTATTTATTTGTGTCCTCGACTTAGGAGTTTTGAGGACGAAACTCTTTTTAGGAGGGGAGGACTTGTAACGCCCAACTTTCTGAGCATTTTATGTTGTTTTGTGTTTAGAGATACTACTGTATATTGATATATACCTGGCTTTATATGAGTTCAAATACATACTTGAATCCTTTTGGTACGTATGCTAGTGATATATAATGTTATATGCCCTTACATGAACTTAGAGTTCATCAGTATGCAAAATCTTAGAGATTTCCGACATATAAGCTTTTAAGTGTGTAGAACTGAGTCCATTGGATGAATATGACCATGGTGGTTAAATTAAATGAATTCTAATGCCTTATAGGGGATTAGACATGATTTATAGATTCATGGGACACATAGAAAGCTTAATTAGAAAAGTTGATGTATATAAGGGCTTATTTCCAAATTGTCAAAAGTTAAAGGACTTAAATGTAATTTTTCAATTCTTGGAGGACCAATTAGCAATTTTGTAAAGTCAAGGGGCTTAATTATAATTTTAAGAAGTCCAAGGAATGAAATAAAAATAAAAGTTCTGGAGATTTCTAAACTTTGGGCTTAATTGCAAATTTAGGAAAGTTTGGAGGGTATAATGGTAATTTCACATAATTAAGGGTAAAAGGGTAATTTCACCCTATTTTAGTCAAAGAAGAGTCAAATTTCTAGACTCTTCTTACGTGTGGCCATGCACTCCATTTTAAAGACTTAAAACATGTTCTTTTAATTAAAAGAGAGGAGAAAGAAGGAGAAGAGAGGAAAAAGAGGAAGTTTTGGCCATCACCAAAATTTACCCTTCTTTTTGATTTAGGATTTTGAGTTTGGTGTTAAGATATGTTGTTCTCCATGCTTGATTATGCATGAAACATGGTTTAGACGAATGAAATATGTCATGGACATGGTTCTTTAAGTCAAAACCGAAATTGTCCCCTTTAGGTGAAAGTTTGTGAATTTTTAAATAAGTTTTTGAATTGATGGTCTAAATGAATTCTATGGTATTAATTATACATGTATGATGTGAATTGATGATGAAGAATGAAGAAGCTGTGTGTTGTACAATTGATAAAATGTAGCTTTAAATGAAGGAAATTGGTTGGAATTAAGTAGTGGAATGTGTCATTGATTGGAAGTGTTACTATATGATATGATAGGAGCAAGAATTATTATGATAAACTCTTAGAAATGTGACTTGAAAATCATGCACATTAGTTGTTTGATAAAATGCCTAAGTGAACTTGATTTATGATTTAAGGCTTTATAATGGTATGCATTGGAAAACACTTTTATGTTTACTTAGAGTGAACTTGAATTGTTGCTTAGATTGACAAGTAAAGCCTAATATGCTTGGATAAAGATGTGCTTAATTATGTTATGAAATGAGTAAGTATGGGATTAACGGCATTAAAGTGCCTTAGAAAATGCAAAAGAAAAGCTAATGTGAATAGTAAGGAAGTAACCATGTGAGAAGCTTAATGGTCAAATCCTATATCTTAAAGAGAGTGATATTGTGTTTTATACACTTATGTGATGGTGTATAAATATGAAATTTATGTTTTAGTAGTAAATATATTTTATGTCTTTTTATGTATAAAGACTCGAGAGCTGTGAATCAAGGAACTCATATAGAGTATTTTTGAAAGTAAGGGAGTGTACACCTTCTTTTGAGGTGAGTTGGGAAAACCACATTTCTCAAATAGGATTAGAACATCCTAAGACAAGCATGATGACTTGTACGTGAATTTTGAACCTAGGCAACGTATGGTAAACTTGAAGTTCAAATGGATCCTAATATGCTTGGGTATTTAATAAATGACATTGTTTTTAATAACTCTTTGGACTTAGAGCGCAACTGATTTTTTAGTATATATTTTGAGAAATGATATTGTTTTCAACCAATCTGAACTTGAAATGTAAAGGTCAACGTTTTATTTTCTGAAACTACATTTTTGGACAACTTTGCATTTGGAGTACAAAAGATGACTTTTATTTCATGACATAATGTTTTGAAATTTACATATGCATAATCGAGTCATGTATGCTGCATGTTTTTTATTCTCTTTTGGCTTAGAGCCATGATAAGGTTTCATTTTTATCGGTTGGATTGATAAATAAAGACATAGTGCCTTAATTTATTTTTGTACTTAATTTTAGTATATGATTTTTGTGATTGGTGAGGAAATGATTGGACAATCATGTGCTAGGCACAACTGATTAGTGATTAACTGACTCCCGTACCCTTGACACTGGTACATTAAAGTCGAGTCGCCATATCGACACCTTTCTACGGGACTTGCAGGTGATTCCATACCTAGGGTTTGGACATCGACGAGATCATCACCTAAGGTCATGACGCTCTTGTCGGCTGTAGTCCGGACTCACCACGGATGAAAGTCGAGCTAACACTGAGTGTCGGTGGGTGTGCATATTAGT
>JANSVA010000008.1:35289730-35300497 GCA_025504915.1 Erythroxylum reticulatum | reverse complement strand
TATTATTCAAATATATTATTACAATCCATTCATAATAAAAGTATCAATGAATTACATATTTCTAATCATATTAAGGATCAGGGGCATATTTGTCATTTTCACTATTTTTTCGTTCTGTCCCCTGCAACCAAACACATTCTGTCCTCGAGACGGGGACAGTTTTTTCTGTTCTGTCCACCATAACCAAACACCTCACTGTCCCCAATTTCTGTTCCGTTCCGTCTCCAGCTACCGGAGATATCAACCAAACGCAGCGTTTAGGAACAGACGGCAACGGCCTGTGGTTCCGGCGGCCAAAAAAATCGTCAACCAAAGCACTGTGTCACTGACAGACAGACAGAGACAGCATCAGATTTAATACCACAACCGAAATGAACCCGGTTTTCTGGCTTTCCATAGTTGGCGGCGCCAATTTTATTGCTAGTGGTAACGGTCGAAAGGCCTCGCCGGGGTGGGAATATTTGAAATACTACCAAATAAATACGCCAAATTGCGTTTCAACATGCAAATTCCAGACCCTAAACACAGGTTTCGAAAACACCATTCGAGATGATGCCTTTTCCCTATTTCAACTGCTACCAAAGACTATCGAAATATTGTTGAAACAAATCACATTTCTCAAATTCCAAATCTGTATTTCACAAATTACCTGAATTATATTACAAAGTTCCCACTTTGCTTTCTGACCACAAAGTGATATTCTGACCCAATCCTATGCTTACTCAATTATTACCGGTACAAATAATACTAAAACAATTACCACTTTTTTTCGGGGGTTTAAATGGCATCTAAGTCTATTGAAAGTATAATTGATTCCCAATTTGAATGTTTTAAAAATTGAGCCCAAAATTAAGCTGGTAAGATAAGAAGTTTAAAACTTAAAAGATTATTAGGCCATCAAAAAATTAGTTAAAAGTTAAATAAAATTAAGAAATTTGAAATATGATTGAAAGATATTGTTCGAATTTGAAATTTAATTAAAAAAGAGATTCTTAATGTTTTGATTTATAAAAACTTATTAATTTATAAAATATAAATGATTAGTTGATAAATTGATCAGTTTTAAAAAACAAAAGTTATTAAAATAAACATGTCAAAAATTGAAATAAATTTTTCAAAATTTTATGATTGAACCAAATGAATTTTTTAATTATTGCGGACAATTTTGTGAATAAACTATCAAGAATATCCTGCTTTATATTACAATACGACATATTTAATTAAGATCTTTTTATTCAATTTTCCTGAAAAATCTTTTACAAAGATATCACATAATAATTCTTTAGATATCTAGCATTAGAGAACATCATTATGGTTCTCTGGTGTTTCAACGTGTGTTTCAGTCATCAATGAAAAGTTAAAGATGATCTAAAATCAAATCTTATCTTAATGTATACTTTTATCTTATAGTTAGGACAATCGATAAAAGTTGAAGTCACAGGTTCAAAGGTAAGACCAAATCTTTGCAAAATAGGAAACTTGAGTATATTGACTTATATAAATGTACTAAAAGAAAGGTCCGGTTATGCTCAGGAATAATGTTCAAGTTTCATTTTGTGTCTTTGGTTGATTTAAGAGAGGGAATGAGCAGCAATATTCCCATTCTAGAAATGACATGCATATCTCCTTAATGATATGATGATGCATTAATTTATGTTGATACATTCAAAATTAACGAAAAATATTATTTTTATGTAATACTTTATAGTAAATCTTGCGGGCCTTAAATTCAATGATAAGGTTAACTTTTGAGTTTCACCGTCAATTAGATTTCAAGGAAAAGCTCCACATCTAGCTATTGAACCGTATGGCATATAAATGGGTAAAGAATTTAGAGATAAACCTTGAAAACATGTGAGTTTTTGATCCACTTCTAAGTCTTGACATTAGTTACACCTTTGAATTAGCATGTTCTTCTCATACAACTCCTGAAGCTTTCATTTTATAATTGAGTCCAAAGTGTTATTTTCTAGTAGCTACGGCTCTCAGGTGGAACCGAAAAGTGTTATTTGCAAGTGTTTTCAAGAAGATCTATGGCTGAAAATTCGTACAAATTCAGGACTACGTTTATCTTTTATCCCTATGTACGTGTATATATAATTGCTCATTCATTGGCTTCATGTATTGCGCGACTGCTGCAACCAACGCATCTCTCACCTGAATCGCTGACTTCGTTCAGTGTGCCACTGTGCAATTTAAAACGTTTTGTCACCGTCTCTTTTTCCTTTTCAGGCTTGGGCATTAAATGATCATGAGGTTTCTCAACTTCTATCTATCAAGTAACACTTACCTGAAGTCTAGGGTCTTTAAAGCTTCCGTGTTCTGAGTCAGACCAACTAACACTGTAGTTGACTTTTGATTCATTTACACGGGACTAGGCGTTTTTTTTAATAGTTTACAAAGTTTGACCACAGAACTAATAATTTTTTTCGTTTGAAGGGTCCTGGAAGACGCTGACCAGTCATTACGTCCCGTAACATCCCCGGGAGGCTATAATTTTCTGTATTCTTTATGCCTTACACCATTCTTTAAGATGACTAAAATTGCAATCAGGGAGCAAATTAACAGGAGGGCTTGAATCTTTCATTTAATGGCAACTCAAAGGTTTGCGGCACACATATAAAGGAAATAGGTTATCTTGATCTGGAATGAGACATGACTTCTTGCTCTTTTAATTAGACAAGAGAGGATAGTGGAATGTCATTTATAATGTATTCAATAAAAAGAATCTTAATTAATATTTTAATGTTAATAAAACATAATTACTATTAATAATTTATTTTTAAATATTTTAAAAATAGTAATATGAAAATTATTAATTGATAGAGAATAATTAGATAAAGCATAAATAGATGTTATCTCTTTTCATTATGATTTTACCCTTTTTAAATCTATTTTTTAATTTTGGTTGTTAGTTATTTACGCAGGGTTTTCTCTCTGACAATTCCCATCCACCAACTTATTTTCTTTCTATGATTATTCCACTTCCTTATTTCCTAGACTACATCTTTTCAATCCATAAAATTTCAATGAAACATCATGCTCCTTGTCATGCATAAGACATTGTTCCTACTTCTGCAATCCCTATCTTGAAACTTCCATTTCTCCCTGTGAACCTTCCTGATGTAACTCACCAAGGCAATGGAGACTTGAGGGTGCCAATGAGTCTAATTACATGGTCACGCTCTAACAAGCTCAAGGTACAATTTCAGATTTATGCACAAGCTTTTGTTTCACAAGAACATCAAGAAGTTTTGTTGATCAAGCTTGGGGAAGAGCTTAGGGAGACGCCTGAGTGTGCGTGCACATTATAGGCATTAAACCAACAAGGCTAACAATTAGCCAATTTTCATAAGCACAAGTCTAATCAATGGGCTTGGGCTTATTTTATCTTGTAAAAGGCGTGTGGACTTCTTTTAGGCTTTCTCATGGGCTAATTTATGTTAAGTGTCCATGTGCCTCATTAAAAAAGTCTTGTGCATGTCATTTTTAAGGAACCAAACGTATGGGCCTAGTTTAAAAGCCCAATTCGCCCCTCTTAAGTTAGCCTACTATTTTTGTTGTTTCCTTATCCTATTTGGACTAGGACTAGTCAATTTTAATTAGTTTTGAAGCCTAAATCTGTGTGAGATTTGTTCTCGGGCAGATTTGTTTCAAGAAAGTCTTCTTGATGTTTTGGGCTTTCTCTAGGTTTTTTAGGTTATCTTTGTTAGGGTTTGTATTGCACAAGGATATTTAAACCCTTGTTTTATCCGTGAACACCAAATTAAACGTGAATAAAATTTGAAAGCATTCTTCAAAAGAGAATTTGGATTCTTGCTTGTTTTACCTTAAGGATTGATTCAACTTATCAAGTAAGTTCTAACTTGTGGCGTTAATTTAATTCCTATAATCTTTATACTCTTTATTACCAATTTCTTGCTGTTTTGGGGGTGAATGGTCTTGTTAGCTTGATTGAATTTAGGTTTGGGAACAATGATTGAAACAGAGGTGATCTAGACTTTGATTCTAGGTTGTTGCCTTATCACTTACCATTTGCCCTAAGAGAGGAATGTAGTAGCCTATTCTAGCCCGAATCAATCCCCTAAACTATCTAAGTGAATGTGGAGTCAAGTAGTGGGTGATGCTTTGCCAACTCTTAACAAACTAACTTCCTGATGTGAGCAGGAGCAAAGACCACCATGGAAATAGCGTGTGTGATGGGGGTGAACCTATCATTCCAGTTGGACCTATGTCCAGAGCTAGGACTGAGAGACTCAAGGAGGCCCTCTATGCGCATGTGGGCCAATTTATGGAGAGGATGGAGTCCACCAAGCCTATTGGAGGAGAGATATCTTAATCATAACCCAAATTGATTCATTTATCTCAAATCCTTGGATTGGACTCTCTTAGGACTTGAAGACCATTGTATCGGGTTGCGCATCATCACTTAAGCCCAAAAGGAGAGGCGCACCTACGATCACATTTGGGGATGCATTGGACTAGGCCTGGACGTGTTTTTATTATTCTATTTTGGACTTGTTTTAAGTTATATTTATTTTGGGCTTCCATATGATATTTAGCGCAAGTCTTTTATTAATTGATCTAGGTATAAATACCCTCTTTAGGGTTAGAAAAAGATAACTTTTAGATAAAATTATTATTGTGTTGCCGTTGACCACAAAATGAGGGTTTTCACCTCTTGTTCTTATTACATTAGGAATTAACAATTCACTTATCAATTTCAACAAGATTGTGGGGAGAATTCCAGTCAATCATGGAGTTCAAAATGGCCCAAGAGAGAGTAGAAGTCGAAAGAAAAGGGGTTGGACTTCAAGGAGACACCCAAAAAGTTGAATGTAGGGTCTGACCCTAAAGGTACACCTAACGCCCAAGCTTCTTCTAGTAAACATTCTAGCATTAAATGTTTTAGATGTTTGGGTCATGGACATATTGCATCACAATGCGCTAATAAGAAAGTAATATATATGAGGGATAATGGGGTGATAGATTCTGATGATGATACATGTGATACCGAATTATTCCCTTATTGTGATGATTGTGTTGAGAGGGCTGCTATAGGTGAATTGTTTGTAGTTAGGAGAGTGTTAAGTACTCGGGCTAGAGATGAGATTTTATATTAGAGAGAACTTGTTTTGTTCGAGGTGTATAGTTGGTGGCAAAGTGTGCAACTTGATCATTGATGGTGGTAATTGTACTAATGTAACTAGTGTGACTATGGTGGAAAAATTGGGATTATGTTGTAGGAAACATCCAGAGCCATGTACAATGGTTTAATGATAGTGCTGATGTGAAAGTGACCAAGCAGGTGTTAGTGTCATTTTCAGTGGGTAGATATGAGGATGAGGTGTTGTGTGATGTCATACCCATGGAGGCTGGTCATATGTTACTTGGGAGACCTTAGCAGTTTCATAGGAGGGTAGCACATAATGGGTATACCAATAAGTACTCTTTTAAGTTTAAAAGTAGGACTTTCATTCTTGTACCTTTATTACCTCATGAATTGTACCTGAACTAGTTAAAAGCAAGTAAAAGTGAGGAGGGATCGGGTAAGGAGCTTAAAAAATTGAATAGAGAAAACAGGCCTAAAAGAAAAATGAGATACGCCCAAAGGGGAGTGGCTGCATAGGTGAGGAAAAGAAAGTGAGACATGCAGGAGAGAAAAGCTCAATGAGTGAAAAGAAGAGTGGAAAGCGATAGAGAAAAGTGAGCTTGTTTGCCAAGGGAAGAGATTTGCGAATAGCAACTGGAGAGAAAAGAGCACTAGTGGTTGTGAGATATAGAGAGTGTTTGGTTTTTGAAACTAACCCTCTTAATACTTTGCCTAGTGTATTTGCTTCTTTTTTGCAGTATTATACTGATGTCTTTCTTGAGGAGATGCCTAAGGGATTGCCACCCTTGAGAGGCATAGATCACCAGATTGACTTGTGCCTGGTTCTCAGATTCTGAACCTCCCAGCTTGTAAGAGTAATCTTGAGGAGTCAGAGGAGCTTCAAAAGTAGGTGGATGAGTTACTAGAAAATGGGCATGTGAGGGAGAGCTTGAGCCCTTATGCAATGCCTGTGTTGCTAGTGCCAAAGAAAGATGGGACCCAGAGGACGTGTGTAGACTGTAGAGCTGTCAACAAAATCACTGTAAAGTTTCGCCATCCTATTGCTAGGTTAGATGATATGCTTGATGAATTGTGTGGTGCATGTATCTTTACCAAAATTGGTTTGAAAAGTGGATACCACCAGATTAGAATGAAACCGGGAGATGAATAGAAAACTACTTTCAAAACTAAATATGGGTTGTGTGAGTGGTTAGTTATGTCATTTGGTTTAACTAATGCATTCAACACTTTTATGAGGTTAATGAATCATGTGTTGTTTGCATTTCTTGGAAAATTTGTGGTTGTTTACTTTGATGACATCTTAATATATAGCACTAATCTTAATGAGCATGTCATGCATGTGAGATGTGTTTTGGATGTATTGAGAAATGAGAAACTGTATGCAAACCTTAAGAAGCGTACTTTTTGCATTGATAGGCTTGTATTCTTGAGGTTTGTAGTCAGTTCTAGGGGAGTTGAGGTTGTTGAGGAGAAGGTGAACGCTATCCAGGAATGTTCGACGCCTAATAGTGTTAGTGACGGGAGGAGTTTTCATCAACTTACTAGTTTTTATAGGAGGTTTATGAAAGATTTCTCTACCATTGCTGCTTTTTTGACTGAAATAGTCAAGAAGGAGAAAGGGTTTGAATGGGGTGAGGAACAAGAGCATTCGTTTAATTTGTTGAAAGCAAAATTGTGTTATGCTCCCATTCTGTGTTTACCTGACTTTGAGAAAGCTTTTAAGGTTGAATGTGATGCTTCTGGTATTATTATAGGTGCTTTGCTTTTGCAGGAAGACAAACTAGTAGCTTATTTCAGTGAAAAACTTAGTGGTGCACAACTCAATTATCTGAGCTATGATAAGGAGCTTTATGCTGTGATGAGAGCATTAGAGGTGTGGTAACATTACATTCAACCCAGAGAGTTTGTCATTCGGACAGATCATGAGTCCCTAAAGCACTTGAAGGGATAGGGCAAGCTGAGCAAGAGACATGTCACTTGGGTCGAGTTTCTGAAGATATTTCTGTATGTGCTACATTACAAGCAAGGAAGGAAAATGTGGTAACTGATGCTTTATCTAGGAGGTATGCCTTAATTTATACTCTCAGTTCTAAATTGTTAGGATTTGAGTAGCTTAAGGACATGTATACTTCTGAAGATGATTTTGCTACTGTGTATGCTAATTGTGAGCATGTTGTATTCTATAAATTTTAGAGGAATGATGTATATTTGTATCGTGGTAATCAGTTGTGTGTGCCTAATTGTTCTTGCGTGCTTTATTTGTGCATGAGGCCCATAGTGGTGGTTTGATGGGTCATTTTGGGGTTACTAAAACTTTGGATATTTTGTATGAACATTTCTATTGGCCTAGTATGTGTAAGGATGTTGAGCATGTATATGCCAAATGCATTGTATATAAACAAGAAAAATCTAATGTTAAACCCCATGGATTGTATACCCTTTTACCTATGCCTACTAAACCTTGGGTTGATATTTCTATGGATTTTATTTTAGGACTGCCCAGAACAAAGAAGGGGTATGATATCATCTTTATTGTTGTTGATCGATTTAGAAAGATGGTGCATTTCATTGCATGCCATAAGACTGATGATGCTGTGCTTGTTACTGATTTATTCTTTAGGGATATTGTTAGATTACATGGTATTCCTAGGTTTATTGTTTCAGATAGAGATGCTAAATTTTGAACCATTTTGGCTTGTTCTGTGGGAAAAGTTGGGTACTAAAACTACTACTTGTCATCCACAAACAGATGGATAGACTAAGGTTGTTAATAGAACCTTAGGTACCTTATTGAGTGCTGTAGTTGGTAAAAATTTGAAAACTTGGGGTGATTGTTTACCGTTTATTGAGTTTGCATATAATAGATTTGTGCATTCCACCACAGGTTATTCACCTTTTGAGCTTGTATATAGTTTTAATCCTTTGACTGTGTCGGATTGGGTATCTTTACCGTTGCATGAGTTGTCCAGTATAGAAGGTAAGAGGAAAGCCGAGACGGTTAGGGACTTGCATGCGAAGGTGAGACAACACATTGAGCATAGAAACAGGGTGTATGAGAAGCAAGCCAAAAAGGGGAGAAAGTTGGTGACTTTTCAACCTAGAGATTGGGTTTGGGTGTATCTTAAGAAGGAGAGGTTTCTACTTAACAGAAATCTAAGCTAGATCCTAGGGTTGATGGTCCATTCCAGGTGTTGGCGAACATAAATGACAACGCCTATAAGATTGACCTATCAGGTGAGTATTCTGTTTCTGCAACTTTTAATATTACTGATCTTTCTCCTTTTGATATGGATTCAAATTCGAGGACAAATCTTCTTGAGGAGGGAGGGACTGATGTGAGCAGGAGCAAGGACCACTATGGAGCTGGCGTGCGTGATGGGGGCGAGCTTGTCATTCCAGTTAAACCTATGTCTAGAGCTAGGATCGAGAGACTCAAGGAGGCTCTCTATGCGCATGTGGGACAATTTATGGAGAGGATGGAGTGAACTGAGCCTATTGGAGGAGAGCTATCTAAATCATAGCCTAAATTGATTCATTTATCTTAAATCCTTGGATTAGACTCTTTTAGGGCTCGAAGACCATTGTATTGGGTTGTACATCATCATTTAAGCCCAAAAGGAGAGGCGCATCTACGATCAGACTTAGGGGCACGTTGGACCAGGCCTGGTTGTGTTTTTATTATTCTATTTTGGACTTGTTTGAAGTTATATTTATTTTAGGCTTCCATATATTATTTAGCCCAAGTCTTTTATTAATTGACCTAGGTATAAATACCCTCTTTAGGGTTAGGGAAAGACAACTTTGAGATAAAATTATTCTTATGTTTCCGTCGGCCACAAAGTGAGGGTTTTCACCTTTTGTTCTTGTTACATTAGGAATCAACAATTCACTTATCAATTTCGTCAAAATTGTGGCGTGTTTGTTTGGTTCAATTTCTTGGAATTAATTCCCATCATCTAAGTTGCTTGGAACGGGTTTCCTTAAGGTTTCATAGGAGCGACCTCCTTGCGTATCCCTTTCTTTTCAATTGTGTTAATTTTGTCCTATTGAAGAACATCATAGCTGAACAAAAATAATTAAGAAATCTTCATCAGTCTACAAAGTCGACGTGTCTTCATTCATCCAAAGAGTCACGAATAGACCATCATCAATCCATGCATCTCTATCGCTCGTGTTACTTTCCCCAATCATTCTCCTAGATTATCTTCCATTGATACCCCACTTGGTCTCTCTCTTTATTAAAGTCCTCCGGTAAATTAAAGCTAAATAATCAAGCACGCTAGTAGGTTATTTTGAAAATGAAAGAGTTGCATTTATAATGGTGCACTCTAGACCTTGAGAAACTTGTCAAAATCAGGCTTAGAGAACATACTACTCAATGGTGATGATCTTTTCCTGTTCATATTCTCTGATTCCCTAAGTATGTAAAAGGTTTTATAAGGAAGACTTTATCACATTTAGGTAAAACCACTTGTACTTATGAAATAAAGGTTAGGTTTATATCTCAAAGACATAAAGTTGAAACATGTTCCTTTATGGATTCTATTTCACTTCCCGTTGGAATACTAGATTATAATGAGTTGAATCATTTTGGTAGTGCCATTGGGCGCCCTCTTTACAGCTAACTACAATGATAAGAAGAGTAAGTTTTATAAGGATATGCTTGGAGGTGGAATTGATTGTGGATCTTTCTAAGATCTTGACAATTATGAGGTTAGATGAAGTAGAGAACTAATGAAGGACACCAATAAAATTAGATATCAATGGAAACCTCCAAATACAATGAAATTGATTTGGAGAGACAATGGAAGGAGATATAAATCAAATTTTTATAAGAAATCCTTAATAGTTTAATGTTAGACAATGATGAGGCAAACCCTCTTGAATCATTAATTATAAAGCATAATATGAGTAGGCTTGCCCTTCTAATACATACCCTGAACCTACTTAATTATAGGATGCTATGTCTGAGAATCATATGAGTGAGAGCCCATCTAAAGAACATTACGATTCCAGCCTCGTTGAATCTTCAACTGATGATCTACTTAGAAAGGTTCCTAAGGAGAGGACAACAAGTTTTGATAATAGGAACAAAAGGTAAAATGCTAGGAAAATAAGAGAAAAGGGTACCAAGCCCTTATATTAACATCATGTTAGTTACTTGAAACATAAGGGACCAGAACTACCTAAAAAAGAAATTAATAACCAAGGATTATCTAAGAATCAATAATTTCTATATTTTAGGGATTTTGAAAACAAAAATTAAGTTATCAAATGTATAAAATTGCAAGGAGATTTTCAATAAAAATGGGAGATAATCTCAAATCATCACTTTCATTTTAATGGAAAATTATAATTTGTATTGATCGTAATAATATGAAGGTGAAATAGCTTTCACTATTAGATTAGTACATTTATTTGGAAGTGCACTTGGTAGGTGAAATCTTTATTATGACATTTTTGTATGCTTCCAATATTGACTTTCAAAGGAAACTGATACATATTGATTGAAATCAACGAGTTCCTTTGATCGCGTGTCATTACGCTAGTCAAAATAAAATAACTAAACTACTACTATAGCAGTAGTAAGTCTACGTTGATCCTATAGAGAGTGTGTGTAAAGTTTATGGAATGAAATTAACTGGTATTTAGGT
>JANSVA010000008.1:35272846-35289630 GCA_025504915.1 Erythroxylum reticulatum | reverse complement strand
ATTTGTTTAAATTGTTTTGTGTGTATTAACTTCTGTTTTTATAAAAAGGTTTAAAGATCTATTCAACCCCCCTTCTAGATCGTTTACAATTACTTCTCCAACAAGTCCTATATGGAACATTTCAGACATCATACATTGGTATAACCATATCTAGTCCAAGACCTTATTGCCTAAGGCTACTTTCAGTTATTGACTTACTATCAAAGGAGACTTTGGACCAAGGATAGAATCTATGTTGTAAATCCCATTTATGTATTATGTAAAGTTGAAGTAGAATCAATCCCACACTTATACTTTCAATGCTTCTATACTCGAACGATCTGGGATAGACTACAACACATCATAAACATATTCTAAAATGTATAGAATTGGGAACAAATCATTTAATGGGCCTATGAATGGGACAAAAAGCTAGAAAATGATTCAGTGGTGTTCTAAGTAGCCTTTACTTATAGTGCATACATCATTTAGAAGGAGAGGTACAATTGATTACACAACAAACTTAAGCTAGATAAACATTGGTTAGCTTAAAAGTTATTTTACTAGATTAGGGAGACTCTAATTTCCAACAACTACCACAAATTGATCAATAATAATGCAAGGATAAGTGCTTAAACTAACTCCTATCGTTATCCTTTTTCTTCCTTTTTAGTACTTTATAGTTAAAATCCCAATATATGATGTCTAATTTTGTGATGAAGTTTAGTTAGCTAGAATATTTTTGGAATATAAATTTTTTAACTTCCAAAAAATAATTTAGTAAGGTATTTATACCAACTTTTCCTTTAATTGAAAGCTATAAGATGAAGGCATTGGAAGTAGTGAGGAATGAGTCTCATACTAGACTTATCCATAAAAATTTGGTTGAGGATCTAAGCAGAGCCTGCTTGCATGATGAAGTAATAAAATTTTGGTTCTTTTCTAGAAATCATTTAATAGTGTCTAATTTAGTCAATTCAAGCAAGTAATTAGGCAAGATCTCTAATAATTCTTTAGCTCCATTAGTAGTGTGTGCTAACTAGATCTAGTTATTACCCCTAATCACTGCCTACACCTTAGTGTTAACTGGAAATTTTGATTTTAGGCATTAGAAACCCCATTAGTTTGTATAAAGGATCTTTATTAGTCTAATGATCAAATAATGGTGAGGCGTCAAACCAATTTTGTGTTTGATGATTGTTTTTGCTTCATCGCTATAATGAAAAGTTTGCTTAAGGGTCTAAATGAAGTTGGGGGTTATCTTAGCCTCCCATATACTAGACCCCTTTAAATAGTAATGATGTACCCATTTTATCCATAAATTTTCCTTACCTTCATAATTGCATAGCCTTTTGATAAGTAAAGGTTTAATTATTAGCTTGGTCGAAGGAATTCCATGTCCACTATATACTTTAGGTAAACGTACCTCATTATAATTTACCTTGGGAATTAACATTTTGGCACTAATTACAGTCCATATGAAATCCTTAGTAGCCTATAAATTGTCTTTACGATCTCCTTTGGCAATGTTAAATATGTTGTCTGGTATGTTTGTAAATTTCCCAAGATTCAAATGAATAAGTAAAGCCTTCCCTAATGTAAAAGAGTATTGTCACACCAATTGTTTAGCTTTTTGATGGTTGAGTCTATAAGACAAAAGCAATCCAATTATAATAGCATCTTTGTGGAGATAGGGAACCCCAAATACTTAAAGAGGAGTTACTAGATCTTGATACCTTTAAGGGATGCTCATAGCTCAACTTCACTGCTAGCCTTTTCAGACATGAAAAGGAAACTTTTCCTTAGATTGATATTTAAAATGATTCAGTATATTGAACAAAAGGTTAATAGATTTAGAGGTTGCACCCCAAAATAATAGGACGTCAGTAGAAAAATATATGTGAAATAAGCTAGGTTTTCGCATCTGTAATAGATCTTGAATCTAGGTTCTTAGAGATTTTGAGCTGAGTTAATCTGATGAAGATCTCCTTGATAATGGAAAATAAGTAACACGAGAGTGGATTACGTTGCCTAAGGCCCCCAGCTACTCTAAATATCTCAGTGGGTTCTCCATTGACTAAGATAGAGTATGATATGGCGGTGATGCATTTCTTTATCCAGTTGGTAAATTTTCATGGAAAGCATATATGTTGCATAAAATTGAGCAAGAACTTCCCAACTGAGTGAGTCAAAAGTTTTATAAAGTTAATTTTTAAAGCATAGCCTTTTGTCGTTTTCTTAGAATTACAGCTCTTGAAGAGTTTTAGAGCTATCATGACATTATCGCCTATGTTCCTGCCATTAACGTAAGCACTTTGGTAGAGATTGACAGGCTGAGTGAGCAGTATTTTGAGTTTATTGGCTGGTATTGTTCACTATTACCTTACATTACAATAGGCAATTGGTCGATAATCATTCAAGCTATCAAGATTCTTCACTTTGGGGATAACACAACTATGTATCTGATTAAAATCAAATAGGATTGTTTTTGTGTTGAAGAATTCACTCACTGTACAAGTTATCAATTAACCATTTGTTTTCTAATTGGATACAAAGAATTAGGCATTGAAGCCACTAGTCCATAACTTTATTAGGATGTAGGCTGAATGTGGTGTTTTTTACTTCCTCTTGTGTTAACTCTTTGATTAAATCATTTGTGAAGTCACTTAGACAGATGTTGGTTATATGTTTCCTCAGTTCTCGGATAGAGCAGAGATCTGCACTTCAGTCCATAATGTATCTCTAAAGTGTTTAAAGCCTAGTTCCTTCATATCTTCTTGGCTCTTCACTTCCATACTATCTTCATTGTTAAGTAGGATCATTTTGTTTTTATTCCTTCTTGTTTGAATTTCTCTATAGAAGCATTTGGAATTTTTGTCTCCTTCTAGGCATATCATTCTAGTTTTTTTGTCTTAATTGGCAGTTCAACATTTCTAATGCACTAACATAAGATCTCAGTGCAGTCACTTCCTAGTTTTTAAGGTTTGGATCATAAGGTTGTCGGGCCAGTTCCTCTTGAATTCCCATTAGCTTTGTCTAAGCTGCAATCTTGTCCATAATTACAGGATTGTGGATCAAAATCTAAGTATAGAAAAGAAAATTATTCCCATTTAAGAAGCATTATCTCAATTGGATAAATTAATGATATTCTGGTTTAATTTAATAAATTAGTCCATCAAGATTTAAATTTTAAATGTTTAAATTGATATTTTATATCAAATAAAAATATTATATTTATATAAAAAATAAATTAATTCTAACTTGTCAAATCAGGCATAACTTTCTCATCCAAACTCTTATTAAAATGATTCAAGACGTTACAAAAAGCTTAAGAAGCATTATAAAACTTTTTTGTTTCTTGAATATTTTGAAAAAAAAAAGAGTGAAGATCACTATCAAGGACATGTTGGTGTCTTAAGGCATCTCCTTTCAGAGCTATTTAGTTAAAGGAAACATTCCAACTTATAATCATATTACTGATCATTCTTTTCATAGTTTCTCAAGAAACTCAAAACACAAAAGCTTTTGATCTCTTATCCATTATAATTTAAATTTTTTAATTATAAAATGCTTATTTTATTTCAAACGAAAATATTGTTAATTATATGCAAAACTAAATTAAGTCTATCTAATTCAATACCCAATTAAGACAATTCTTCTTAAATTGGACACAACTTTCTCATTTAAACTTCAATTGAGATTACTAAAGATGCTATGGGAAGTTTAAGAAGGAATCTCAACCATTGTATTTTGAATATTTTTAAAAACTAGATAATATGGTTTGGGACATGCTAGTTACTATGGTGTGTCCTACTTAGAGTTATTTATTTAATAAACATATGGTAAGGTGTGATTGTGTTCCCATTCGTGTTCCTCATAACTTCTAGAAAAATCTCAAAACACAAAAGTTTTAGAGCTTTTCCTAAATTTTCATATAATTTTGAATCATCGTAATCAGATTTTGGATGAGAAAGTTATTTCTAATTTAAAAAGTATTATATAAATTGTGTATTTGATTAACAATGCTTAATTTAATTTTGTTTATAATTAATAATATTTTACTTTACCTTAACAAATCAATCAACCATAAATTTATTAATTTTAAATGATTATTTTATATTAAACTAAAATTTTATTAGTTATATACAAAACTAAAGTAAGTCTTACTTGTTTGACATCTAATTTAAACAATGCTTCTTAAATTAGGAATAACTTCCCCATCCAAACTCTAATTAAGATGATTTAAGATGCTATGAAAAGCTTAAGTCGTGTCTAAATTTTTTTCTTTAATTTTTATAGAAAAGAAATGAAGAACATAGTCTAAGTGATGCAGATGTCTTAGGGCATGTCCCTTGTAAAGTTGTTTATTAAATAGACAAACTTTAAGAAATGGTAGTGTTTCTTACTATGCTCTTCACATGTTTACAAAACAATCAAAATATAAAAGTTTTATAACTCTTAACTATGTCTTTTGTCAATTCCTGAATCATCTTAATTGGAATTTAGATGAGAAAGTTACCTATAATTTAAGAAGTATCTTTTAAATTGGACATTAGATTAACTAGACTTAAATTAAATTTGAATATAATTAATACTATTTTAATTTAGTTTAATAAATTAGTTCACCATGACATAAACTTTTATATTATTATTTTAAATCAAACTAAAATGTTATTAGTTATATACAAAACTTAACTCTATATAACTTATTTAATATCTGATTTCTGTAATATTGTTGGAACCCAACATTTTCTTTATTTATTTATTTTACCTTATTTTAATTTTCTTAGAATTTAGTCGTTAATTTAGCAAGTATGAATAGAAATGCTAGAATTAATTTAGTGTAATATGTTTAATGTGGTGTTACATAGACTAAGGGAGTAAGTAGTCTTTTACATTAAAAGAAGAAGGGCAATTTTGGCATGTCACTTAAGCATAAAAGACCATAAGGCATAAAGGAAGGGAAAAGTTGACATTCCACACTCATTAAGGGTATAAATTGGAAAGAAAAAGAGTAGTCTTGCTCTTATGCAGAGAACAACGTGAATGAGGGAGAGAAGAAGAGAAAATAACGAAAAGAAGAGAGAAAAGAAGGAAGATCAAGTTAGGGATCATCTTTTCTTAGTTTTCAAGAGTGATTTTGAGGTTATTCAAGAAGAGAAGAAGGAAAAGGGAGAGAAGAGCTTCCATTTTAGCCCAAACAAATCCTTTTATTTGGAGAAGATTCAAGGTAAGTTCATTTTACATTCTTTGGATTTTTGGAAGGGTTTTAGTTCAAGAAGCTTAGAAAATGCATGGGTTTAAGTATTATAGAATCAATTTTAGTGAATGTGCCTTATAGGTTTTAAATTTGCAACCCTATTGAATTGGGATTTTTGCCAATGTTAAAGGGAATCAAAAAAGGCAAGGGGAGAAAGAGGAGAGGCATTTTTAAGCAAGGAATCCAAGGTGGGTTACATGTTTATAGTTGAGTTAATGAGCCATAAATGTTTTTCCAAATCAATAGAGTTAAGTGGTTTTTGAATTGCTTCATAAATGTTGCATTTCTTACTCTTTAGATGATTTAAGAATCGCTACTTGTTTGGTGCATAAATCTTGTTGATGAATTGAGAAATGAAAATGGAAACAATTTTTGAAATATATTATGTTATGGAATTCATGTTTCCGAAATGTGCCTTTGGGCAATATGTTTACAAGTCATGAAATTTATGTTTGTGTTGGTTAATGGTGGTCCATTCTATTATGTCATGTGCACGTTGACTCTGTTAAAGGCTTTTCTCGCCTGCCCGCTAATGGCATGGAGCACCTTCATAGACTACCCTCTGTTTATGAACTATGCAGAACCATTATGTGGGATTGCGATATCCTATTCTGTTATTATTGGAGATTTGCAAGAACTCCCTCATGGACCTACCCAAACCATTCTAATTCCTTATGTGTTTATGATTTGTTGATAAGTAGATGAATGTATGACTCGTGTTGTTTATGAATTATGTGACAAGTTGAGAATTTAGGAAATATGTGTTTTATAGTTTCAATTCAATTTACTTTGGCAAGGAATATTCCAATGGTTTTTGCTTACAGCTCAGTTATAAACCTATTACCCACAAGCTTTCAAGCTCATCCCCATTCTTCCCAAATCTTAAGGTGATGAGCAAGAAATCAAGTGAGTGAGAGGCAAGGCATCACTCCAATCTGCATATTTTTGTATTTTAAGTTAGTTTATGAAAAAATACAAGGCTTTAGCCACATTTCAAGTTTAACTAGTTCATTGTATATTTTGTATTTTTGGGTTTTGAGACAATGATGTATTATGGCTTGAAAGGCCCATTAAAGCTTTGTAAAACTCTATTTTGATTTAAAAATGAGATTAAGAATTGAGAAATTGTTTTTATTTATGTTCCTATTCATCTTATGGTTGGGTTGTTAATAGTTGTCGGGAGATTTTATGTTTGCATTTAGTATGGTAGGTTGTTTGGGGTTTTTGGATTACTGTCTCTTACATTTCGCCACGGTGAACCTTTCCAGAAGGGTTTTTTTTAATTTTGGTAACTTCGCTATAGTGCAGCCAGCCTTTCACTGCAGCTCAAGCACAAGAGTCAATATCGTGCTTCAGCACGATCGCAACTTCGCTGATGTTTCTGACGAAATCTCATAACTTCGCTGTGGTGAAGCCAGACTTTCACTGTGGCGTATTTGTCCCAAGAGGTACTTAAGTTGTTCTAGAGACTTCACTGCGGCTAAGCCAGCCATTCACCATGGCGTATTTTTCCCAAGGGGTGTGTTTCCTCGACCATATGACTTCGCCACAGCGAACTTGTTCTAAAAGGTCCTTGGGATTTTCCCAAAGGTTCGCTTGCCGCGGCGAACCCACCATTGATGGCATCGAACTTTTCCTTACTTATTGAATGTTTTCAACTTTCCTCTTGCATGACCTCTGCTCAACTGCCTCAAGTGGTCGCCTCGGGATAAGTATTGGGACTCGGGCTCAACAGAAATAACCCTACATGGTGATACACTCACATTTTATGATTCCAAAGTTGGACTCCAGAAGCGGGATCCAACAAATATCTTTTAAATTAGATATAACTTCCTCTTCGAAACTCTGATTAAGATGATTCAAGATGCTACAGAAAGTTTAGAAAGAACTTTTGTGTATTCAAACTTTTGAAACGAAATGGTGAATAACACATTTTGGGATATGCCAGGGCATGTCCTTGGTAGAGTTGTTTACTTAACAAATATACTCAAAGATATGATAATGTTTTTTATTATGTACTTCTCATTTTCCAAAAAAGAAATCAAGACAAAAAATATTTTAAACCCCTTCCTAGGTTTTCCATATAATCTTGTATCAACTTAACTAAAGTTTGAATTAAAAAGTTGTTTCCAATTTAACAAGTATTATCTAAATTACAAATTAGATTAACTAGTATTTTAGTTTAATTTGACAAATCAGTTCACACTTGTTTAGATTTATTAATCTTTAAATGATTATTTTATATCAAACAAAAATATTTTTAATTGTATACAAAACTAAATTAAGTATAACTTGTCTAATATCAAATGTAAAAAATGATTTTTAAATTTTCTTTAAAAAAGAAGATACTTGTGCTAAAATAAAAGGCATCCAAACATTCTTGATTAAAGTTAAAAGGCATATCTTTCTCTGACAACTTGGTTAAAGGCCTAGAAATTTTAGAAAAATCCTTGTTAAATCTCCTATAAAAGCCTAGATGACCTAAAAACATCTAATAAACTTAACCAAGGTAGGGTCGTAACTTCCTATAGTTTCAATTTTTCCTTTATCTATCTTAATACCCTTATCAGAGATTTTATAGCCTAAAACTATGCCCTCCTGTACCATAAAATGACATTTTCACCAATTTAGCACCATATTTGTTTTCTCACACCTCTCTGGCACTTTTCCTAAAATATGGAGACATCAATTAAAAGAATTGTGAAAAACAAAAAAATCATCCATAAATACCTCCATTAGATCATCTATTAAATCCTAAAACATGGCCATTATGCACTCCTGAAATGTAACAGGTGCGTTGTATAATCCAAAAGGCATCCTCCTATAAGCAAACATACCTTAAGGACATGTGAACGTTGTTTTCTCCTAACCTTACAAGGCAATTGGAATTTAGAAGTAGCTTAAAATTCTATCCAAGAAATAATAGTAAATGTGCCTAACTAGTCGCTCCAACATTTGGTCCACAAAAACGCAAAAGAAAGTGGTCTTTTTGAGTAGCATCATTTAGCTTCCTATAACTGTTGCAAATTCTCTACCTATAGATGGTTCTTATAGGAATCAATTCCTTATTCTTATTAGGTACCACCATCATTCCTCCCTTCTTTGGCAAAACCTATACAAGATTCACCTAAGAACAATTAGAAATAGGGTAAATCACACCAACATCCAAAAGTTTAATTACCTCTACCTCCACCACTTCCATCATATTAAGATTCAACCTCCTTTTAGGGTTGTACCACAAGTTTGAACTCCTCCTCCATCAGAATCTTGTGCGTACAAAAAGGAGGGTTGATTCATCTAATGTTAAAGAACTCCAAGCAATTGCCCTCTTATGCTCCTTAAGCACATTTAATAGCTTTTCTTTTTCATCCACTTTTAGAATTGATGCAATAATTATAGATAATTTTGAATCCTTCTTAAGCAATGCATATTCCAAATGATCTGGAAGTTTCTTCAACTTTAACTTTGGTGGTTCTTCGATGGAGGATTTCAACCTCATCCTTTTACCTCTATTGATCACTTCAAACTCTTTCTTTCTCACAATAAGCTTGTTGGCCTCATCTTCGTCCTCACCTTAAATAATAGACAGCTCCAACATGTCTTTAGAAAGAAATTCATACACAATGTCTCAAGCTACAAAATCACTAATATCAATAAAGTAACAAGCATTATTACATTCAAGAGGGTGTCTCATGGCATTAGATATTTTAAAAACAACCTCTTCTTCTCCCACCCTTAGAATTAGTTTTCCACTACTAACATTAATAATGGCTCTAATAGTGGCTAGGAAGGGTTAACCTAGAATGAAAGGTACCTTTATATCTTCATCCATATCAAGTATTACAATATTTACTAAGAAATTGAACCTAACAACTTTAATGAGGGCATCCTCAATGATACCCTTAGGATATTTAATAGATCTATCGGATAGTTGAATGTCCATCCTAGGGGTTTAGGTTCTGTTCCTAGTTTCTTGAATAATTTGTAGGCCATTTATGCTAGCCCCCAAATCAACTAAAGTCTTTTCTACTAACAAATTACCAATCAAACAAGGGATAGTAAAACTCCCTAAATCTTTAAGTTTCTTGGGTAATTTTTTTATAGAATTTTAAGCATTCCTCACTAAGTCTCACGATAGCTAACTCCTCCATCTTCCTCTTTTTATATAGTAACTCCTTTAAGAATTTTGCATATTTTGGCATATGAAAAAGAGCTTCAAAAAAAGGTAAGTTAACGTGAAGTTGCTTAAAAAGTTCAAAGAATTTACTAAACTGCCCATCCATATGATCTTTTTTCGACATAGTAGGGTATAGGAAGGTAGAGTAGATTTCCTTGAGTTTTTAGAGGCTACACTACATCTTTAGCTTTACCTTGACCTTTTTTCCATTCTCCTCCCCATCTTGGATCTTATTATCAGTTGGCACTTCATTTCCGCTCCTAAGGGTGACTGCCTTCATATGTTCATAAGGATTTAGTTCGATGGTACTAGGCCAACTCCCCTGTGGTCTTTCAGAAATCAATTTTGCAAGATGGCCGACCTAAATTTCTAAGTTACGTATAGATCCTCTGTTATCTAATGTCTTGTGTTTGACTGTTGAATAAGTATAAACATCATGTCTTATATATTCAAATTTTTAGCTTGACATGGATGTTGCTGAAATCCTAGTAGAGGGTTGTTCCTTGCCTGCCCTTAGCTAGAAATTAAGGAATCATCCTCCATCCTAGATTATACGTATTGGTATATAAATTGTTTTGTGGTTTGAGATCATTCCCTTTGTAATCTACATGTCTGAGCTGTATTGCTTGAAAATTTAGACCTAAATGTTCTAGTCCGCACTTAAAATTGAGAGTTCATAGTCAATCCATCAACCTTTCTACTCTGAGCTTCAACCTAGTTTTCCAATTGCATAATTGCATCTACTTCATATACCCACATTGGCTTGCTAAATCTCTATTGAGAAGTGCACTACTGATAGTTGTTCATAACCATGTCTTCAATGAGGTCATGGGTTGCTTTTGATGTCTTATTGTTTAGATTACCCCCAGCTGCTACATTTATCATTTACCTTATAGTCTAATTTAGCCCATTGTAAAAGATCCGAATTTGTATCCACAATAGTAGACCATAATATGGGCATTTCCTCAACATCTACTTGAATCTTTCCTATGTGTCATATAATTTCTCTAAGTTAGCCTAAGAATATGAAGAGATTTTGTTCCTAGGTTTGGCAATCTTTACTAGCGGGAAATATTTCATAAGAAACTTCTCTACTTCTTGGTCTCACGTAGTAAGTGATGATCTAAGTAGAGAATTCAACGATTAATTCGCCTTGTCCCTCAATGAAATGGGAATGATCTCAATCTTATTGCATCATTATTGGCACCATAGACTTTAAAGGCGTCATAAATATCTAAAAATTTGTGATATGTGCATCGGGGTCCTCATTTCATAGCCCATCAAATTGAATAGGCTATTAGACCATCTAAATGATACTTGGTTTAATCTCAAAATTTTTAGCATTAATAGTGAATCTCATAATTTTGGACTTCACTCCCACCAAGTCCAGTTTAGTATAATCAAACATAGTTTTTGGTTAGTATGTTATGTTTCTTGAATCTTCGATATTAATATTAGCTTCCCATTCCTTTATCTGCTGATCTAACTAGAACTCTCTAAGTAGGGTTCTACGAAGATTTCTATGAGTTATTCTCTCAATCTCTAAATCTTTGTCTACTAAGTTTAATGGATTATCTCAGGTTATAAAATAACCCCAATATCTATGAAAAATGGAAGAAACCAAAGAGTCAATAAAATAAATAAATACAGTAAAAAAGGAAAAATTAAAATAAGTAATAATGGCTGGATTAATAAAATCTAGGTTTTCCTAATATTATAGTCTTCGACAATGGCATAAAAAACGTATATGTGTGATATTATATGCTTAACTACAAGCACATGATGTAGTTATAGCTAGCATTGACAAGTACGGGTCGATACCACAAAGACTCTAAGTACTAATATCAACCCTTTTTATATTATCTAACCACTAAATCAAGTTATGGAATTAATTTAAAACTAAACTAAACTAACTAAAGTGAGGTTTAACACAAGAATGAAATAGGATAAAGAATGCACTACAATTAAACAATAACAAATAAGTAGTAACTAGATGATGGATCTCCCTAAGATATCTTAAACATTAACCCTTTATCATGTAGTTAAATTATTGATTATTGGACCGTGAAAATTCATATCTTATGATAGTAATTCTCTCAAAACTATTAACAACTAACCCTGAATTGATTAACTAAAACCTCTTTCTAGGTAAAACTTATAAGATTGCATTACTCGTTTACATATTTCACTATTAGGTTTGACCCTAATTTAGAGGATTTATACCGACCTATCTCTAGGTTTGCATGCAGCTCCTTCTAACTATGGTAAACCTATTCAAATGAAAGGATTTCTCAATTTCATTCATATGAAATCAAACATTGAAGTGATAACCCAGACATATTAGTTCAAGAATATAAATTCATAATTGAATCATAATAAATCATCAATTAAATTGTACTAAATAAAAGATTATATCACTTTACCCATCTCGACTTAGGGTTCATCACCCCTAGGCACTAAACAAATTAGTTCTTAAACATAGAAAACAAATCAAACATCAAGTATTTAGAAGGTAAATAGAAATAAAATAATCCATAATCTATATTCTCTCTAATGAAATCTCCTTGAAACTTGGATGAAAGGTTGCTTCTATCAGATATCTTGAAGTAATATTCGTGTTTCTCGTGTCTTAGGTTCGAAACTATTACTTCTACACTCTATATGGTGTCTAGTCTAACTTCATCTACTTCCTCCCTTTTGTTTAGACTTCATAATTTCCTTTTAAAGTAAGAAACTACTATTTTTGGAATTTACATGATCACTTATATGGATGTGTAAGTGATCGTATATCTCAACCCCTCTAAACTGTGACTTTACATGGTTCCAGAAGCTTACACGAGCTACATGCATGGGCTTGTATCTTCATATGGGTATAAACAACATCTTCGAAGCTTTACACATTTACAATAGCTTACACGGTCTCTGTACACGATTATATATCTCCAAAGTTGCTTTAATTCTTCCATTTTATGCTTCGATTTCACTTTAATTCTTCTCCTTTTGGTTTATGAAGGAAATTATTACCTTAAAACACACATAAAGCAAAATAAGTACCAAAGATACCATAACTCTCAAATAATAAGCAAAACACATTAAAGATGGGTATAAAAATATATTCAATTAATCATTTATGATGAGGCATCAAGGATGTCTTCTCTTAATTTATTTGAATCACTTAAGCCTTGTCTCCCTTAATTTACTATCAATGTTAGCTACCCCCAACTTATCTCTTACCACTACATTGTTGACCTTATCTCTTCTTGTAAGATTACACGTCCAGTAAAGCATCCTCATCTTTGGTACTATCAACTTATGATTATGCACCTATTTGATAGGCTAACAATTTGTCCCATAAAACCTAATTACTAGACAATAGAATTTACTGTTTAACTCGATTGATATCTTCTTATCACATAAAATTCCTAAAGTATCCCTCTGTTTAAGTCACTTTAATTTAATACAGTGAATATGTCATCCTCTATCTCGCCACTGCTTTAGGTAATGGATCCAGGATGCTTAAAACAAATTTTCTATGATATAACTTCTATTCTAATCTTGATTTCTAGATCAGATGCAACCCTATGACCTGCACTATTACACTATAAGTACTTAGTCTTGGTTTTATTGAATTTAAAGCCCTTTAACTCTAACTTATCCCTCTAAAGTTCTAATTTGACATTAACACCCCTCTTTATTTCATTTACTAAAATGTGGCATAAATGAATACATAGAGCTATATAATACTATGTCAGTTGTGTTTTTAGTCATTTGTTAAAAGTCTATAAAAATAACTCTAGATTGAATCAAATCTTCCCAATTGCATTCATTTTCCTTTAAGGGATTTAAATAAGAAATAAATCAAAATATAAGTCATTTGAAGTATTAAATCTAATGAAAACATGAAATATAAGCATAATGTTCTTAAAATCATGATAAAATATAGTCTACTTGGCACATATCACTTAATTGCACATTATCATATTAATTTTAATTTATATCATATTATTATAATTCTGAAATTATATTTAAAATCAAGCATACCAATTTATATTTATTTAAAAATATAAAGAATATAAAAAAAAAGTGACGATTTTATTTAAGGTAGGCGTCTATTTAGAGTAGGAAAGTGAATTGCTTAACTAGAGAAGAAGAGGCAAATCGACGTTTGAATGTCGCTTAGAGATGGGCTTTGCAAAATACAGGCCCATACGTTTTTGTTTTTCGTTTTTTTCCCCCTTATCTGGTTTTAGGCTAAGCCGGTCTTGGAGGAAAAGGAAATGGAAAAGGTTCTGACACCGCCTCCCCTGCTTTGTGTCTGACTCTGTCTTCTGCAAAAGTTGTTTCTCAGGTCAGGTTGTTTCTAATCAAACTACATCACAATTACTTGCTTTAGCGTTTGTGCCCGACTGTTCCCCTTCACCCGATTGGCTGATACATCCTTTTTGGTTTATATATTTTCTTTTTTCTTTATTTGTAGATTAAATTTTGTGTGACCAAAGAGAGCGTTATTGATGAAAGGAGAAGTCGAGCTAGAGACGGTCAGTGCGGTGGCTCCCAGCGACTCTGATCCTCTGCTACCGAACCAGCCTCATCTTGAATCACCACCGTCGTCGTCGTCGTCGTCGTCTCCGGAGATTAAGGTCGTAGAAGATGTGGAGAGCGGTTCTGTTCCTACTTGCCGCATTTGTCTGGAGTCCGATTGTGAAGAAGGTGATCTTTTCCATCGCAAGTGGCTCTTATTTCTTGCACTTTACTAAATTAATGCACGACCAATTATACTTATTAGGCCCGGCTGGTTGTTCAGAGATAACACTTGTCTATAATCTTTCACAAATTGATCTTCCCATGCGTCTTTTTTCTTCTCTGATTTTGGAGCAACAATCACAAATTTTTCTTTTTCAACTGATGCGTTGTCCAAATACCTCGTATCTTCAAAATTCTTAGTGGCATCTAGCTGTTTTTCACTTGTACTTTGTGGATGTCTGTTCAAACTATTGCTTCTGTTTCTCTAACTTCAAGCTAGTACAGACTAAATAAGTTCAACTCTGCTTTTAAACGATGCTTTTTGTTTAATGAGTCTAGTTGCGTTCTGGTTTCTGCTCGTTCAAGCTCTTTTATCTAGTATACTTTATGTGCTAATGATGATTTGAATGTCATGATTTACATTCTTGACATTCCCGTTATAACGATACCTGGTTTTGCTCAAAATCAATCTTTTCTTTCCTTGGCCTTATGGTATTTGTTTAATGTTGTAGAGGATGAGTTGATATCTCCATGCATGTGCAAAGGCACTCAACAGTTTGTACATCGATCATGCCTTGATCATTGGCGCTCGGTTAAGGTAAGTGGTATTCTTTGCAGTTTATGCGTGTAGGTAATAGTACCAAGATGTTGAACTTTTGACTGTTCTGTATTCTCTCTCTCTTTTGCAGGAGGGATTTGCTTTCTCTCATTGCACAACTTGCAAAGCCCAATTTCATTTTCAAGTTTCATTGTTTGAAGACAACTCTTGGCGGAAATTCAAATTCAGACTTTTTGTAACCAGAGATGTTGTTGTAGTATTTCTGGCTGTACAAACTGTGAGTTATTTGAGTTCTATTCATTGCAAGGATAATTTGTTGGTGATAGCGTTTATGGTTAAATGAAGCTTATGCTAAGTATGCAGCCTTATGTTTCACTTGCATGGCTTTCTGCATCTTCTCTTTGTCAGAACTACTTTTATGATGTATGTTGTCCATTAAATGACGACAATCAATAGTTCTGCCTTTCCTATTCTTTTCTTGTAATCAGCAGGGTGAAAGTGAAAATTTTAATTCCAGTGAAGGATGCTCGATATGTATTGCTATTGTAGGGTTATACGTAACCATTTCAACAATTCCAAATATTCGAACTGCTTGATCATTCCATCAGCTCCATGATAGGAAGAGGAATCGATCATCAAAATAAGCTCTATATTTGAATACCCCTAACTATAGAGAGTGTAAAAAAATGTAAACTATCATCCTGTTACCTTAATATAAGAAAAAAAATTGTATTCCTCAGGTAATTGCTGCAATGGGTGGCTTCGCATACCTTATGGACAAAGATGGGGCTTTCAGAAATTCATTCAATGATGGTTGGGATCGTGTTTTATCAAAACACCCTGTACCATTTTACTATTGCATAGGTAACTTTTTCCAGCAATTTACTTTCTTATATCCTTCTGTCTTGCTTAGTAGGGCTTAAGCCAGATTCATCATCCTAACAGATAGGAACAATTGTAAAGTAAAATTTTTTCAGCCTTGGTCATTTGCAATCCTACACTTTCCATATATGTGTTTGCAAAAAGTATAATAATGATCTGTCAGACATTTTCCTGTTAAGTTTGTCCTTGACTAGTTAATACTTGTTTCTTACGCATCTTGCTGTTTTATAATGCCAATACTTAACTTTGTATTGGCAATACATTTCACTTTTCAAATGTGCAATTCACTTCGGTTTCTCATTCTTAATGCTCTTCTTATATCCTTTAACATGCGCAATTAGCCAGATGAAATTTCCCATCACAGTGGAACATTTTTAATTTTAACTCATTTACCTGCAAACTTAGGTCATGCTTTGATAACCAATTTTTGTTTTGGCTTCATGGTTATTGGAAACAGTCAACTTATTCAATTGACTCTCATTTGTTTTTGGGTTCTGTGTCGTTGGCATCACTTGCTTGCTGCTTCCAATAAGGTTTTGAATTGCAATAATTTCTAGAAACATACCTCCTTTATCTCTAATTGGAAGGGTTTTGATTTGTAGACCATTATTTTTGAAAATATGGTTTTGATGAACGGTGGCAGGAGTGATGTCCTTCTTTGTGCTTCTTGGATTTTTTGGTCTCATCCTACACTGCTCATCCCTTAATAGTAATGACCCTCGGATGGCTGGCTGTCAGAATTGTTGCTATGGATGGGGAATTTTAGACTGCTTTCCTGCTTCAATGGAAGCTTGCTTCGCCTTAGTGGTGGTTTTTGTTGTTATCTTTGCCATTCTTGGTATAGCTTATGGATTCCTTGCTGCCACCATGGCCATTCAGAAGATTTGGCAGAAACATTACCACATCCTTACTAAGAGGGAGCTGACTAAGGTAGAGAGTCCGTATCTTTTGCTTGTTGTACCATGCTGATGTCGACGGTATAAGCCAGTGTTCTGAAACTTTGGTATGATTTAACCTCCAAATCCTCTTATGGTACTTGATTGCTTTTTTTATAGGAGTACGTAGTTGAGGATCTGCATGGCTGTTACACCCCACCTAAACTGGATTCAGAACATGAAGAACGCTTGAAAATGCTTAAGCTTTTGTAGTAATGCAAAAAAGGTATAGTCATAAAAGATCACATT
>JANSVA010000008.1:35256561-35267849 GCA_025504915.1 Erythroxylum reticulatum | reverse complement strand
ATGTTGATAGAATGGCTTGATTCTCCTTCCCAAACTTGTTACAAGGGTTGGAAAACTTGGAGAGGAGCTCCCATGGTAGTTTTTGTGAAAGAGAGAGGAGGAAGAAGAATAGTTTTGTCTTATTCTCCAACTTAGCTTCTTATATAAGCCTCATGTCCACTTATTTACAAAAATGCCATTATTACACTGGTTCTTCAACATCTTCGCGTATAATTTCCTGTGACCACCGAAAAACGTCATACATCATTAATTTGATGTCACTAAAAATTATTATTCACTGTTCTGTGATTTTAATGACATCAGTCTTAAATACTGATTTATTTCAATGTACCGGGTAAACTAGATACCGGGTGTTCCAATACTATCTTGGAAAAGATCCTAAAATATTGTCACAATTTCAACCTTCAAACAAAAATAAGCAAAGTTAACAACAAAGGAAAATTTTCCTTGATTTCCTTCAACTGATTTCCTGATCATAAATATATCATCCCCCTACAGACATATCATCTTGACACAGTTGGTTGTAGGAGCAACAGGATAAAGAATATGAAATATGCAACGTGAAGAAACATGAGCCTCAAACTACTGTCCACCTACCAGCAAAAATGACTTAAACTCATGATACTGATAAAGAAAAAGCAACAAACATATCCATCCTTAAAAATACCTGATCTAAATAACAAATACATATTTTTTTAACAAAAAAGGTACATCAAGAAAGCACCAATATATGATTAAATCACAAAATATAAACATCCTTGATCTAACAAAGGAAAAGTAAAATAAATCTGTATAATTAACGACACTAATATTGGTCAACTACCTGCAACATATATATGGATGCTTTCTCCTAAACAAATTCAATGCTATTAAGAGTAAAAGTGTATCACTAAAACAAATGCAGATATATGGAAGAGTAATTATTTCTGAATTTAAACCCAGTTTGAATTGAGTTAGTCTAATAAACTATATTTAACCCTAATATTCGGGATGAATTAAGCCTTGAAAAATATTAACGTCTGAATTCAATTAAAATAGAGTATAAGTTTAAACCTAATTAATCCAAAATGCAACATATCAAATTCAAATATAATCAACAAAATCTATATCATTGTTGTTAGATTTTGATACAGCAGAATATTGACAATAGTGATATGATATGAATTGGTCAAACAAAAGGATCGAACCTACTCATAGTAGTTATAAGATTATGGGAATAAGCGGTAGACATTTAAGTCTATAATATACTAACCTCATCTTGTTGACGAGCTGACATCCTATTCTAGATTTGTGCTCCTCTCAGACTTGGCATCTGTATCATCAAAGATTAGGACAGATTAGACTCAAGCATACAAATTTAAAAATTAAATTGAAATCCAATTCTCATCCAAAAAATTAGTATACTTTTTGTCAAAACACTATAGCTGCCATATTGTTATGAAGCAAAACAAAAAGCTACAAATTGGAAAGAGTTGCATGTAAATCTAGAGAAATATAAAATGTTATTTGAATTTTTGAATGTTCACCTTAACGATCTGTTTACAAAGATGCTATATATACATAACTAAAGATAAGGAAATAGATACAAGTTTGCATGAAATAAGGAAGACAACAAATATGGGAAGCTTGGAATGGCAAGAAGCAGTTGGAGGCAAATATGAGAAGTTGTTGAGATGATGAGATGGAGATCTGCAAGGAGTGGAAATGTGGAAATGATATATTTCCATATTTTTGTTAATACCCTCCCTCAAACTAATGCTACGTGTCACGAAGCATAAGTTTGGATACTAAGAAATTGTGATGGTTCCGTAACATAGCCTTGGTAAGGAGGTCGACAAGTTGTTCGTGTGTAGAAATATAGGATAATTGGATAATTTTGTCTTCAACCTGTTCACGAATGTAGTGGCAATCAACCTCAATGTGTTTAGTATTTTTCATGGTGCACGGGATTGGTGGTGATTTGAATGGCACTTGTGTTGTCACCGTGAAGAATAGTGGGATGTAAGAGGTTAATTTAATTATCCTAATAAGCGATAAATCCACACAATTTCAGAACAAGCTACAGGCATTGCTCGGTATTTGGCCTCATTTGAAGATTTTGATACTTTTGTTTGTTTCTTGCATTTCCAATAAATAAGAGAAGAACCTAAAAGCATGCACCATCCTGTGGTAGATCGACAGGTTGATGAACAACCTGTCCAATCGACATCAGCATAGCCTGATAATATCATGGAAGAAGAGGACGAGAAGAAGAGTCTGTGGTTAATGGTGGTTCATATGTAGTGAACGATGCGGAGAGCAGCACTATAGTGATGTTGGCAAGGTTTATTGACGAACTGGCTAAGGACTTGGACGGGCTGAGTTATGGTCAAATATATAAGACTTCCAATAAGTCTTCGATATAAAGTGGCATCAGGCAGGGATGTATGGTATTGCTATCGCCTGCAACCAAATTCAAAAGAAATCACTTCCATTAATACAATTTAAGGTAGTAGCGGTAAGCGGATATCGTTCCCACGAAGAATCTTAACGGTAACAAAATTACGAATTCAAACGGAGCAAAGTAATGAAATTCGGGGGTTTTAATTCACGAAAATATAAGAAAAATTATAAGAAAAATCGCAAATAGAAAGCAATAACTGGATCTGAAAAATTAATGGGAAAATACCTTAGTTTTCGAGTCACCGATATTATCATGCTAAAATTGATTCTCGATATAAAATTTCAATCATTAACATACATTCATTGTGGATGTTTTCTGTTAAGTGTAATGACTAGAAACATGTATCATAGCATTCTTATTAAACAACAACCTAGATACGATCATAGGTTTAACTGAATAATAGCTTTACGAATCAAGAAACCAATGAGCAAGCGAAATACATGTACGATATGCAATCAATCAAGCGAACATCTCTTTAGAATTTCTTACTCTAACGTAAAGAAGGTAATCCTAATTGCTACTTATGATTAGCAAAACTGAACATCATATTTCGTTAATCTAGCGATTAAGCAAATTAATCCCTAATTGTGCACCTAGAAATCAACCAGATCAATTAGAAAGAGTAAGTAGGAAGATATTCAATGTTCATCAACAACATAAACTTTATTCAAAACATCTCACAAATAATAGCTGATAACAAGGATCCGCTCAACTAAGAAAATAAGTTTAGCTACTCATAATAGAATCAAAAACAAAAGAAATAACAAAGCATAAAGTCTCCATCCTTGGTCTTTTGCTGAAAAATACGAAAATAATAAAGGAAGAAGTGAAGAAAACGTAAAAGACTGGAAAAGAAAACTACAAAAAAACAAAATCTGTCTAAGCTAGGGTCTCTCAGTGAATAGTAATTCTCTCTCCTTTTATGCTTGTTTTTCCGATTCCCCTCCTATCTTTCCTTGATTCTCTTCAGATAATGTATCCCCCAACCTCAGGTGGTCAATCCCCTTGAAAGATGGCAATATAATCTTTAAAGATTGTGAGAATCTTGAATTTGACTTTTGAAAATTGATCTGTAGATTTATTCCATCCTTAAGGCGTGCCCATGCTTAGTCACAAAATTGCTATCAAACTTGGAATTTCAGATTTTCTTCATTCTTTTGCATCTTTTTGATTCAATTTTGTCTCTAAGGTGTTGAAAATCATCTGTAAACAATTATAAGATAATTTCATTAATTTCGGATAATAATTTCAATACATTAAAGATAATTAAGTATAAAATATGTGCAAATTGATGACTTAACAGTGTACCATCTTCTATATGGAACTTAATATTTTGGTGCATTGGAGTATAATCCGTCTTATCATCACTTACAGGGGTGAGTTTGATAAGTTCTTCAGCGTACTTCTTTTGAGATAGCTTGATTCCATCCTGCAAATAACATACTTCTAAACCCAAAAAATATGTTAGTAGTCCAAGGTCTTTCATTTTGAACGACGTCTTCAGTAAAGTTTTAAGATGAAAAATTTCATCTGTATCACTACCAGTTATAATAATGTTATCGACATAAATAAGCAAAATAGTGATACCGTATTTAGATGGTCTGAAGAACATGGAGTAGTCACATTTACTTTGTTGGAATCCAGCCTGAAAAATAGTTTTTTGGAATGTTTCAAACCAAGCTCATGGAGCTTGTTTTAGGTCATATAAGGACTTATGGAGGTGACATACCAAATTTGGATCCGATGGAGCGAATCCGGGAGGTGGTTTCATATAAACCACCTCTTGCAAGTCACCATGAAGGAAGGCATTCTTGACATCCATTTGGTGAAGTTTCCACCCCTGCTTTGCTGCAATAGAAAAAATTATTCAGACAGTTGGCATTTTAGCAACTGGGGAAAAGGTTTCATCATAATCCAAGCCATTCTCTTGCTTGTAGCCTTGAGCTACCATTCTTGCCTTATATCGATCAAGAGTGCCATCGGTGTTATATTTTATTGTGTATATCCATTTATTGCTAATCAAGGAGGTATTTGGAGGTTTTGTTTGGAGGCTCCAAGTCATGTTTTCTTCAAGTGCAGCCATCTCATCTTTCATAGCTTTACGCCAGCATTCATGTTCTTTTGCTTGTTTAAAAGAAGTGGGAACAATAACTGTTGGCAAGGTAGTTACTAAGGCATAAGATTTACCATATTCTCCTAGGGAGTATCCGTAACAAGCTAGAGGATCTATATGATGTTAAGAGCGTCAAATCGGAATGGGATCTTAGATAGTTCCTGTCAAGTTAGTACTTGGTGCAACAATGGAAGAAATCATACCATCACTAGTATTAATTGGAGGTGGAGACGGTGGTGGCGCAATGGGCGTAGTATCATCATGTTCAAAGAAGCTGGGTAGTAGACAAAAGCAAGTTTGTGAGTCATCTTTTGAAATCAGATGGTAAAAATTTTGTTAAAAAAATATGACATGTTGAGATGCCACGAACAAAACTTTTAATAGGGTCATAGAAAAGGTAACCTTTTTGCGTATCATTATAACCTAAGAAAATACATTTTGCGACTTTGGCAGAAAGTTTATCTCGTTCAAGACGTTGGAGATGGACAAAACAAAGGCAGCCAAAAACATGTAAATTATCATATTTTGGTTTCTTTAAAAATAGTTTTAAAAAAGAGAATCATTATTATTAATGGTTGTCACTTGTCTATTTATTAAGTAAATAGAGGTTTGAAGTGCTTCAACCCCAAAAAATGAGGCATGCGTGTCGTGTTTAACAAAGCAAGGGCAGTTTTAAAGATATGTCGGTTCTTTCGTTCAACCACCCCATTTTGTTTGGGTGTGTACAGACAAGTAGTTTGAGAAATAGTTCCATTTTGTCGAAAAACTTGTTGAATGTCGTCACTTATATACTCACCACCATTGCTCGATCTAAAATTTTTTATTGTTTGAAATTGCATTTTAACATAGGCAAAAAAATTCTTTTATAAAACGTCCTACCTCATATTTATAACGAAGAAAAAATATCCATGTGTATCGTGATGCATGGTCTATAAAAAGTAAAAAATATTTAAATCCAATGCGAGACAATATAGGGGATGGACCCCAAATGTCGCTATGAATTAAATCAAACGGTTTGAAATATTCGGTATTACTTACAAAAAATGGAAATTTATGACTTTTCGAAAGAGTACAATTTTCACAAGATATAGATTTAAACTTACTAAAATGTGGCGGAAAATGCAAGCAAGTTTTAAGCATAAAAGAGAGCCTTTTGGCGTGAGGGTGCCCAAGGCATAAATTCCATAAATTTAATAAATCCTTTGAATGTTCAATGTCTCTATTAGAAGCAGTAAGAAAGCATTTAAAGGATTGAGGTGTTATAAACTGTAATAAGAATAAGCTTCCGATTTTACGCTCCGTTGCCACCACTCTCCTTGTCCTTAGATTCTACACAATGCAACCATTAGGAGAGAATGCCATAATGCAATTATGTTCAACTAATTGCCCAACAGAAATTAAATTAGTTGTTAGTTTTGGCACATATAAAACATTTGACAATAATTTTACCAAACGAATTCCCATAGTGGGAAGACTATGGCCATTGGCCGTAATAACCTATTGTTGAGAAGTTATAGGAATCATATTGCTCATAGATTCAATATCCCCTGTCATATGGTTAGAGCATGCTGAGTTTATAAACCAAGCAGAAGTATTATTATTAATTTTATTACCTGGGTATTAAGAGGTTATTGAATTTAGCGCAGCTGCTACTAACTCTTGAATCAATTTTGTAAGCGAGGTGGGATCAAAATTGGCTATGGGAGTGTGTGATGAAGAGGCCATATATTGCTGGAGTGTGGGTTGGGCCTGCGTTTGAGGAAAAGAAGCAGCAGCGTATGGTTTATGTGTATCATTCTGTTGATGCGGATCAAAAGTTGAAACAACGTGCGTGTATGATTGCTGTGCAAGAGTAGCATGAGCAGCAGTCTAGTGCGGCTGAGGAGTGGTAGAAAATAAACTAGGATGGCCACGTTGGGCAGGACGGCGGTAGCAGTCAGGAAGTATATGCCCTGGTTTCTTACAATACACATAAAAAAATTTCTTTCGACAATGTGAAGCTATATGCCCCTCATCATTACATTCATAGCATCTTTTGATTTGAGAAGTGTTTTAAAAGTTACCTCGGCTAGAATATAGAACTGTTTCAATAGAGGATCCGCCATTAATAGAAGCTTGGGTTTGTAGACGAGTTTCCTCTCGAATGAGTTCACCGAGAACCACCTCTATTTCAGGTAGGGATTTACGGCTAAGGAGATTGGCTTAGATGGATTCATATTTTAGGCTAAGCTTTATAAGCATTTAAACCACACGATTTTTTTTCATTCGAATAAGATTTCTTTGATAGTATTGGCTGACATGTTATCTCCCATGCTTTGATCCTTTTCAGACCATAGAGAAATTAATCCATAATAAAAAGTGTGAACATCTTTGTCACCTTGTACATATTCAGATAGGTCTTTTTCAATTTGAAAATTGCGGGCATGGTTCCGTTGTTGGTAGATCAACTGAAGGTGTTTCCACATGTTGGAGGCCAAAAGGAAAGGATGAAGACTTAAAGCAATATCAGATGTGACACTATTGAGAAGCCACAAAATAACCTGAGCGTTGTTGGATTTCCAAATAGCAAGTTCTTTGGCATCAGTAGGTGCTATTGTCACACTTGTTAGGACTTCCGGATGACCTTTGCCTTCTATGAACATCCAAAAGTGGAACTCCTATAAAGAGTAGTTAGTTCCGTAAACGCATAACCAATATGTCATGAGTCTTGTGACTGTTGAGAGTATCCATTCTGATTTCGGCTGTGATCGGATTCACTACAAAACAAATAACTAACACAGAAAATCCAGTCATCTAATTAGCAAGGCTCTAATACCATGTAAATATTGAGAAATATAAAATGTTGTTTGAATTTTTGAATGTTCACCCTAACGATCTGCTTACAAAGATGTTATATACACATAAGTAAAGATAAGGAAATAGATACAAGTTTGCATGAAATGAGGAAGACAACAAATATGGGAAGCTTGGAATGGAAAGAAGCCATTGGAGGCAAATATGAGAAGATGTTGAGATGCTAAGATGGAGATCTACAAGGAGTGGAAATGTGGAAATGATATATTTCCGTTAATATTTCATACTTAAGATCCTACAGTCAGTAAGGCAAAAACTAAAGGCAGTGAAATCCATAGAAGAAAAAGAACTTGATTTGTGACAATTGGATACAAAAAGTTTGGACTTCAACGAACAAATGCTTCACTGCAAAACTACTAACAATGAGTCAAAATAAAACAAAATATGAATCTGCAGTTGAATGTAAAAGAAAGAGAAGTAAAAAGCAAGTGATTAAGACAAAAAATGAGGTGAGTTCAGAGGCATGCAACACATTTCTTATATAAAAGAGTTTACTTACAATGGATGATTGTATCTAGAATCAGGCTTTGTAGGAAAACACAAATAAGTCTAAGCTGTCTATTTTATATGTGCCTATCTTGGAAAAACAAAATTAGGATTTAGGATTCTAATAATAATGCAAAGATCATTCATTTGCATGCGTAATCTATGAAAAAGTATCCCAATGTAGATTGAGCAATTGTCATCAGTTAATAAAAAAGGAAAGAATCGAACAATAATAACAATTAAAAGAAAAGAAATAAGATCCTTAAGTTAAGATTTGTTATATAAGGAAGGTTCGAGAGTTTAACAGCAGAAATGGAGTTATAAGCCCTGTTGTTGTCAAATCTTTGCGAAGTTTAACTATGCATTGAATTAGAAAGAAGATAATGAATAGAGCAACACTGATCAATATTCTGAGATCTGTATTTTTGGGATGTTTATTAAAATTGTGAAAGTTTAATACACGAAGAGGGAGAAAAAGGGTTTGGTGGGTGCATTAAATTTAGAAGTTTCTACATATGTATGTTAAGTAAATGAAAGTAAATTAACATGATGGATAGCATTAAATGCAAGATTTATTAGTTGGTAGAGGAAAAGAGATGATAGCATTTTAAATGTAGAAATTTCTAGATTGGTAGCATTCGATGGAAGAGTAATTAATTGATGGGAACAAAAGAGAGGAGACATTAATTGAATTTTTAATTTTAATTTAATTTAATTGATTTCAATTAAAAGCTATTCAGGTACTAATAATATCTAAGTGTTATTCCTCACTTATCAAAATTTACAAGCAATTATCGCATCTTCATAAATCTATTCCATTCTGCAATCCAAATATAGCTCTGAGATATTGTTTGAACCATAACATAGTCGTCAAAAGGTACAAGATCATATGAATTAAAATGCGTTCCAGAACTATTTCTTAAACTAAAAATTTTTCAAATGTAATCAAAGGATTATGCTAACTTACCATCAATACCATATATTTTATGTCCTCCCATGTTAAGTTCTTCAAAAAGCTGCAAATCTAGAAGTTATGTAAGAATTCAAAGCAAACTTTAGAGCCAACTAGCCGATTTTTACCTAGAACCGATAGAAGAATTTTCCATCTATGGAATCAATTTCATGGAGAAGGGGACATAAGAGGTCTGTTGCTGCCTGACCTCCAATTGGTATGCAAACACAGCCTGGATCAAAGAGACTAATTTAGTAGCAAGAATAATCCGTATCCATTTCATAATCAAAAGTTCAAAAAAATAAAAAGTGGTCTGCTAAGTATATTTGATAAAGATCTTCAACTTAAAGAATAGTAGTGATAACCATAGTAGTGGTCACATGAAATGATTCCCATTAAAGGAATATGTATGAAAACTGGACAATTTGAAATTAGAGCAAGCAAAATTCAAGATATTGGGATTAGGAATTACCCACCTATTTTTGGATGTACACAAAATGGTGCCTTCAGCAAATGGTTCATGTGCTGAGAAACCTAAAAGTGTAAGCAGAAAGATTCAAAATCCTCAATTTACAAAGGACAATCCCAAGGAGGTTTTACTGTTGGAGACAAAAACAAAAGAAGTGGTAGGTTATGTTGTATCAAGTCTAAGGTAGGTAAAGGAGAAAACAATTTCTTCAACGCATCTCTCCAGCCCTTGTGCCTAATGTGAGGGAAAAAGTAACATAAATCAAGAATTAAAGAATAATTGCATTTCAATAGCTACTATATTAGTATTAGAAAATTGGTATCCTAGAGTGATTAAAAAGCTATCAATTGCATGTTGTTATCAACTATCATTAAAATAATTGATAGAATTCTCTTGCATCATCATAAGTACAATGTCTATGGTAATTTTCCTTTTCTACACGAGTGATGATCTTAGCCCCCATCAATAGAAGCAGAAGATGAGATTGATTCATGTTTTAGGAATGTCAACTTTTATCCTGAGGCACTTCAGTTCATTTCAATACTTTTTCAACGTTCATTAAGTATATATACTAAGTGCGAAGGGGATGGACGACCACACAATCCATCCCCATCGTCCATTTAATCTAACGGTTACTTGAATGTCTTTACCCCCCGCCCCCCCGTCTATATGTCATGGTTGTTCTTTATGTCTTTTTTCTCTCTCATTGTTTAACTGTCCGGCCTCCACTTCCTCTACTTCTCCGCCTCGCGTCTACCGCTGTGCTTCTCTTCCTCACGTCTAATGTTGGGAAACACTAAACATTGCATCTCTGACAGCTATGGTAAGCTCTCCTTTTTTTGTTTTGTTCGGCAGTCGAGTTTTTATTATGTGTACAGATTTCTAACGGTTTGCTTTTATTCTTTTTGTGGGTACTGTGGTAAGATCTTCTATTTTATGTCATGGGTTTGTATTTCCTTTTTTTTCTTCTCTTTGCGTTTTTTGCTTCGACTTTCTTTTATTTAGTGTACAGATGGGTTACTGTTTGCGTTTATTCTGTGTACAGCTGGGTAACGGTGGGCTGGTAAGTTATTCTTTTTTCTTCTCCAGTTCCTTTTTCTTCAGTCATGTTTACAGTACTGTGGTAAGATCTTCTATTTTCTATTATGGGTTTGTATTCCCTTTTTTTCTTCTGTTTGCTTTTTTTGCTTCGACTTTCTTTTATTTAGTGTACAGATGGGTTACTGTTTGCGTTTATTTTGTCTACAGCTAGGTAATGTTGGTCTAGTAAGTTATATGGGTTATTGTTTGCATTTATTTTGTCTACAGCTGGGTAATGGTGGTCTGGTAAACTCTTCTTTTTTCTTTTCCGGTTCCTTTTTCTTCAGTCATGATTAAACGACTTTCTTTTATTTAGTGTACAGATGGGTTACTGTTTGCGTTTATTTTGTCTACAGTTGGGTAATGGTGGTGTGGTAAGTTCTTCTTTTTTCTTCTCCAGTTCCTTTTTCTTCAGTCATGGTTAAAGGAGAGAGAGGATCGATATTCTTTTTTGCTGCTTCATCAAGAAATTTTTTTCCTTGTTTTGTGTAATTTGTAATTTTTTTAAGTTTGTTTGTTCTTTTGATGTTGTGTAAAATGGAGATGGGAAGCTTTCGGAAACTGCTTCCTCTACAACATAGGATTGTTTGCCATAATCTTTCACCAATTTTGTTTTCGCTTATTGTCGTAGATTTTGATGACAATTGTTAATATGATTTTCTTTCTTTTTTTTCCACCGGAGATAAATAAAAGGTTTCTTGCAGGCATTTTTATCTCCTGATGTGCTAAATCTAATTAAATCCAGCAGTATGTAAAAGGCTCCAAATCCTGTAAGTGTTGCAAATGAGATCTTAATGATTTAATATCTGATACAGTTAACATTTCGCATTTAATGGCTCCGTTGTTTTCTTATTTAAAGGGCTTAACATTATTTTAAAAAATGATTTGAGTT
>JANSVA010000008.1:35160720-35170821 GCA_025504915.1 Erythroxylum reticulatum | reverse complement strand
GTCTGAATTGGTTTAGGGGTGATTTTTCGAGCAAGTTCAGATGGTATGGTGGATATAACATCAAAGGCTAACCAGGACCTTGTATACTTCCAACCTATCTTCTTTGGATCGTCAATGAGCAGATATGTAGCTTTGTCAAGGTAAGCCACAAAGAAAGTGACAACTATATCTACGGCAAAGAATCCATTGACAATATTATCGGCAATGGAGAGGGCCCTCACTGTTTGTTTGATAATACAACCACACCGACTATACGAGCTTAAGAAAAAGATATTGGGTTGTTTTTGTGCGTCAATAACAATGGCCACTCCGCGAAATAGAGGGATGTTAGGAGTCTCAGTATGTGGGCAGGAGGAGATAGAGCGGTTGTCTAGAGATGGCAGTCACTACGGTCTATCCACGTGGATTTTGCCTTCTCTTGGCGCAAGAAGTAACCGCAGAGTCAAGTTCCTACGTCGTGTGACATTAACTGAAGATTACTCAAAAGGGCAAAACAAACTACTCCTTTCTCGAAACTTCGAGCCTATACCCAATTAGGGCTAGCGGTGGCGAGCGGGAGACGAAGCTCTGGTGACGGACGGAGGCTCTTCCTTCGACTCGCATCAGCAATTCTGACAGGTATCATCTACCTTCGATCATCTAGGAGGGGATTGTGCTGTTCATGGACACTAATTTTTTCGTCATCCCTAGTGGTGAGATGGATCAACCTCAAGCTTAATCTATCGTTGTCAGTCCAGCGTGGAGTGTTCCAATGAGGTTATTATTTCCATTTTCAGACCCTTTGCTACTCCTGCTATATATCCCTTCAGACTGAGTGAGGATCGTGACTTGCTATTTGCCAGATCATACTATATCAGGCAGGGAGGAGGCTGGCTCTTGAGGGGATTGTTTCAGATAAGTCTATTCCTTCTGGGGATTTGGTTTTTTCTCTTATTTCCGTTCATTCTGAGCATTTCTTGCGAACTTCTCTGGTCTTCCGAGGGGTGGTGTGACTCAGGCGCAAGAGGACCATATCTCCCCTAACATTCACCCAAACTTCAATATCGGTACGTGGTCTCTTCAGAAAGTACTTTTACTAGGGCTTATCCAACTCCTCTCTTAACTGTGCATAAAACGCCTGATACAGATTTCAAGGTTCAGAGATGATCCACTGAGAGCAACCAGGAGAGTTTATTCAGAGTGGAAAAGGTAACTCATTAGTTGAGTCTGCAATGCTTCTTTGTACTGTTTGGGTATCAGTTGTTAGCTATTGTTGTTTCCTCTTCTTGTGTGAGAGTTGGTAAACAAAGAAACAAGCAACCGTTAATCATTGAGAGAAGACAACCACGAGGAGGGGCAGTACTGGATCACCTGTAGCGACGATCATAAGGAGATATGATGAACCTCCGGAGGTGACTTCTTGCGCCAAGAGAAGGCCAGCAGTGAATGCCATCTCTGCGCTATCTCTTCCCGCCCACATGCTGGTACTCCTAACATCCTCTATTTCGTGGAACGGCGATTGTTATTGTCGCACAAAAACAACCCAACGCTCTCTCTCTCTCTGTGCTCTCTTCTCTTTTTCTTAAGCTTGCATTATAAATAGCTGGGCGGCTCTCCTTTCCTGACTATAGCTGCCTAACTATTTCAATTAATTGTCACAAGTAAACACACCCACCTACCGGGTACAGGGCTTCTGTACCCCTACTCTGTAACTATGCAGTATTGATCTCAACCATTCAATGTAATATATTGGATGATTGAGAACCAAAAAAAACAGAGGGCACTAAGTAAAGGTACACAAGATCGTTACCCCACCTACCCACTTACTTTTTCACTTAACTACATGTACGTTCAGGGTTGGAGTTACATTGGGGCAAGTAGGGGCCTTACTTCTTTGCCTTCAAAAAATTTCATACGAAAAAATTATTATTTTAAATTTTAATTTTATAAAAAAATAAAATTTTATTTCTATTTAAAAAATTTCTAGATCCGTCTTTATATACATTGTAGATTTTTTGTGATAAAAGAGAAAAACATTTCCCAGCAAATAAATTAACAACTATTGAAATCCTCCTCAGCTTTCATGAGTCTCAACTAATTGAAACAGCAGTTGCCCCCTCCTTTTTTTTATCCCTTTCAATTTCCATAATTTCGCCTTTATACTTAGAGATTCAACCGGTCAGCGACTAAACAACCGCTTGCCAACTATGTAGAGAATTTATATTACTTTCGTACTACTTATGTAAGAGTTTCCGTAATAAAAAATCCACAGAAATTAAATAGGTGGATGTACATACATAAACAAATTGTCCGACCACTCGGTTTAGGATTTTTCTGGTTCGATAATGCGTAGAATCTCCAGTTGCTTTAGTACACGTCGCATCTGTTGCACGTGATTTTACTGACATTTTATTACTAAACCCCACAATGGTGACGTATTTGTCAGTTTGTCAGGAAGATTTGGTCCTAGCTCCTGCAATTAGGTCCACGAACGTCCCAAGTTGGTGCCAAATGCATATAACATTCAATTTTTCTTATTTCTCTTAGCAGGAAAGAAAAAATAAGTTCTAATGCTTGAACTTGGTATAAAGTTTGATTCAAGTTAAGAAGGCGGTATTAAACTTGAACTTTATCACGCTTTAAATTGATTTGAAATTAAATATATCAAAAAGTAAATATTATTTTATAATTAATATTTATTAATACATGTTGTATAAGATATTGAAATAAAAATTGTTACTTATTTGATGTAAATAATCACAAGCAAATATTACGTTAAATTCCTTCCATGCATGTTTACAAAGAGAGTGTAACCATTTGTGACAATTGGATGAGCCAAGTAACAACTTGTTTGACAATTCATTCGCCAAAAGTGATCCGACTCTTTTCTCAACTCCTATTTGTTCATACAAAGTATTTTAAAATACCAACTTGTTAGTAGCTTTGAAAAGTCTTCCTTGATATCCAATGCGTTACTTTTCTAGACCATTTTGGCAAGTTATTCACTAATCAAGACAATTCTTAACCCTAATCGTATGTTTCAAAGTTTAAAGTACTAGTAGATAATTGAAGTAAAATATAAATAATGTCGATATAATTAATAACAAAATACTATCACATGTCACAATTCTATAACTTAGTAAATTTTATAAAAAAATTAATATCATATACAACATATTAATTATAATACAAAGACTTAATAAAAGGATAGAGTTGGGTTGTTAATGTATCTTTGTATTATGTTTTTATAAGCAAGGCTTGGTCTTTCCTTTATTGGTTACTTTGTCTTACAGTTACTTTCTGTCTAGAAGTTTTCAAATAATACTGTTCTTGACCATCTTACTCCTATTCGGTGGAGCACTTCGCGCGTAGAACTGTAATTTACAGCTCTTACTCCCAACTTATATATATATAATTATCATTTCTTCAAACTAATAAATGATAATATCCCAAAAATTCTGCAAATAATAGGAAAGTAATGAGTTTCCATAAACATGGGAAGAGCCGATGAACATGTAGTTACGTACTGATTAATTCAAAAGCAGGAACGAATGAATTAGTGGAAAAGAGGCAAACATGGAAGTTGATAAAAGACTAATTTTTCTTCACTTTTCAAATAAAGTATCCAAATACAAGACTACTTTTTCTTCACTTTCCAAACATTGTTTGTTCCCAGTTGCCGACCACATAACTGTTGAAAACAAGTATAATACTTATGTTCTGTTTTTTTTAATAGTATACTAAGTTTGACCACAGAACTAATATTTGAAGGGTGACGAGTTAATACGACTCAAATCGTCTGTACCGTTTTCTCAATTCTAACCTTATTTTCAAGAACCTCAAATGAATTTTATGGATGATATTATTTGGCATTGGTTTGGAAACGGGCAATTACTTTTCAACTTTTTGCTTCCCGTAACATCCCCAAGAGGCTATAATTTTCAAAGGTTTGCGGCACATATATAAAGGAAATCGGTTATCTTGATCTAGAATGAGACATGACTTCTTGCTCTATTAATTGATAAGAAAGGATAGCGGAATGCCATTTATAATTTATTCAATAAAAAGAATTTTAATTAATATTTTAACGTTAATAAAACATAATTACTATTAATAATTTATTTTTAAATATTATAAAAATAATAATATGAAAATTATTAATTGATAGAAAATAGTTAGATAAAGCATAAACAAATGTTCTCTCTTTTTATTATGATTTTACCATTTTTAAATCTATTTTTTTAATTTTGGTTGTTAGTTATTTAGGTAGGGTTTTCTCTCCGACAATTCCCATCCGCCAACTTATTTTCTTTCTCCGATTATTCTCCCGTTTCCTTATTAGCAATTCTCGGCCTCACTTCGACGACTTTTTGTTTTCCTTGCTTCTTTCTTTCCTAGACTACATCTTTTCACTCTATAAAATTTCAATGAAATGTCATGCTCCTTATCATGCACAAGACATTGTTCCTACTTCACAATCCCTATCCTTGAAACTTCCATTTCCCCTCCCCCCCCATGAAGCTTCCCATTTGCCCCAAGAGAGGAATGCAGTAGCCTATTCCAGCCTGAATTAATCCCCTTAACCATCTAAGTGAATGTGGAGTCAAGTAGTGGGCGATGTTTTGTCAACTCTTAACAAACTAACTTTCCCCAACTGTTCTCATAGATTATCTTCCATTGATAAACCCACTTGGTCTCTCTCTTTATTGAAGTCCTCCAGTAAAGTGTAGCCAAATAATCAAGCACGCTAGTAGGTTATTTTGAAAATAAAAGAGTTTCATTTCCAATGGTACACCCTAAGCCTTGAGAAACTTGTCAAAATCAGGCTTGGAGAACATATTACTCAATGGTGACGAGCTTTTCCTATTCATATTCTCAAATTCCCTAAGTATGTTAAAGGTTTTATAAGGAAGACTTTATCACATCAAGGGAAAACCACTTGTACTCATGAAATAAAGGTTAGGTTTATATCTCAAGGACATAAAGTTGAAGCATGTTCCTTTACGGATTCGATTTCACTTCCCCTTGGAATACTAGATTATAATGAGGTTAAGTCATTTTGCCAGTGCCATTGGGCACCCTCTTTACAGCCGACTACAACGATGAGAAGAGTAAGTTTCATAGGGATATGCTTGGAGGTGGAATTGATTGTGGATCTTTCTAAGGTCTTGATAATTATGAAGTTAGATGAAATGGAGAACTAATGAAGGACACCAATAAAATTAGCTGTCAATGGAATCCAAATACAGAGAAATTGATCTGGAGAGACAATGGAAGAAGATATAAATCAAATTTTTATAAGAAATCGCTAATACTTTAATGTTAGACAATGATGAGACAACCCTTTTGAATCATTAACTATTATGAAGAATAATATGAGTAAGCTTGCCCCTCCTAATACATACCTTGAACCTACTTAATTATAGGATGCTATGCTTGAGAATCATACGAGTGAGAGCCCATCTAAAAAATGATAGGATTCCACCCTGGTTGAATCTTCAACTGGTGATCTACTTTGCAAGGTTCTTATTGAAATATAAAGAGTGGGAGTTTGTCCCACATTGGAGAAAGAGAGGAAAGAAGACTAACATATATGTCTAATGGGCTACTCTACCTATCACCAATTAGTTTTAGGATGGAACCTCACTTAGACTTGTATGTGGTCTAACTTTTCTTCTCGTATGGGCCCGTAAGTCTATTGTAAGTTCTAACATGGTATCAGAGCAGGTTGCTCTTATGTTAGTCGTTAGCACCTCAAAATGATAGATTATGTCACGAGTTAGACCCACACGTGAGGGGGGTGTTGAAATATAAAGAGTGGGAGTTTGTCCCACATTAGAGAAAGAGAGGAAAGAAGACTAATATATAAGTCTAGTGGGCTACTCCACCTATCACGAATTAGTTTTAGGATGTAACCTCACTTAAACTTATATGTGGTCTAATTTTTCTTCTTGTATGGACCCATAGGCCCATTGTAAATTCTAACGGTTCCCAAGTAGAGGACAACAAGTTTTGATCATAGGAACAAAAGGTAAAAAGCTAGGAAAATAAGAGAAAACGGTACGAAGCCCTTATATTAACCTCATGCTAGTTGCTTGAAACATAAGGGACATTAATTGCCTAAAAAAGAAACTAATAATCAAGGAATATCTAAGAATGAATAATTTCTATATTTTAGGGATTTTGGAAACAAAATTTAAGTTATCAGATGTATAAAAATGCAGGGGTATTTTCAGTAAAAATGGGAGATAATATCTAATCATCACTTTCACTTTAATGGAAAAATTATAATTTGTAATGATCGTAATAATTTAAAGGTTGAATAGCTTTCACTCTTAAACTAGTACATTTATTTGGAAGTACACTTGGTAGGTGAAGTCTTTATTATCACATTTTTGTATGCTTCCAATATTGACTTGCAAAGGAAACTGATACATAATAATTTAAATTAATGGGTTCCTCTATAAACTAGCCTTGGTTAGTAGTAGGGGATTTCAATTAAATCTTATTCGCTCAAGAAAGTAGAAGGGGATAGGTTGAGTATGAGGTGTATGATTTCCTTGAATGCCTAAGACACGGTCAACTCACAAATCTAAATTTTAGAGGAACCTTCTACATTTGGTCAAATAAAATAGATGGATAATTGGATAATAAAAAAGAAGCTAGAACGACCATTTGTAAATCCTATATAGCCCTCTAAATTTTATTCTAGTTTTGTGAAATTTAACAAGCCCCTTTGTTTAGAACATACACCTACAAAGGTAAGATTGGGAGTTAGAAATATTCATTACAACTCCCATTTTAGATTTAACAACTTTCTTATCAACTATAAGGGATTTGAGGAAGTTGTTTTAGGAGGTTGGGGAGTTTAGGATAAGGGATATAAAGCTTTTAAGCTCAGGAAGAAGCTTTAACATGTGAGAGCAAAACTTAAGCATTTACTTTTGGATAAAATCATAAAACTAAGGAACCAATAAGCAAAGATAGAGTTGTTATGATAAGTATCCAACCTTAAGTTGAATTATTACCTAAGGATATTAGCCGCAAACAAGAGTAATAGATCATTTGTAAAATTTGTATTGTTAAGTTGCAACTTCTTCCATGTATGATGATAAGTAAAGATGCCATTCTGACCTGTCTTATGATTGATAATTCTTGTGTGGAACTCCATATACAATATGTATCAGTATGGTGAGATGTGGTCGCCTTGCCTTAGTCCTATGGATCCTTTGAAGATTTATGTAGGCAATCTGTTGATTAGAATACTAAAGGATATGGTTGTCACACATTGTTGGATCTAATTATTGAAGATTTTTAGGAATCCAAAGGCCTCTAGACTGTCAAGAAGGAATTTCCAATCCATAGTATCGAATGTCTTCTTGAAGTCTACTTTTATTGCACAACTTATGTTTGATGTATTTTAATTATAGTTCCTAAAAAGGTTCTTGTGAGATGAGTATGTTATCCCTTAATGATCTGCCTTTTGTAAAAGCACCTTAGGTTTTGAGGCCTACATCTTAGATATGATCTTATAAAGCGTGATGAAATAAGATATTTATTGGAATTACTTGAATATAGACAGGTTAGAACCTCAAGAATAAGAAATAAGAATATTTCGTTAATTTCCTTTAATATTTTACCTCTTTTAAAGAACTCTAGTATGACATATATTACTTAATTTCCTACTAGGTTTTAAGATTTATGAAAGAATATAGCATTAATCTCATCTGGTCTTAGTGTCTTTTGTGGGTTAAGCTAAATAAGGCATTCTCCATATTTACTTTGTTGAAAGGATGACGTAAAGCATTGGCAGGAGATTGTATCTCAAATGAATCTTTAATGAGTTGCAAAAAAACAAACATTGGTAGTAGTCGTAAATATGTTATCATAGTAATTGAGGCTAACTCCTTAATCTACTCTTGTTTCTAATATATATTCTCCTTTTGGTCGATAATTGATAATATTTATTGTTATTTCTCCTTGCCAGGATGATTTTGTGAAAATGTGAGGTGTTCTTATCTCCTTTCTTGAATATTATATTTTACATTTTTACCTTAATAATGAGTTATGAGCACTTAAGGATTGAGTTTAGATAATTAGAGCTTTTCCATGTCTCTAAACCCTTCATCAATTGGATTAAAGTATAAGTTCTTTTGTATCTTATCGATGGTTTCTCTTATTAATAGTCATGTTTTAGAAAAATAAAAGGTAAGAAATGTTTATTTGATTAATAAATCTAACAGGAATGCCATTTTGGGCCAAAATATGAAAAGAGATACACAAGAAAACTAAAAGAAGATCAAAATTTGAAAAGGAAAAGAGAGAAGAGCTTTAAACTTGTAGCTTTAAACTAGCAACAAATTAACTTTAAACTAGCAACAAATTAATCATACTTAAAATAATTTTTGAAAAATATAGTCTTCCAAATTCAGCCAGGCACCTTTGAAGAGGTTTTTTTCCATTGGCATAGAACTAACAGGATCTCCCTTTGGAACTAACAGTGTGTGGAAGTTCTTTATATCAATTGTAAATAGTCATTTTAAATAAGTATATTAAATATTAATTGAAATGTATTATATGGATAGGAATAATTTCATAACTTCATATTCCTTAATCTTTCTTATATAAGTTACGAAACGATGCTTATCAATCCTTTCTATTTTTAGATTTTAAAATTACACAAATCTTTATGAACAAAGTGGGAATTTAACTATTTACTCCTAAAATTATGTGTTAGTAAGTTAAAGGTTATAATCAATTGTCAAAATTCTAAATATTGGAAGTTTTATATTTGATTTAGCAAAAATTACTATTAAATTAAGATTCAAAATTAATTTTCTAAATCTATGTGGGGAATTTTAAATAAACTAATATCGTTTATTCTCAAATATAATATATGACTAAATATTTTAGAAATTGAACTATTCATCCAACTTCATAGAATTAAACAATTGACTACTTATCAAAGGTACTACTGAGAAAAAAAAACATTAAATTCTAATAATAATGTTATATATTAACGAATTTCTTGAAATTGTATTTGAAATAAATAATTAAAATGTTTGATATCAACTGAATATAGATTCGTATTAGCCTTATTAAGCTTAAACTGTCATTCCATCTTAAATTTTATAACAATAATTAATTTTAGAAACTATTGATTATAGTTATAATTGCATAGTTAATTTCATTTCAAATATTTAAGGTAACAATCTATATGTGTAAAATCTACCTCAAATATTTATTAGTTATTATGATTGAAGGATCGCAAACGCAACGGAAATAAAAATTGCAATCATATACTATCTATTGCGTTTAACAATATACTAATAATAAGAACAGACAAACGATAAATACCTAAAATTTGTGGGGATTAATCAATACAAAACTATGAAAATACGATGTTTTTATGTATTCTATACCGAAAAATATGTCTCGTATTCAATATTTGATATGACTATAATTAAATTTAAAGAATTCTTTTTTCAAAGATAAAGAAAATAATTTTCTCAAAATTTTCTCTTGTTTATTTTTATGTACTGTGAACAAAAATCAAAACAAAGAATATCTCAACTTACAAAAACGAAAGTGTCACTTTCTCTTCACTGTTTTCACGTACTACTAAACGAAAAACAATGTTTTCTCGTCTTTGTTTTCCCGTACTGCATGAACAACCAATGAAGATAACATGACATCTGTTTTAACTCCTTTTCATAGTAAGTTATTTTCTAACGTTACTTTTTCATAGTAAAAGAAAAAACTATTCACTCCTCATACGTTATGTTATTTTGTTTGGTTATATACTAGCAAAAAAAATTATGCAATGCGCAGTGATAATATCCACTAAATTTAATAGGTTATAATATAAGAAAAAAGTTGGCAAATTTTATAAAGTTATATTACAATTGTGAAGAGTGAATGAAAAATGTTAAATATTTTGATACTGATTAAGTTTGTTATTAATAAAGGGTTAAAAGAATAAGGTAATAATAATTAATATGAAGAGTGAATAAAAGTTAATAACATCGTTAAAAAATACATCTATATTATATGTATGTCAATTTATTAATTATAACGTAATAAAAAAATAATTAAAATTTTTTAAATCGGTGTTAAAAACAT
>JANSVA010000008.1:35116213-35160620 GCA_025504915.1 Erythroxylum reticulatum | reverse complement strand
GGGGGTTGGATTTTGAAAGAAGAAAATAAAATGAAACTAACTTATAAAAACAAATTAAAGAAAACATTCAAAAAATGATAAAATTAGGGAATTCGATTAGGACCCGGTTCTTTATTTCAATCTTGACCTACACCCTAATTAAGCATATTTCATTAATATATTATTCTTTAACCCCTCCTAGCAACTATTAATCGTGGGTTAATAATTAACCCAAGCTTTCCCTTAGGTTTTGTTTAATCAAGATACGATCGTTAATTAAACCTGACCACCTAATAACCTAGGATACGATCTCTAAATTTAATTAGGCAGTAGCATTACTAATTAGGAAAACTGATTAATCAAGGCAGCAACTACATACGATGCATCATTTAACCTAGGTCATGTTATCCCTAATGATTACGAATCATTAGTTGCTCCACATGAATTTCAACATAACAATTATGGATTATATCGAAATTCTAGCAATAGGTTTGCAATTAATGATTCAATGAACATATTAAAATCATCATCTCACAATACCCAATGGGTTCATACACAAATAATTGAATAATAACCAAAATTTGATTATCCATGCACAACACCCAATTCAATCAACATAGGATAACACAATCAATTTCTAATGAGAGAAAGAAACAAAAAAATAATAAAAAATACTTAACTCGGGTCGTCAGCATCGATTTCACCTTTGAATTGGTGTCGGGATGCCTAACCCTTTATGGGTTTTTCCCAGAAAAATGCTTAAGCTCCCGTTCTAATCCCTAGCCGAAAACCCCTTGGTTTTGCCTTTGCGTAACTCTTACTCTTTCTTCCCTCTACTATAGCTTGATGGGACTATTAAGGTTGGGGGTTTATATTCTTCACACCACTGTTCATGTACAAAACCTTCTCTTAGCTCGCAAGCTCCTCTTCTGCTCTCACGCCACTCCTCTTGCGCTGGAGCTTCTCTAAGCCATAAGTCGCAGTCGCAGCCCTTCTCCTCACTCCTGCACCTCCACTGTTCTACTTCTGTAGTGTGATGGGATGAATTAACTTTGTCCCAACTCTTAAATCCTTTGTAGCCTTCCCTTATAGCTGCTTGGGATGCTGCATTTAACGCAGTTGCATTTGTGTTTCACACAACGTACACTATGTTTAATGCCCAATGCATATGTTAAATGCATGCCCCAACTCTCCTCTTATATGCTATCATTTTTTGCTTACTATTTGTTACTGCTTGATTGGTCAATGACACTACCATTTTGCTTCATTCTAGCCGTTGTGATATTTTATTTGGCAACTTCTTGGTTGTATTCTTTTGTGTTTTCTTTTAATTTTTTTTCCTTTTTGCTCCGTAAAGATAAGTAAAAATTAATCTTTAGAGAATGACCTATATGTCGTACTTTCTATTCACTTTAACTTATTTTCTTCTAAATGTACCTAAAATTATATATGAATTAAAGTGAGTATCTTAAGCATTTTCATGTCAATAATCGCTAAGTGAAAATGATTAAATATATCAACAATTAAACACATATCATCCTTTATAAACTAGCCTTGGTTAGTGGTAGGGGATTTCGATTGGATCTTATTCCCTTAAGAAGCAGAAGGGGATAGGTTGAGTATAAGGTGTATAATTTCCTTGAATGCCTAAGACACAGTCAACTCACAAATCTAAATTTTAGAGGAACCTTTTACATTTGGTAAAATAAAATATATGGATAATTGGATAACAAAAAAGAAGCAAGATCCAGCATTTGTAAATCCTATATAGCTCCCTAAATTTTATTCTAGTTTTCTGAAATTCGACAAGCCCCTTTGTTAAGAACATACACCTATAAAGGTAAGATTGGGAGTTAGAAATATTCATTACAAATCCCATTTTAGATTTAACAACTTTCTTATCAACTATAAGGGATTTTGAGGAAGTTATTTTAAGAGTTGGGGAGTTTAGGATAAGGGATATAAAGATTTTAAGCTTAGGAGGAAACTTTAACATGTGAGAGCAAAACTTAAGCATTTACTCTTAGATAAAATCATAAAATTGAGGAACCAGTAAGCAAAGATAGAGTTGTTATGATAAGTATCCAAGTTTAAGTTGAATTATTACCTAAGGATATTAGCCACAAACAAGAGTAATGGGTCATTTGTAAAATTTGTATTGTTAAGTTGCAACTTCTTCAATTTATGATGATAAGTAAAGATGCCATTCTAACCTATCTTATGATTGATAATTCTAGTGTGGAACTCCATATACAATATGGATAAGTATTGTTAGATGTGATATCCTTGCCTTAGTCCTATGGATCCTTTGAAGACTTATGTAGTCTTTTTATTGATTAGAATACTAAAGGATATGGTCGTCACACATTGTTGGATCTAATTATTGACGATTTTTAGGAATCCAAAGGCCTCTACACTATCAAGAAGGAATTCCCAATCCACAATATCGAATGTCTTGTTCAAGTCTACTTTTATTACACAACTTATGTTTGACGTATTTTAATTATAGTTCTTAAAAAGGTTCTTGTGAGATGATTATTTTATCCTTTAATGATCTGCCTTTTGTAAAAGCACCTTAAGTTAGTCTTATGTTGGATTCTAAAGATGCTTTAGCTTTTGAGGCCAACATCTTAGACATGATCTTATAGAGCGTGATGCAATAAGATATTTATTGGAATTACTTGAATATAGATAGGTTAGGAACCTCAAAAATAAGAAATAAGAATATTTCATTAATTTCCTTTTATATTTTACCTCTTTTAAAGAACTCTAGTATGACATCTGTTACTTAATTTCTTACTAGGTTCTAAGATTTATGAAAGAATATAGCATTAATATCATCTAGTCTTAGTGTCTTTTGTGGGTTAAGCTAAATAAGGCATTCTCTATATTTACTTTATTAAAAGCATGACATAAAGCATTGGCATGTTCAGTGGACATTTTATCTCAAATGAAATCATTAATGAGTTGCAAAAAACAAACAAACATTGTAAGTAGTCATAAGTAGGTTATCATAGTACTTGAGGCTAACTCATAGGTTATCATAGTAATTGAGGCTAACTCCTTCATCTAGTCTTGTTTCTAATATATATTCTCCTTTTGGTCGATAATTGATAATCTTTTATTGTTATTTCTCCTTGCTAGGATGATATTGTGAAAATGTGAGGTGTTCTTATCTCCTTTCTTGAATAATATATTTTACATTTTTACCTTAATAATGAGTTATAAGCACTTAAGGCTTGAGTTTAGATAACTAAAGCTTTTCCATGTCTCTAAACCCTTCGTCATTTGGATTAAGGTATAAGTTCTTTTGTATCTTATTGATGGCTTCTCTCATCAATAGTCTTTTTTAGAAAAATAAACTGAAGAAAGGTAAGAAATGTTTATTCGATTAATAAATCCAAAAAGAATGCCATTTTGGGCCAAAAAAGAAAAGAGATACACAAGAAAAATAAAATAAGATCAAAATTGAAAAAAAAAGAGAAGAGCTTTAAACTTGTAGTTTGATATTTCTTGTGTATTGATAAAAAAAGTATACAAAATCATAAGTAATTAAACTAGCAACAAATTAATCACACTTAAAGTAATTTTTTGAAAAATATAGTCTTCCAAATTTAGCCAGGCACCTTTTTCCTAACATTTAACGTAATCAATAAATTGACCCTTTGTATTAGCCTAATCTTAAATATTAATTGAAATGTATTATATGGAGAGGAATAATTTCATAACTTCATATTCCTTAATCTTTTCATATAAGTTACGAAATGATGCTTATCAATCCTTTCTATTTTTAGATTTAAAAATTACATAAATCTTTATAAACAAGTGGGAATTTAACTATTTACTCATAAAATTATGTGTTAGTAAGATAAAGGTTATAATCATTTGTCAAAATTCTAAATATTGGAAGTTTTATTTTTGATTTAGCAAAAATTACTATTAAACTAAGAATCAAAATTAATTTTCTAAATCTGTGTGGGAAAATTTTAAGTAAACTAATATCATTTATTCTCAAATATAACATATGACTAAATATTTTAGAAATTGAACTATTCGTCCAACTTCATAGAATTAAATAATTGACCACTTATCAAAAATACTACTAAGAAAAAAGACATTAAATTCTAATAATAATGTTATATATTAACGAATTTATTGAAATTGTATTTGAAATAAATAATTAAAATATTTGATATCAACTGAATTTAGATTTGTATTAGCCTTATTAAGCTTAAACTGTCATTCCATCTTAAATTTTATAGCAATAATTAATTTTAGAAACTATTGATTATAGTTATAATTGTATAGTTAAATTTGATTTCAAAATTTTAAGGTAACAATCTATCTATGTAGAATCTTCTTCAAATATTTATTAGTGATTATCATTATATGAAACTTTGACACCATCTAAGCTAAATCTCTTGATACATAAAGCTTCAAATTAAACTAACTTTTAACAATAATTAAACTATTTTCCAGTTAAAATATTTCTTATAGCATGAAATATTCACCTATTAAATGGTATGCTACATTGGATTAATTAGAAGTACAATACTTTAAATAAAATGAAATCTTTGAAAAGAACTCAATTGAATTTTATAGATATGAAGTGCTTGATTAAAATAAACACGTTATGTTTATTATTATTTTTAGGTACTTTAATGTTTAATAGTAAATTTTATAAAAATTTAAATTAAAAAAGAAAAATTGAAATGCTTCAGTTTATTTAGTTTGGTGATGAGGTGGTATGAAAGTTATGTTCTCCTTATCTTCATTAATTCACTTCTCTATCTCCTTCTCTTAAAGCTACTAAAAAGATATCAGAGTTGACTTCAACAATTCTTTGTTGGTGATAAGTCTCCATTTGATTTCTTTCCTATCTTTGCTCATTTTTTATCTTTACAAAGCTAAATTAACATAATTTCATGTTTAAATAGTATATTTTTAGTTTGTTATAGTTTCCTTTTCAAGAATTCATATGTACTGATAGTTCTATTTAAAATGATTAAGAAAGGAAAAGGTATTAATGAATATAAGTTAAAATGTAATAATATGTTATCAAGTATAAAGGTTGTGTTTTATACTAGTTATAAAAATTCATTATTTTTTGAATAAATTATTCAAAAAGTTAAAAAAGCTTAGCAAATTATTGAAGCCCTCCTCTAGTCTTCACTTTTATGATGTCTTAGTATACTTCTCCTAACTCTCTCTCTCTTACACTTTTTATTCCTTTCAATATTTTCTTTTGTTCCCTTGGTATTAGGCATTCTTCCTACGCTCTGTTCTCTTTTATCCTCTCTCCTTTGTTTGGTTATCACTTTCTCTTCTATAGTTTCTTTTGCCCCTCCTTTTAGCTTCTTTTCATCTTTAACTTCTTTCCTTAATTCTTGTTATTAAGCTTCTTTTTGTATACCCACCCTTATCTTCAAACCTCACCTTCATTCCTTTTTTACATCCTCTATCCTTAGCTTTCCTAAACTTTTCTTATCTAGAGTTTTGGGTGATGAGAGTCCTCTCCATTCTTTGCGTTTTATTACTTGTTGAATGCAAAATACACTACTAGTGTTACGCTCAAAACCGCAAGTATACATATCATACTTGTAGTTAAAAGTGGATATCGATCTCACGAGGATTGTGCTTAGACACCACTTAATTTAGGTTGTTTTTTGTTTAAGAAATCATTTCAATCAAATTTAAAAAAATAAGTAAAATAAAGACCAACTAAGAGTAATAGGAAACAACGTAACCCAAACTAAAATTGTAAACTAAGACTTGGAGGAAATCAAGATTAAACATTAGGACTTGTCATTACCCTATTTGCTCCCCTTTGATTAATTGATTCAATTTATGCTTGGCCCAAGGTTTCCTAAAATTCTAGCTACCTTCTCTCAAGGTGTAAGTAAATGTCACTAGTTAAATAAATTAGAATTAACTTTGGGATCTCTCGATGTGCAAAGCCTTTCCTAAACATTCAACTAGATATGAAGCTATCTTATAAGCAGTGTATTGATCTATTGAAATCTCTTCCTAATAAATCAATAACTTATTATTTATAGGTCTATTAATCATCATCTTTCATTGTGCAATTAACACAGATTACCAAGCTCACTTTCTCGATTTATTGCAAGATTTAAGCATAATAATGAACACTAACATGTATATCATAAAACAACAACCAAAGGTTGACAAATAGTTTAATAACAAACTTTAAAAATTGTTTTAGCCCATCATAATATCCATAACAATCAAATAATCCATTATAAACATGCTAGAAGAGAAAGAAATTGAAATAAGATTGGACGGGGCAGCTCCTCCTCTTCTTTACCCAATATGGAAAATGTGGATAACAGGGTGTGCTTTGCCTAATTGGGAATGAAACCTTGAATCTCCCCTATCTCTAGGCTCTCAATATGTCTTTTAGCTCCAAGAAGCAAGTTCTATGAACCTTCTGGTGGCTCTTGAGATTCTATGTCTTATAAAGTCACGAAAACCTAAAAAAATACATGACACCCGCGTGTCTCTTCGACTTCCAATTCCCACGATCGTGGGAATTATACTTTTGCTTCCAATGATCGTGAGTTAACTTACCAGAAAGTTTCTTCATAGATTTCCCATGATTGTGGAAAATTTGCCCTTTTTCACAGTCGTGGGTTCTTATCTTTCAGCAGCTCCACTTCTCTTCTCTTGTTCCTCAGCTTAATCACAAAGGTGTCCACCCTCTACACTAAAATGATCAATTTCTACCCTGAACCAATATCAAACACAAAAGAACAACTATGAAGATCGAACTAAACAAAAACACACAAAATGAGCCCTAAAATACAATAATACTAACCTATCATGCAAGAAACACATACCAAATACTTAGAAAACACATACCAAATACTTAGAAAACACATACTATTGCACAACTATCATTACTGCTTGTCACCTTAATCATGACTTGGTTGCTTCAGCTTTAATGGAGATTCTTAAGGTTGGCGCCCCTATAATTGGTTTTTTTTCTTATACTAATGCTAAGCATTCCATCTTATATAAAGATAGGTGATAACTAGCTAATCTTAATTTAGCTTTGAGCATACCTATATTAAGGAATAAGAACTTTCCATTTGCATGTTTAATACCTTCACTAGATTGAAGAAAATTATTGATTTTGGAATTTAAACTTTGAAAGAAGACCTTTTTTTCTTCGAAAATGGAATATAGATATTAAAGAGATAAGCTTAACTAAAAGTTGGATCTTTTATGGGTTAACTTTCATAGGATCACCACTTTAGTACTTGATAGGAATCAAGTTTCCTTTGATCTTTTGAGTTTTCTAGGAAGATAAATTACATAAATAAGAAAGAAGCCTAAATGGCATTAAAAGAAAAGTGGTTACATATATGGAATCAAGCTAAACCGAAGGAAGAACATTGATTAGCTTGATTCAAGTTAAGGTTAGGGAAGACTTAGACGTGAATATAGATTTCATTACAATTGTGTATTAACTTGTATAACTTGCTAGACAAAATAGTGAGGAGAAATAGTTTGTAATGTGAGTGTGACTCAAACTGTGTCTATCTTCAAAACTTACAAATATATCTATAATTTCAACCGTGACCGTATCCTAATTTATATGACCAAAAGTGTATTTTAAACCTCAAAATTTATAATAGAATATAAGTTGAAACTTAACATTTCAAAGAATTCAATCTGAATCCCAATGTTTCTAAAACATGCAAAATAGATCCTAAGTGGATGGTAATTTTGACAGAGTTAACTTTCCATTAGTTAAATGACATGTCAACATTAACATGACATTATTTTTTATTATTACAATTAGATAATGGGTCACACTATCATGTAACATTAGAGTACCCACTATTTAAAATTAAAAATGTCATTAATTATATTTAAAAAATCGACTCTCCAAAATCCTTCAAACAACTTTTCAGATCCACATCATATGCCACCTCCAACGAGGTACCTCCAGAACCTAATGCCACCATCGCCTTATCCTCTAACATTATTGAATATTCCTAAGGGCAATGATGGTAGTATAACAAATAGTAAGCTTTTTAGGGAAGTGGAGGACATGTCAAATCCTAGTAGTATTGGTGGTGGTGGTAAAAGTTATGGGTTACAGGAAACGTTTAGGGCTAAATTTATATTAAAGAAAAAGATAAGATGTTAAAGTTTATAGTGAGGCTTGGTTGGAGGATTCAAAAGCTTTATGAGGTTAGTGTGGAGCATTTATATGTTGAGAATGGTGTGAAGTGACATATGTAAGACTATCCATCTTTAGGGTGAAAACCTTGACTAAGAATTTTGCCACCCTTGAAAATAACAAAACCTATCATAGGATTGGGACTAGTACATACAATCTTCTTCATTGGAATTTCCTTACATCTTTATCATTGTCATCTTCAACACTATCTCCATAATTGATCATGAACAATCTACTATATTTTTCGAAATTAATTGGTACATGGGACTTCTTTTCCATCAAATTCAAAAATCCAAAAAAGGAATCAACTTTAAACATAAGCTTACATGGGTAATCTCGTGGTGGAAAATGGTTGGAAGTAAAAGAGAAGTGAGAAGAATTAAGTGAGTTGGGATTGAAACTTAAATACGTAAAGGGCTTTAAAATTTGCATCTTTGGAGATCCTACTATATCATTGTTGAGCATGTTTTAACTTTAATAAAACTCCTAATATCCGCAAGTTTATAGATCGTAAACTTGTAGTATTGAAGGTGTTGATCCCACAAGGAAATAGTTAAAACCAAGTAAACCTAACTTTCTCTGAGGTATTGGAATATGAATGGAATGAATATATATANNNNAACACAAACAAATAAAATCGAGTAAATAACCAACTAATAATTGAGCTACGATAATTTTGTAAGGATGATCAATGATAAAGGCTTAGAATTTATTCTTTTGGTGTTTTGTTCCTTTAACCACTATTGATCTAATTAGGTAAGGATCCTAGTTTTTTAAGGGATTGACTACTCTCTCTTAAGACCTAATCTATTACTCCTAATTGATTACAAAATTCCAGATTTTGTAAACTCTTGATTCACAAAACTTCGTCACATTTTCAACTAGTTCTAAAGTGATCTATTGAATAATTGAGTTTTTACACAAGATCTCTCCTGTATGATTATCAATTTGATAATTGCCAAATCTCATGGCTCAACCTAATCTGATTACTTTTGACTCACTTTCTTGATTTATTGTCGAAGTATTGACATGCACAATTATCACCACACTAGAATATTGTATTGAATTCAATAATAATCAAGTCAAAAACCAATTTAAGAACAAACCTTAATTTGGAAATTTAAAAACTCATAAATGTAAATAACATCTTAAAATGTAGTTTACACATCAATTTTAATGAAAATAATAAAATGAAAGAAAGAAAAACTTGATTTGAAATGTGATATGGAAATAGGGAAATCTTCAATTTTCTTCTTAATCCTCCTTGTTTAATCTAATTTTACAAGATGGTGGCTATGTGTTTGGAGTTTTTTTCACATTCTTAAATAATCCCAGAGGGTTTTGGGCTGTAACTAGGGTTCCTGCCCTTTGTTTTGTTCCAAAAATGCCGCCAAACCCTAAAATAGATGGAAAAAGTGGTGCCTAGGAAGCCTCTATCATGATGATACATCTAGAGTCACGATCATGACTTTGTGAATTTACTCTCTTTCATGATTGTCCATAAGGAGTCACGATAGTGACTCTAGGTAAATCTATTCTATGATGACCGTGGCATGGAAGTCACGATCATTACCTAGCTCATGCCGCTCCATGCATGTCCAAATCTCTTGTTCTTCACCTATTTGAGTTCCAAAACTAACAAACACATCAAGCACCTCAAGAAATATATAATTATGAATAAAAATGTGCTCTAAACCACACAAATACTTAAAATAAATAAACACACACATTAACATAATTCTAAGCCTATACATGTAACAATAATCTAAAATCCATCTATAAATACACTCAAACACTTATTAAAACATAGTTTAAACAAAACCTATCAATCATCAAAGAAAATTAGAGGAGAACTAAAACTTTCATTAGAAACTGTCACTAAAAAAGCTTAATGGAGAGTCAATTTTTAATTATAGTTAAAAAATATAATTAACTATATTTTTTAATTTGAGGTAGTAGGTCCCATAATTTCATGTGGCAGTAGGACCAACTATCTGAGTGTAAAATAATAAAAAAGATAGAAAGTTAACCCCATCAAAATTTTCATCTACTTAGGGTTTATTTTGTACATTTTAGAAATATCAGGGTTTTAATTGAATACTTTGAAACATTAGAGTTCAAATTATATTTTGGTCTAAAAGTTGAGGTCCAAAATACACTTTTGGCCTAAAATAATATTTCATCCTTGCTTCCCTAAGGATATTCAATTTTCCTCCCAACTTTGTCAACTTTCTCTTCCAGTGGTTTGCTACTTTATAATAATCAATCCTTACAAATGAGAACCTAATATAATCTTTAAAAGTTTTAAATGACTTCATGAGGGATATCCAATTTTTGTTATCTATATTGAGATACTAACACTTATTTTATCTAAGAACATTACAAATTATAGTGAATTTAGGTATTACCACAAGTATGGAACATTAAAAATCTTTAACCCTTCATTCGAGAATGATATTTTCTTATTTATTAGGAATAATGCTCCTTTAGTCTTATGTATTGTCAACACACTAACGGTGTTTCATTATGTTTTTATACTTGCTTTCAATACTAACAAAAGCACCTTATCTTTCTCTATTGGGAACATGTTTTAATCATGCAATTGAATCAAAACATAGCTAAGATAAATTATCCAATAGATCATGTAGAAGTATATTTAGAATCAGTAATTAACATATTATATGGTCTAAGATGGTATGATAAGGATGTAATATCTCCAAAGCCTCCTTTATGTTGTGCTTTGTAATAGAAAAAGAATAACTTTAGACTAATGATATAATGTACCAAGACTCCACTAAGCTCCCTAATTGTTTATTATACAATTAAAAAAATAAAAACACTAGATCATCTTCACTTTAATTATTGCTATATCAAACCCTTATGGAATTTGGTACTATATTTTTGTATACAACATTTAGCATGAGGTATTAGATGCCATAATTGACTAGTTAAGCAAAATATAGGAGCAGAAGATTGATAATAGAAGGGTCTTTCAAGTTGGATTCAGTAGCATTGTGTATACAATTTAGAATGAATGTAATGTCAGATTGTATAAAGATCAAAATTTGGAGTATAATGACTTTATCCAAAAACACTTAATTAGATAAGCAAAAGCTTGCTAGCCAATGTTTTGGTTATTAATATTAGTTCTTGCCTCTCTTAAAACTAAGTATTATGTTAGAAGCCCTATCTAGAAGGATCACTAACTTGGTGCGACTATGTTGTAGTTATTTTAAAGAGTTTTTTTTTCTAAGGTAGCTTAATCTTTTTGTTTGTTTGTTTAAGGTTGTAGTAATATAATAGTTGCATTTATTATTTCACTAGGCTACTCCTCTTGGCTTTAACTTATAATGCTAGTTAGCCTATCTATATCTTAACTTGCATTGTACTTGCTTATTAGTTATTAATTTAATTAAAATTTCAAAAATAATCACTTAATTTAAAGTTAGAAGTCTTCCTCTAAAATTTTTTGGTATCCCTTTGATTACCTCAAGGTCTTTTTATAAAGACTATATCTCTGTCTTACAGTAAGTTAAGAATAAACTTAATATTTGGAATGTTGAAAATCTTTCATTTGTAGGTAGTCTCTAACTAATTTTGGAAATTTTACATAGGCTTTAGATATATTAGGGTGCTCATCTCCTCCTTTTTATGAATATAAAGAAATTTGTTAATTTTTTTTTAATGTTGTTTATAGGCTACAAATAAGATATGAGGGAGGTCTTGTTATTCTTTCTATAAGGCTACTGAATAAGTTGTTATTAACAAACATATCAAGAAACTTTTCTACCTTAGTTTCCAGGATGTACCCATCTTAGGTTAATCTCCCAAAATATCTTTCTACTACATTTATAAGATCTAGAAAGACAAGAACTCTAGATATTTTAAATGATGATTGGAAACTTAAAATAAATCATCATATAAGTTTTTTAGTAGATAAGAAAATTATTTTTTTTGCTAAACTTATTAACTAAAAACTAAGTACATCGATTACAAATAGATGGAATGTTTAAGTCCAACTATTTGGAAGTTTTTTGCAGCAAATTTTTTTTATAAATATTGAAGAGAGTTTTTTTTTAAATGTGAAAGGGAATGCCTTTCATGAGTTTAAGAACATATGAACTAAAAAGGAGCCAGCTTCTAACCTAGAAATGGAATTACAAAAATTTGAACCATTAATAGTCAAAGGAGGTGATAGGTGTAAATTCTAATATGTTTTGATAGATGTTTAAGTATGCTTTTGAGTATATCTTAGATGATTATCATGTATATAGGCTTAGAGTTATGTTATTATTAGTTTTTGATTATATTATAAGTATTTATGTGGTTTTGATATGATTTAGATCTTAATTTTATGTTTCAAGAGGTATGTGATGTGTGTTTGAGTGTATGAAAATAGGAAATTGAAGAAAAAAGAAGAATTGGAATTGTGAAAGCAGGTCACAATTGTGACTTGTCTTGCCATGATCGTGACAGAGAGCACAAACAATAATTTTAGCAAATTTAAGCTTTCCCAATACATGAGTCATTTTGTAATTTTAACATTTTGGGGCTATTTTTGGAACGAAATTAAGTGGGTAAACCCTAGAAGCCTTAAGATCTATTTAAGAACATAAAAGACTCAAAAAAGTGTAGCCACCATCTTCCAAAGTTAGATAGTAAGAAGGAGGAGAAAGAAGAACAATCTAGAAATTCTAGATTTCAAGTTTGAGTTCAAATCAAGTTCTTTCTTTCTTTCCTTTGTTTATTTCATTAAATTTGAAGTGTAACTTAGATTTGAATATGTTATTCATGTTTAGCATTGTCTCATTTTTTATATTTGGATTTGCTCTTGAGTTTTTTTTGCTACTTGATTTAGTTTCAATTCAATTTTCTAGTGTTGTAATGTTTGAGTATGCTAATACTTCGATAATTAATCGAGAGTGTGAGTCGAAAGTAATTCGATTAGGTTAGGTAACAAGGGTTAGTGGCCTAATAAGTCTCACAAATATCAAATTGGTAATCATACGAAGATAGATCTTATCTGAAAACCCAATTATTCAATAGATCACTTCAGAACTAGTAGGTTAAGTAGATTTTATGAACCGAGAGGTTGCAAAATCTATAATTTCGTAATCAATTAGGGTTAATTGAGTAGTTCTTGAGAAAGAGTAGTCAATCCCTTAAAAGATCTTGAATCAACACATAATTGAATCAATAGCGGTTAGGGAGCAAAATAATGATAGAATGAATCCTTCATCCTTGATGTCCCTCACATATTTATGGTAGCTCATTTGTTATTTGATTATTTGCTTGCTTTGTTTTAATTTTCTGTTATTAATATATTTTAATTATCTTTTATCTCCTTAGACAAAACTAGGTTCATTTAGTTTTAACTATTTCCTCGTGGGATCGACACCTTTGATACTACAAGTTATGATCTGTATACTTGCATATATTGGGAGTTTTGCATTGGATAAAACTTGCTCAACAGGAGGTTTCTTAATTGATGTTCTTTTACTTCTCCAAAAAATTATCATTTTTAATGCAATTAACAATTTTAACAGTTATTATATAATTGAGAATTCTTATATGAATGTGAAATTCTTTTTATAATCTAATATGTGTTGGTATTATACCTAATTCCTAAACTTACTATTTAATTATCCTTTCATATTAAAGTATTTTCTCTTAGTATTAAAAATTAAGGAATGTAAAATCGTGTGATGGGAATATGCCTAATAAGTTGTCTATTTCTTTTTTGGAGAATGAAAATATGTATTATTCCTTTAAAGGAAGTGGACGTACAAAAGTCACTAAAGACTAAGCTAAGAAACAATGACAAATTCTTACTGGCTATACCCTGCAACTTAAACAATTGTTATACAATATTGAATAATTAGAGAAGTTGTTCAATGCAATCCATTAATTGGAGATGATATTTGAGTTGATTCTTTGTTTGAACATGAATAAGAAAAGGTGTATGCTAACTTTTTCACTTAGTAAGTTGAAGAACTCTTCCTCATTTAGGAATTGATTAGAGAAAACTCATTCATTTCTCTCATCCCAAACACTTGTAATAAGATAAGATGGTGAAATATGTCATTCCAAGCATTGGGGGATTTTCAATGTTCCATGGTCATAACAATCTCCTATAAGCTTTATTGGTGCTATTACATTAAAATAACAAATGGTCATGAGTTTTTAGCTCCCTTTTACATAGAACGCACCATTTAGGAATGTATAAAAATTTTCCTAACCTATCCAAGGTGGGCAACTTATGTTAAACTACCAACCATAAAGTGTATGTAGGTCCAGGGAAGTGATCTTTGATTTAGACCATCCTTTGCTAGATTACACGTGGATTAGTTTCCTTAAATAAGGACCTATATGATGCACTGATATAATTCCCAAAATTTTATAATTTCCATATAACTTTATCCTCAGTATCCTTCTATAATCTGAAGTTAATTAATAAGGAGATCACACTTAAGTTGGAAGGGACTTCAAGCTAAAATTAATTAATGACAAGGCCTAAGCCATATTGACATTATGATGAATTGTCTTTTAAGAGGATCCATCTCTTTAATTTAATCAAAATAGCCATATGGATTTTAATTATCAAACCAAAATGAAGTGTACTCACCATTACCCAACTAACTAAAGCATTCGTGCCTTATCTTGTCTCTTACTTTGCTTATGAACTTTACGATTGAGTAAGCATTGGTAGGGATTCTTAAATTCCAAAAGCTAAAATCCTTAATGTAGTAAGCATATGTCCACCTAACCTGTAAGACCTTCTTATCTTTGATTAATCTCCAAGCCCTTTTAGTTAATTGTACATGATTTGTTACTTTGGATGAAAAGATGCCGAAACCATTTTGTTTCCTTAATTGGCATACATCAGCCCATTTGACTTTAGCTTTGGAATCATTTAACTTGCATCCTGAACATAAGAATGATTTGAGGATTCTATCAATTATTTAATGATAACTTGATGGAAAACTATATGAGAAGCCTAATAAACACTAACAGAATTGAGTAGAAAGTTAATCAATTAAGCTCCACCTGTGAGAGATAAGGCTTAAAAACTCCAATTGATAATCCTAGTTAGGATCTTGTCAATTAGAAGGTTTATACTTAGCATATTATAGCTTGATTGAGGAGATTGTCACACCAAGATAATTCACTAGTAAATGAAGTAATTTGAATTTAATGATAGCTGACAACTATGCAATTTAATTGATAGCACCTATTAAGATAAATAGCACTCTCTATCTTTGTTAATGCTTAAACAAGATGACTTTTTACAAATATTTAGAGTAGTGATAAGGAGGACACTGAGCTCTACCAACCTTTGAAAATAAAAACAAATCAATTAGTAAAATTCAAATTGAGAATACCTAACTTCTTGCATTTGACATGAAACTTAAAGGAATCATTTCTCTCTACTACTTTACTTAACAAATTATTAAACACTTCCATAGCTAAAGAGAAAAGGTAAGGGGATAGAGGATCATTAAGCCTGATTTATATAACGCCTTGATTAGGCTTGACTCTCCATTCACCAAGATACTACTTCAAGCTAAATGCCCAAATTTAAGCCAAACCTTTTTTAAGCTTGATCAATTTAGGAACAAATATTTTAACTTGTTCGATTAAGTTCTAAATGTTATTGAGTCTGCTCAATGTTAGGCTATTTTGGAGGTAATTTGGCAGTGTCATATACATGTTTCAATTATATATATAAAGCATCCATTTAGAGAGGCTAGGTGTATTTAAAATGCCAAGTAAAAAGCACATGTGGCTTATGTGGATTTTCGAAAAAAAAATCATTTATGGAACCCTAAATTTACTTCTAAACCCTAAATACATCCTCTCTCCCTTGGAAACTTAGCAAAAGGGGTTGTTCGCATCATCACTGTCGATCATCATCATTATCGATCAAGGGGTTATCTTTCCTCCTTTATGAATCATCACTGTCTATCACTCTAATACCTCTTGTCGATCCACCTTCTAGTCCTTCAGTGTAAATGTTCTCTCTAGTTGTTGCCAAGTACATTTGATTTACCCATTATTTTGCTCTTTGGTGTATTAACATTCATAGAATCTAATTTTTTAGCTTTAAGGATTAAAAAATGTGTGATTTATTAAGTTCCTTTATATTTCTACTTGCATAGGATTCTAGCACTATCTCCACTAGTAGTTTCTGAATAATATATGTAGTAGATTGGAAGAAATGGACATTAAATCTATCTGGAATATAATACTTGTTGGGATTCAATCTAAATAATGCAGCTTTTACTTCCTTTTTAGTGGAAGGGCTTGTGAGCTTCAAATTCATTTATTGTCCTATATAGTTTTAAATGATAGTCCCTAGCTCTACTTTTGAGTATCCTGAGTTATCACAATCTCTTATATTTTCTATTTTTCCTTGCATATATTACCCCTACCATCATTAAGAGATATGATTTGTCTCTATTCCTCTTAGTAAAGATAACATTATGTATAATTTTGAATTATAGTCCCCCTTTTTGAGCCATTCTATCCATTTGCCTTAGCATGGAGTTGTCTTTTGATAGAGTAGCTTGATAATCACTCAGATCTTTAGTCTCTAATTCCCTAGTTGTGTCTTGATAGAGCAACTTGATAATCACTCTGATCTTTAGTCTCCAATTCCCTTAGCTCTGGATTATGATGGTTCTTATACCTCTTAACATGAGTTTTTATAAGTATTTTTTAGCTTTTTAAAGCATTAATGTTATGTCATAATAGTTCCTCTTTTGGACTTCCTTTTCATATTCTCTAACTCTCTACAGATTTCTCACTAAGTAGAAAGCCTTGTTGCCTTTTATTTTGTATTTCCAACATTAAATTATCTAACCATAGTGAAGATCCTATGAAATCATAGGAATTAGGGAATTGCCTTAATTATTTTCCATTTATAAGAGCCTTATTAAGCCTTTTCTAGATAAACTAGTCTCCCTACTACTTATTTCTTCAAGTGTAAAGTGTACATACAAATCCCAAATCTAGAACTCCATTCTGATTGACCAATTGTTCCAGATCTTTTTCTACAACCTTTTAATTCTCCTTCTTACCTTATACTTCAAAAGAGTTCACTATACTACTCATATCTACTATGATGATTCTAGCTCTATTTAATGTTCCATATGTACCTTTTAAATTTACCCACAAATTTAACCCATGAAACCAATTTTGGATGCATATAAATTGAAATCATAAAAGGTTTTGACATCCAATCCACATTACAAGTGAAATGAAAAATTTGATCGGTCATAAGTAAGTTAGAGATTTGAACCTAAGCTATGTTATAGACTACCAAAATTCTACTATTATAGTTATGGATACAGTTTAAGTAGAAAGACCAGTGAGTTCCTAAAAACCTCAAGCTATCCTACACATTTTTATTATTTTGGTTTGTAATAGCCTTACCTGAAATTTTTCTAGAAAAGTTTTGTACCTCCATGAATCTGTTCCTTAAAGCATTTAAAACCATATGTTTGTAATGAATTAGTTGCTTGATGGATTTATTATGAATCTATTACGCATCATGTGTTATGCTTTAATTTCTCACTTTAAGTTCAGGGTTTTTGCATTTTGCCATTATGACTTTGTCACTTTATTTTCCTGGGGTTAGTCAGTTAAAGATGTGGTCGTGAAATTAAGTCCACTACTTACAAAGAAAAAACTTTTGGTTTCAGTTACAGTTGGAGTAAAGCTGAAGGATTTTCAGGTTTTTAATCCTAACTCCTGACTATTATATGTTTGACCAAACTATGGCATGTTCTCCATCATCACTAACTTTATGTAATATGATCACATGGAGACAAGTCTTAGGGATTGTTAGTTATCTTTTCTAATGATACATATATGAGCATATTTTTGTATTACTAGTATATTTTTGTATTAACACTATTCCTTAGTATTTCTTCAATATCTAAATTTGTATATGACACACTATTATTGTTTCATTTAGGAGTGGGCTGACATTAGTAGGTTCATTAGGGTGATGCCAAACAATCCTGCTGAAGTGGGTGAGGAAGCTACAAGCATCTGTTGAGGTTAATATAGTTTGGCAGAATGGCATTCGATGAGGTAATTCTAAGGTTTCACCATACGGGATCTTTGGTTAATGTGGGTGATAATATTAGATACGAGTTGGTTTTGTGGATGAAATAGAATTTGATTTTGACTTAGTCAGCTACTTTGAACTCGTTGATTTATGTAAGAATATGCACAAGATTTTTATCTCAGGCCTAGTTTTCAAATGTCTAATGATTTAAGGATTGTAGAAAATAAGGCTAGTGTGTTAGATATAGTTAGTGAGATAATGTTTACTAGTGCCATTGATATTTATACCGAACATGGTGTAGATATCCTTGTTGAAATGATTGAGGATGAACCTAATGAGCATAATCAGGATAATGTAGTTAAAGATAATGGTCAGGATGTCAATAATATTTGAAGATAATGGAGTTGATGATGAAAATGTAGAAAACGTTAATCAGGATAATGTAGTTAAAGATGAGGGTCAAATGTTAATAATATAGGGTTTGGAGGTAATGTAGATAATACTGATGAAACGTAGAGGAAGTAGAAAATTTAGATGATGTCCCAAATGTTGATGATAGATATGCTGGAGATGATGCAAATATGAAGGATAACATAGATGAATGTGTTGATGATGTAGATATGGAATATAATAGAGATGATGGAGATGACTTTAGAGTTAATGTTTTGGAATCCAAATGGTGAATAGGAAGGAGCTAAGTTTGTGGATGTTAATGTAAGGTTCCGATCATGATCTCATACATAATATCTATCAAATATATGCAACAAAAAATAAAATAGAACATCAAATACTAGATCTACTAATACATATAGATATAGAAAAAAACAAGAAATGTAAGATGTTTACATACCTTTTCGACGAACTCCTTCATTCTTTAATCTTCTCCGCATTGGGTTGTCGCAAACCACAACGATCAACGTAGACCGTCTCTAATGAAAGTCCACAGGAAGATACAAGGATGAAACCTCACTAGGAGATGGCTAGAATTCTTTCTTTGTGCTAGCAAAGACAATAACTCTTGTGAGAGTTAGAGAGAAAAAGTGTGTGCATGTGTGAAAAAGAACCTTTCTTTTTTTTCTTCTTGTGTCTTATACAAAGTGCACAAAAATGATGATTATTTTCTGTCCTCTTTGGCCTTTCATAACCCCCATCATTAATAGGAAGTTATGACAAGTTAATGGTTATGAATATCATTCATTAATGGAAGTTATGGGAAGTTAACGACCATGAATAACATTTATTAATGGAAGTTTTGGGAAGTTAATGACCAAATTAGTAACAACAACACTTGTTTCTAATCCATTCCATGTAACGTTTTCTAGCAAGATCACATCACGATACAATCCTGAAATACTCTCTCATATCTTGAATCACCTTTCAAGACCATTTTACTCATCCTTTGGATCTCCTATGTGTGTGACTCATTAGATTCCCAGTTATATTGGTCACTTAAATTAACACTTAATTTAGGTAAGTTAAGAGTGGTATCTAGCAACACGTCATGACCTCCAATGATATCATCATGATTTCCTCTGTGCTATGTTTTGTATCAAGGGCTTCACTAAATCAATTTAAGATTAACATCAAATCTATAAATGTATGAACATTGAAATAATGAAAAATGCCTTTATTAATTATAAAATGATTTGTACAATATGTGCTAAAGGTGATTACCTTTAGAGCACTTCCCTAACATTTAATAGGGAAGGTTTAGCTAAAAAGAATTTAAAGGAGATGGAGATGATGGAGACCATAAAAATGATGCAGGTGATGCAGATGATGAAAGTGATGAAGATGAGGTAGTTTTTTTTCTTTCTAAATATTATGATAGTGATGACTATGCGGAACTTGTTAGTGATATAGATGATATGGTAGATGATGCGACTAGGAGAAAAAGAAAATACCCTATTTATGATCAAAATGTTGTTGAGCCTTACATTGAATTAGGGATGATTTTTTAATCATTTGCAATTTAAGCGTGTAGTTAATTTATTATCCATCAAAATAAAGAGGGATGTCATGTTTACAAAAAAAATAAGCTGCAATCTTTTCAAGTTAGGAAATTTAGGGACACTGATAACTGTAATAGGGTTTATACAAATCCTAGGATGAATACCATCATCTTGTCTGACTTATTGATGGATAAGCTTAAAAGGGAGCTAATTGTGAAGAATGATGATATCATATTTTATGTTAAAGATTGTTTTGGTGTTGAAGTATCTATGAGTATAGTGATAAGAGCAAAGACAAAAATATTAGATAGTGTTATCATCAACATGAAGAGCAGTTTGGGAACCTTTGGTCTTATGCTGAGTCATTAGGCAGATCAACCCAGGTAGCATAGTTAACATGATAGTGTCTCGTCCAATTCCAACATCTCTACCTATTTTTGAAAGAATGTAGATATGTTTAAAAGCTCTTAAACATGGGTTTAGCCATGGGTGCAGGCTTTATCTTGGCCTAGATGGATGTTAACTTAAGACCATAATTAAGGGTGAACTTTTATATGATGTGGGAAGAGATGGAAACAACCAAATGTTTCCTATTTCTTGGGCTATGGTTGAAGATGAGACTACTATCACCTAGAAGTGGTTCATTGAAAGATTGCAAGAAGATTTACTTCACTTGGGCTATGGAATTGGTTGGACTATAATGACAGACTAACAAAAGGTCAAAGTTTCGCAACACATTATTTTTACTTTTATTTTTATACTATTTATGTGCCTACTATAATTGTGATGAAATAAACTAAAATGTTTATGATTTTGCCTACTGAAATGGTTATGTTTTTCGTTGCAAGGACTTGATAGAGCCATTGTAGATTGGTGTCCAGATGCTGAGTACAAATTTTGTGCTCGATATGTTTATATGAATTGGAAAGGAAGAGGATAAAAAGGGGAAGAGATGAAAGACCAGTTTTGGAAGATTGCAAAATCTTGTATAGTAAGAGAATTTGAAGAAAATTTGGAAAAGCTAAGAGTCAAGAAGGAAAGGGTAGTAGAAGATATTGAGAACTATGCACTACTTCAACAATGATATATGGCATTCCAAAGGGAAAATTCTATGATTGAATTGGTTGATAACAAATTATGTGAGGCATTCAATAAGACTCTTCTTGATGCAAGAAAATTGTCAGTTTTATGGTTGTTTGAGCACATTAGAAGAAATGATGAAAAGAATTGTGAAAAAAAGAAAAGAGGCTGTCAAGTGGAAAGGAAATTTGGGGCCAAGAATATGGGAATTTATTGATAAAAGTGCTAACATTGCTCAACATTGCTTGGTACATCACAATGGAGAAGAGGGTATGAGATTGATCATGGTGAGAATAGATACGTGGTAAGGCTTTAGGACAAATCTTGCTATTGTAGGAGATATAACCTCTCTTGCATTCCTTGTGCACATACCATGTGTGTTATTAAAGACAAGAGGGTTAATATTGAATACTACACTTCAAGTTGGATATTAAAGAGTTAATATGTCAAAGTATATAGGAAGGCTATTCAACCAATGCCTAGTATGAAGGACTGACCCCTTACTAATGATGAAATTGTTGGGCCACCAAAATTCAAACAAGGACCTGATAGGCCCAAAATAGCTAGAAAAAGGACTTGATGAGACTCAAAAGACTAAAAAATTGGCCAAAAAAGAAGCTGAGTACGTGCCCAGGAGGGGCATGATCATGACATGAAACCACTTCCATAAAGAAGGACACAACAAAAAAAAGGTGTCCTCAGAAGGGAAGAGAGTTAATTTCTAGGTTATTTTGTCTTTTCTTTAGTACAACGAAGATTCTTTCTGATAATAGTGGAAATCTAATAGCAATTTGTTCTTTTTTTGTTATTATCAATATCAAGTTCTAACCTAGTTTCAAGGTCCTTACCGAGACTGGTCAACTTATTTTGGTATGGAGCAAAACAGAACAAATTCACAGTCAACCCAAGAAAACATCTCAATAGTTGAAACCAACACAGAAATCTCAGTAAATGCCTCTGCATCTGCATCTAACAATGCTGAAAGGGGAAAGAAAAAAAGAGAGGAGAAAATGCCTCTGCCTCTGCCTATGCAACTGTGTTTGTATCTACTAGTGTTAGAACTGCTACAGGTACTGTCAACGCCTCAACTATTGCTCATATACATGGAAGTGCAAATGCAACAACCTTAGTTGTTCTCCAAACACTTGGAAGTGCTTTATAAACAATAAATATTTCTACATCTTAAAAGGCCACTACCAAAAAGACCACTAAAGGAAATTTTCAAATGTTCTTTCAAGGTCAAGAGGGCATGACTATGGTGTTGCAGATGATGAAAGTAGAATGAGGATGTTTGATGCTGGCAGATCTAGCCTAAATTCTTAAACAAAAAATTTAGGAAAAAGGCTTGTCACGTGCTCTTCTCTTCAACATGAAGCAAATAGGAAGTTCAAAAAATGGATGGAAGGGATAGGAATATACACAAATCCAACGATAGGGTTGCAAATGCTAAATGATAGTGTTAAAATTTTGTATTATATTAAACATTAATTAAATGTTTAATTTTTGCATTCTTATTAAGTGATACAATTAAAGTTAATAATTTTGCATTTTACTACAACCTGGAAGTCTAAGTTAAAGACTAATAAACCTTGGGCAGAAATCAGAAATGAGCAAGCAAGCTATTACTAGGTATGTGAATCTAAGTCAAGAAAATCAAACTGCATCTTTAAAGGAAAGGACAAAATGTAAACAAAACTATGTTTGTTAATGTTTTATGTAGTGAACATTGGAAGATACTTGTATCCATCAATTTTATGATATTTGTGTAATGAGCAACGGTTGATATGTTGGATAACTATTTAATGTCATTAGGATCTTGTTGGCATTTATATGTTATTATATGAATGAATGCAATGATAGGCATTTTCAGTCAGAATTGCTTTTTCTTCTTTTATTTTTTTTGAAGTTTATGACTGCTAGATGATGAAAATGCATTTATATATGTATGCCACAAAACAACTTTGTAATCCTAATTGCATTTAGACTCTATAAAGGAGATTAATATATCTTTTTAAATAGCATGGTAAACTTATGAAGCAAGGAAAAATGTTGTCATCTAGTTGAACTAAACGAAATTATGTGAAGATAACCATTAGTCTAACTTGATACATCAAGCTTAAAAATTCATCTGCTAGTATCAACACAAAAAAAATTCACTTGTAACCTTTAAAAAATAAAAAATATACATAAGATGTACATTGTTAATACAAAGAGTTACCAACTGAACAATTAACCCTATAATTTTAGAACATAGAATCTCCAACGTATAAATCCTTAATGTCATAATCATAATATGGCTCTAGATGTTGAAACGTAAAACAATAGCACTCTACACTCCACTCAAATCCTAAGTTACCCAACTTTTTGTTCAATCAAAATCAAATCAGAAAAAGGAATCAACAATATCATGTAAACTCAATTGCATTTAGACATTGTTCTAGTACATAAGACCATTTCCAAGTAAGGCTTTAAACATACAACTATTGCCTGAATTGCCTTCATTATTTAGTCTAATAAGTAGAAGTGAAACTAGTAAAAAAAAGCTTAAGCAAGCTACAAATTTCTAACATTTTGTTGAATGTACTTCATTACTACTCCTCATGGCATATACTCATTATTTGATTTCAAATTGTCTATAATAATTTCAGCTTCCAAAATATCTACAACATCTTCTCTTAACTCTGCCACTTCAGCCTTTAATAGACTAGTTTGACGGTATAACATCTTCTCTCTATTTTTTAGCCCTAAAATAATCTGTCTTGTTCTTGGAGAAAATCTTTGATCATACCATTTGTGAAATCCACAAACATTTTCACTTTACTATGAAACAAAAAAGAGCAATTCATTAATGAAAAATATGAACATAATTATATAAAACAACATCTTCTCTTAACTCTGCCACTTCAGCCTTTAATAGACTAGTTTGACGGTATAACATCTTCTCTCTATTTTTTAGCCCTAAAATAATCTGTCTTGTTCTTGGAGAAAATCTTTGATCATACCATTTGTGAAATCCACAAACATTTTCACTTTACTATGAAACAAAAAAGAGCAATTCATTAATGAAAAATATGAACATAATTATATAAAACAACATCAAAACATACAAAATTACTGGAAATAGTCCATATCCATAAAACGTTCTTCCTAGATTTTCATCAGCCCAGGAAGTCCATCTAGGTGCTTTCATGTTACAGTAACAATATTTAGCCTCTCTGTCATAGTCCCATTCGGTTAGGTAAGTTGAAGAAATCAACTTGTATGACTTTAAATCAATGTTAGAAGACGTTCCTCTACTGTTAAAGATGAAAATTTAAAAATTTTTCAGTATCCTTCATTACAACCATGAAAACAACAAATTGAATCCTTTAATCGACCTCATTACCTTGAAGAATTACTAATTATGCTCATTATCAAGTATTCCCAGTTGATGTCTTTGAAAATATAGTACAAATTGCACAAGGAAAAAGATGTTTTAGGGAAGAAGAATGGTGAAATGAGAGAAGGATTTTAGTAAAAAAAAATGAGAACCCTTCAATCACCCAAATTCCCAAATCCACAACTAATACTTGAGACAAAGTCAAAATGGTCAAATGCAAACCCTGAAGTCAAAGTGAGAAATTGAAGCATAGCACATGATGTGTAACATATTTATATGGTTTTATTATTAAGTTCAAAGGAATCAAAGGAGTAAAAATAGAAGGCAGCATGACTAATTGCCAACTCGGGGCTTCAATGGATATAAGTACATCATTACCTTCCACTACCTATTCAAAATCTAATCATGAACTAAGTTACTACTCACTATCCACACAAGTAACACTTATACACTCTCCAAACCAATATACTCATAAAATCAACAACCAAAAGGTATACAACAACAAAACGTGAATTTTAAGAAAAGACAACAAAGTTTAAAGCTTTTTAACATCTACAATTCAACCAAATAACTATGAACTACCCCTGTGTGAATATACATATACTTCTAGCTCGAAAGGAGAGATCAAATTATTGGAGAGAACATTTATGTTGAAGGACTGTAAGGCAAATCGATGAGAAGGATTGAAATGATCGACAATGATGATGCGTGAAGGAGGCAAGACAATCCCTTGATTGGTAGTGATGATGCAGACAACCCATTTTGCTATGTTTCTGAGAGAGAGATGATGAATTTAGGGATTAGATGTAAATTTAGAGTTCTCGAAATGATTTTCATTTTTTCTTTTCTAAAAATGCACATAAGCTATATGTGTTTTTTACATGAGATCTTAAATCCACCTGGTCTCTTCAAATAGATATTTTATATATAAAAATGGTGCGTGTATGATACTACTAACTTTTCGTTCAAAATAGCCTAACATTGAGTAAACTCGATAATGTTCTAAAGAGGACCAACATGAGCTTGAAGATAGGGTTAAATGGACAAAACAATTGCGCCAAGTCTAAATCGACAAAACAATGATCAATTAAAATAGGTTTATGTCAAATAAGTTGTTTATTGATGCATATGGTTTAAATGGACAAAACAATCAATTAATAATCCAAATCACAAAATTGCAATTTATTCCACTGAGAGTAAAAAGCTACCTTAATTTAAGAAGTGTATATTTTAAAATTCAAAATTCATCTAGCATAGTAGCTATCTCGTAGTTGCGTTTAGACCATCGAATGTGCAAGAACGTTAAAAGTTGAGCAATGAATAAAACAAGTGAAGTCCGGATCGTGTCTGGATTCGTTGAACTTAATCAATTCTGCTTTCTTCTTACCCCACCTTTAAAGCTGATAATAACAAACGGCAAAATTTTGATCTTAGGTGAACGTGCAATCATTTTAAACCAAGGAAACCGGACGGCAGTTTTTGAGCCCTTTGATTAATTATGTACGTAGTCGTGGCTAGAACCTACCTATAGTTTTTGAGCCCTTATATTAATTATGTGCGTAGTCGTGGGTAGAACCTACCTAACCAGTTTTGTAAAAGTTGGCTTTAGGTCAACATCGATAATTGATGATTTTGTTCTTTATGCATCTTTTTCCCCTCTAAGAGCAGTTCCTTTAGTGTAAAAAATTAACAAAGTTTTATAATCCTATTACTTAGAAAGGAAATTAATGTAAACATCTAACTAAAATGTTCATTGCTTTGCTTATGTAGCGTATTAGTTTTCTTAATCATTTTAAGGCCAAAGGAAAAGGTGGAGCTACGATGTCTGCCGTGGACGAAGTTGTCCCCGCTACGTTTGCTTTTTCGGTTCTCGGGGGATTCATCAAATTTCCTTTGGCATAGGTAAGATACATGACTACTGAGAATTATATGGAGATCAACATAGATGCACTTTCATAAGATGGACTAGATTAGGTTCCTTTAAAAGCATTCAAGAATGAGTGGTCAGAGCAAGTGAGGAGAGTTCGATGTCAGCTTTTGTAAGACTCTTGAGAATCATTGTAGCAGTTTGATCTCGCCCATTAAAGGGGATTCAATAGTAAATTCAAGTCTCAAGTAAGCACAGTACCGATATTCCCAACATTTTCTCTCCCAACAAAACTTGCTACATATGCTTTGTAAAATTAAAAGAATAATATAAATATATGGATAATTTAGTCCGTACAAAGCAAACTGAGGGCTACTTACTCAAGTAACTTACAAGTTAAACCAAGTTAGAACAACAAAACAAGGAGTTTCAATAAATGAAGTTGGTATAGGCTCTTCATTTACTGATCATTCTCAAGGAGAGGAATAGTTGCTACCCTTTGTATGCTGTAGTTCACGTATGCTACTGATGCTTGTTTTTATTATGGTTTCTAAGTCTTTATGTTTGTTACTAAGTAATCTCGCATTCCTCCCCCACCATAACAAGTAAACAGTGTTACCAAAGACCATCTTAAAGAATATGAATTAAATGAGATTGTAAGTCCTTTTCAAAGTAGTTTCATTCGTGGATGACACTCATCGGATAATATTATTATTATCCAAGAGGTCATGCATTCGATGTGCAAGTCCAAGAGCAAAGTAGGGCACATGACTATTAAAAATGATCTTGAAAAGGTGCTTACAACTTTTAATTTTCTAGCTTATTGGATACGGTTATTTCATAACAGTCTTAGCTCTTCTCTTTTGTCTATTATTTAGAATGGTTCATTGTTGAACAATATTAGCCCTATCCATGGGTTAAGACAAGGGGACCCTTTATTCCTATATTTGTTTATTCTTTGTATGGAGTATTTATCTTCTTTGATAAGTAATGTTGTTTGCAGTATGTTATGGACTACTATTTATGCTTCTAAATCAAGTCCTTGTATATCGCACTTATTTTTTGCTAATGATTTGATGTTATTTGCTAAGACTTCTTGTCGTCAAGCTAAGGAGATCAAGTTAATCTTATCTAATTTCTATGCTTCTTTAAGATAGAAAGTTAGTCTGGAGAAGTCTAGAGTATTCTTTTCTAAATCTACAAGTAGGGACAGAGGAAAATTACAAAATGTTTGGGAATAAAAGACTCTTCAGATTTGGAAAAATATTTAGGGGTGCCAATTTTTCATTCTAAAATTAAAAGATCAACCTACTTCGGCATTGTTGATAAGGTCAAGACTAGACTAGTGACCTGAAAAAGTAGATAGCTAAGTCCGACTGGCCGATCTACTCCGATTAAGTCTACTCTTTCGGTGATTCGAAATTATACGATGCAAACTACATAGCTGTCGTCATATATTTATGATGACTAGGACAAAATTAATTGGAATTTTTATTGAGGCTTTGTTAATGGAGCTCGAAAATATCATATGATTAACTGACAAAAATTGTTACTTGCTATGCAGAGTGGGGGCTTGGGTTTTAGACCATCTCGACATATCAATGTTGCTATGTCAGGTAAGCTTGGCTGGTTTATTTTGCATGGTGATGGAGCTCTTTAGGTTTATGTCCTACGGGACAAATATTTCAATAAAAGGGGATTTAATTCACAGATCACTAACTCCCCCCTTTGGAAGGGAATTATAAAAAGTATGGAGCATCTTTTGGAATTTATGGTATGGAAAGTGGGTGATGGGTTAGAGATATCTTTTTAAAGGGACCTTTGGGTTGATGATTCTTCTTTGGGCACTTCGTTGACTATTGCTAAATTGGGAGACTTAGCCACGTTGAAAGTGGCAGATGTGATTTTGAAAGTTAAGACATGGGATCTCTCTATTGTGGAGCATTCGCTTCCTTTAGATGCTATTGCACAGATCCAAAGTATCCCTATTCCAAGATTTTCAGAGTTGAAGGGCTCTTTGATTTGGAGCAAAAGTGCCACTATGACTTATTCTTTTTATATCAGCATTTAAAGCTTTGCAGGGCTTGGCTTTGTACCTTTTGAATGGTGATTGGAGGAGATTATGGAACATCCCATGTTTACCTAAGCTTCGTCACTTTTTGTGGCTGGTCTTACATAGGAAACTTATGACTATTGTGCTGAGTTGAGACATCATAGGATTGAGACACAAAATGACACTTGTCCTTGGTATGAAGGAGGAGTCAAAATTATTATGCATGTACTACATGATTGTCCCCATACAAGAGAGATTTGGCAAATGTTTCATGTGTTTGGTGATCCAAACTTAAATATAATGGAGTTGCAGGAACGAGTTAGGGGAAATCTAAAGTGCACTGCTCAGCTTGGGCCTAATGGGCTACCTTGGATGATCTTTTTTACGAGTTGTTTATGGGTTATTTGGAAGTCAAGACTTTCCCTTATATTTCAAAATGAGATTATTCCCCCATTGGTGTAGTGCCAACAGATTTACAAGTTCGCCATGGAGAACATGTTTCTTCAGGACATTAGACCAAATTGTACCGATGCCCATCATTTGGTCTCTTGGGAGCGTCTTGAATTTGGGTGGATTAAAATAAACACTGATGCGAGCTTTCATGGTAATCTAGGGGAGGCTACTGTTGGGGAGCTTTTGCAGGATCATTTGTTTGAGTGTTGGCGTTTTCTTTTAAAGTGGGATAGTGTTTAATCATTAATGCAGAACTTCAAGCAATTCGACAGGGGCTTTAATTTTCTTGGGATGTAGGTTATCATCAAGTGGGGTTAGATTCTGACTATCAGCTTGCCATCTATCTTATTAACTCATCTACCAAGTCACCACCTACCTAGAGCTCTAGTAGAGGATTATTGGGCTCTGATCAAGCACAATTGGGAGTGTCATATCAGACATATCTATTATAAGGAAAATTTTTGTGCTGATTTCTTAGCTAAACAAGGGTTCAACAGGGATCTTGAATGTTCAATATGGGATTCTTGTCCTATAGAGCCATTTGCCCTTCTTGAGGAAGACTTGATCCGTGTGGTTTCATTCGTTAGTTGTTTGTTTCATTTTTGATGTATAAAAACAAATAATATGAAGTCATCCAGATGTTCTAGCTGTGCAAAAGTAAACAATTGCATAATTGATAGTTGTGCATTAGTGTGTGTTTTCTAAGTATTTAGCATGTGTTCTTGCATAATAGGTTATTATTTTTGTATTTTATAACTTAGTTTGTATGTTTTTGTTTAGTTTGATCTTGATGGTTGTTCTTTTATGTTTGATGTTGATTTATGGTAAAAATTAATCAATTTGATGTAGGAATGGGGGTGACCACCTTGTGATTGAGCTAGGGACCAAGAGAGGAGAAGAAAAACGGAGGAATTGTAAGACAAGAACCCACGATTGTGGGATTCATGCTAATTCCCATTATTATGGGATCTCTAACCCAAGAGACACGCAAGTTTCACTTATTCTTAGATTCTTGTGACTATATAAAGGTAAAATCCCCAGGGCCAAAGGGGGTCATGAGAACTTACCTCCTTAAGCTAGCAAACAAATTTAGAGCCTAAAGAGAGGTAGAGAATCAAGATTTCCGTTCCAAATTGGGCAAAGAGTGATCAACTCTAGATTTTCTAGATTTAGGCAAATAAGAGGAGGAGCTTGCTTCATCTAGTTCTTATTTCGTTTTTTCTCTTCTAGCATCTTTATTATGTATTTTCTAGTTGTTAAGGATGTTAATGACATTATGAGTGGCTGAGTTATTTATAGAGATTACGTTTGAATGCCTACTTTGTTGATTTGAATGAATTATGCTTTTGATAAATGTTGAGCTTAAACCTTGCAATATATTGAGAAATTGAGTTGGGTAAATTGTGTAGGGTTGTGTGATGAGGATTGACACTCTATAAACCTACATTCATCAAGTTAATTGATTAGTTGGAGATAGATCTTGGTTAATTAGTTGATTACCCATAGGATAACTTCATAACTAGTTGAATTGGTAGATTGAGAGATTGTTTAATCATTTCCATTTAATTTGGATAGGGATAATTAATTAAACCTTGCGTGAGGGTAGTTAATACATTAGGACATCTTAGGTGAGGAGAAATTCAATTAACAAGGTAGGAGAGAGATAAGATAGGAAAAAAGTGATCTCTAATTGTTAAATCTTGAATTCCAAGTTTTTGCACTTTTGCTTTATCATTTGTTCATTGTGAGTTGTTTGATTTAGTTTAATTTTTCAGTTTATATTCATTAAAATTGGTTCTAAAATGAAGCAGCTTGAATTAAGCAGCGTCTACACACAATCTCTGAGGGATCGATATCTGTTCTTTATTACAAGTTATACCCCATATACTTGCAGTTTTGAGCATAAAACTAGTCAATTAGCTTTACAATCAACAATAATGTGACTTTAGCCTTTTAGATAGCAGAAGCAATTGCAAAGGTAATGAATAGAGTCCCAAAGACCGTTAGCATAGAAACATTCGAAGAATAGATGGTCCATATCATTAGGGACACTAAGATAGAGGCAACATATAGGGTTGAATGACGTTGCATATTTAATGCTATATAAAGTGAAGTTATTATAATATCACATATACTATTACTATCACCTAAATAGTCATTTTCTCCTTATCATTACCTTTTAACTCTTGTTTGAAATATGTGATGTATGGATTAAATACTTCCTAATAAAGTAAAATTACTAATGTAATAAAGACCAATGTATGGTAACTAATTCTAACTATTAAATCAAACATAAAGGAATATTGGAAGATTATTTCGTCAGTAATAGAAGTAAAAACATATGAACAAGTTAACCAACAGGGAGGGTTTGAAATAAGGATTGGAAGACTTTTAGACTTCATGGATAAATAAATTGCTTGTTGTTTTAATTGATATGATTAGAGTTATTATAAATGTTACATGGATTACATCTTTTACAAAGGTTGCCTTATATGTTGCATGCTATTAAAAATTGTACTATCTCTTTGAATCTTTATTTAGCAATATATATTATATAATACTCTTTACTTTCCAATTTGTAGCATATATAGACTACAATTATTTTCTTTTCAATTACATATAATTTCTTTTTAATGTGATTTATGTTTATATTAATGTAATTACGATAGCCTTCACTTCATAATGTCTAATTCATAACGTCAAATTTACCATGTTCACTATATTGTTTCCTATTTTGTCAACCTATATGGGATGTATATGAAATCACCATTGTAGAAAGTGACGATGGATTGAAATGATCAATAAGCGTATAACTAACTTATAAGTATGACTTTTTAAATAAGTGGTTAAAAAACTATTTAAAACTAAGAGTTTGATTATAAAAAAAATACTAGATTACTAATAAAATTATTTAAGTGTTAATATGAAATATTGGTGAGAAAAGTTGCAAAATAGAGTTTGTTGAAGCTTTGGAGTTGATGTTTAAAACTTTGGAGTTAATGCTTGAAATTTTTGGATGAATGGACATAAATTGTATACACTATTTTAAGACTTAATTTTCATGAATTAGGATGTCAAAATCATTATTCAATCTTTAGAGAAGTTACTTGAAGTCAAAAAAGTATTTTTTTTGGAGAGTTTTAGAGCACTTTAGAAAGGTGCCAAAGCATCAAAATGGTAAAGGAGCATTATTAGACTAAGAACATTTTGAATGGTCCATATAATGTTCAAACTAGATTGGCCAACACTAGAATAAGTATTTTAAGGAAGAAATAGTCATATTTTTCTTATTTGGACAAATTATATTGACAACATCTAGAAGTTCTAGAACAATTATAAGAAGCTTCTCAAGGACCCAAAAAAAGGAGAAAAAAGAGCGAAAAAGAGGAATCAAATGTTATAAGAATTAAAGTTTTGAACTTCAATTGCTTAATTGTATTCTAGTTAGAGAAAACTTTATGTAGTGAAAGAGTTATTTGTATCTAAAAATAGTTCGTGAAAAATGTAAGGCGTAAGAGTATTTTAGAGAGAGTAATAAACACTTAAGCCTTATGTTATTTTCTCTTCACTATTAAAAGAAGTGTGTTGTAAGATTTGTGTTGCAATTTTGAAAAGATAAAATTATATCATTTTTTTAACTCACTGAAGAAGAATGATAATAAAATAGAATTATTAAGAAAAGTTGAAGTACTGGATGTAGGTTAAGGAGGAATGAACAAGTATAAATAACCACCTACATCTCTCGTAATTGAACCTTTTTAACTACTTGAATATTATACTTATTTGGACGATTATATTTCTATATAATTATCCACATCTTTTTCATATTTTTATGCATATTATGAAAGTATAATTATACAAAATATATAGGTTGGATACCTAATATTGTAGTACTATTTTCTCTAAGAGACGAATAATACTTTAATAGTGCTTGTAACATCACTACTTGTTTAAAAACGCCATATAGCTTAAGTGTATATCCTACTAACTTAGAAGTGTTGATACAAGTGATGCTGGTAGTAACAATAATGATGTAGAGGATTGTGATATTAATGGCAACAGTGATGACGAGATTGGAGATGTGTTAGAGGATTTGGAGAATTATATGGAGACACATTGATTTGGACATTATAAGGCAGCGATGAAGAATCCAGAAAATTAGATATCAAGAAGAGACAGAAAGAAATATCATGGAGGATATATATTATAGGGAGCTAATGACTCTTGCAGATTTCAATGAGCCCTAATTTAGTTAGGTAAATCATTATCTTTATATGAACATATACATTTCAGGGTGGTAGAACCACCTAAATTTCTATTGGTATAATAATGTAAGTACTCACATGGGACATTAAGACCTATTAGGATTTCAGCAAGATAAGCCTAGTTCATGAGATTCCAAATTGTACAAAATTATGGATAAGCCAATAGACATGGAAGAGGCTCAGAAGAGACTAGAAGTGCAATTTGATCAAGTAACAGAAAATCATGCCTCTTTTATTCACAACCTGGAGATTCAAGTGAGACAACTTTCCTGTAAATTTTGTAAAAGAAGCGTGGAAGACTCTTTGAACAATATGGAATTACATCAATGAGAGCAATATGAGGATATTATACTTAGAAATGGGGAAGAGCAAGAAAAACTAGTAGAAAATCAAGCAGAACCCTACCTTATAAAAGACCAAAAGATGAAGAAAGAGGATGAAGAAAAGAATGACAACCCTTCCTATTATTCCCTAGATCTTTCTATACCATGCTTGAACATTGAAAAAACTTAGGTAGATGTGCATGAAGAGAACTTCATCATTTGGATTAGTGATGACTAAGTGACATTCAACATGAATGATGTATTAAAGAATCCAGAGGAGGGCGACTCATTCAGAAGAATTGATGTGTTCAAATCTTTGAAGGGTTGAGAGGACAAAGAATAGTTAACAACACACATCAAGTTTGAAGAAGCTATGTAAGTCTCTGTTCAATAAGCTAAAGAAGAAGATGAGAAGTGGGAGAATGAGGAAGAACCAAGAAGAGAACAACTCACCCTCTTATCGGGAAAACTGCTATATTCCATAGAAGATTTGGGTAGTTTTGTTATTCCCTGTTTTGTTAACAGTTTGCTCGAAAATAGGACAATACTGAGTTTAATTGGTTTTCATAATTTAATCAATATTGTCTTTTTGATCATTTTGTAATTTTTAGCTTACTTATAGGCTACAAAACTAATGTTAAACAAAATGGGTGGAAGCAAGCCACTCATAATTGATCCCGTCTGAGTTTCCAATGATACAAAGTCAAGATAATGACCATAAATTAACACGTTCAGTAGTTAGATTTAAAATTTTGTGTTTATTTATATTTATTTTTAATTTTAAATAAAATTTTAATGATTTGAAAAAATTTGGGATTACTAATTCTCTTACTCTCTTTAAGCAATTACAAGATAAGACAATAATCTCGAGCATCAAGTGGATTTGGTCTCTAATAGGTGGCATTTGTACATACTTTTCTTAGGATAATTTGTTAGTTAATCATGATAAATTGAATTTTGTTAAATTTTTAGCTTATTTTTTGTCTTATTTTCATATAATTGCATGATTATGTATGAATGTATGTGAATATGCATGAATGTGTGTGATTTAGCTCTTTAAGATTAGGTTTGCATGAATTTTGCATGGCATTGTTGCACGTCTTTTTCTTACATTAATGTTGATATGAATTGCATATGTTTTGGGAATGATTAAGTGATTAATTTTTTTGTTAATCAATAGGTTTGAAGGTGGTTTTGAGGGATGAAAAGATAGAAGACCTAAAGAGAAAGCAAGTCATGTGACTAAAAGGAAAGCTGGAATTTTCCTCAGCCGACCCATCACCAATGTTAAGCTTTCGAAAGATAAAATTTTTATTAGATGTTTTTATTTTTTTGATCCAAAAGAAAGAGGATAAATTCATCTTAAAATTGGTGAAATAACGGTCCAATTTGGATAATAAATCAGTAAGATATCACGGACTGAAGTCAAGATAGGAAACAAAGTTTTCTGGAAAATTCCAACTGGCAACTTCCTTCTTCCTACATCATTTTAAGCATTAAATGGGGTACAAAAAGTCAATTTTAAACCATAGAAAAAGAGAATGTCGTGAAAAACATCCAAGGGAGAGAGAAGAACACATTTTTGAGAGAAAAACCAAGAGAATTCAAGGTGGAATCAAAGGATTTGAAGGAGACACAAAGCTGTCACCATAGAATTCCAGCTTTGCTCTTCAACATATAAGCCTTAGGTCTTCTCTTTTCTTGCTTCTTTGTTGTATTTTTTTTATTGTAAAGGATGTATGGATATGTTATGAACATGTTGGATGATATTTTGATGGATTTCTAAGTAGTTATTAGGGTTGTTATTGCCTAAACTTTGTAGTACCTCACTTTATTCAATGTTATGGATGTGATTGATGTTGTTTGAAGTTTATGGCATATGGTTGTCCATACTTAACTCACATAGAGATATGGAGTTAAGAAATATGTTAGTAAGTTCCATGAGATTGGGCTTACACCAAGAACACTCTATATATCAAGTTACCTTGCCATTTGGAGAGAGATCTTAAATGGAAAAATGGTTTTCCAAAAATCTGTTCATATCCTTTTAATAGTTAAGTGAAAAATGGGAAGTGAGAGATTACATAATTCATCTACATCATTAAACATGGCTTAATTGTTTCAAGTAATGAGATTGAAAGAATCAGGACATTAGGAAATTTTGGACTAAACATAATGAACATTGCTAAAGTGAGAGAATACATAGTTAGGTAATGACAATCCTAAGTTATTAAATTGATACTTTGATTCACCATTTTCTAAATTTGTGTTCTTATTTTTGTGACAACCCTAAAGTGTGTATGTATGACTTGTAATTTTTATATTTTGGATCTTTCAAATCTAATTATTTAAGTTTCCCGAACAAAACGAAATTTGGATCATTTCGGTGACTAACCAATCCCTGTGAGACGATGCCTATCTATACTGCGATTTCCAATCTATATAATTGCAGGATAAGAGATTTTAATTTAAAATTTGGAAAATTACCTATCAAATATATATTATTATGAGATTAACATGCATCAAAGGAATAATAAGAATACGATAAGTGCTCTTTCTAGCTAAGGAGGGATTCTTTGATCTAATAGGTTAGCCCCTACTCGAAGAAAAAGGTTAAGGGGAACGATGGTGTCATCAGTCTCTATGGATAAAGAAATAATGCTAGAAAGCAGGCTTTTTTATTGCATTGTTTTAGAACCTTGATTTGGCTTTGAGGAAAAGAAAGGATAAAGATCACTCCACTTTCACCATGATTTTCTTTTTTTTAAATATGTACTCCTTGCACTGGTTTTATCTCTATTCTTTATATATCTAGGTCAAATTTACCAATTCATTAGCATTTGCTACTCACTCATTCCTAAGCCTTACAATCCCTTTAACAAAAAAAAGTGTGGTCTTTGATGCAAGTTACAAGTTTGAAATTTAGTTAGTGAAATTGGGTTAATGACTACTCAGATGTGATGCCTTTTTTAATGCTCATTGAAGGTAATCAACATTATGCCAAAAAAAAATTCCTAAAAAAGAAAGTGAGTTTAATGATTTTAGGGGGAAATTAAATAAGAAATGAAACTTAGCTTTAAGTTAAGGATGACAATGGGTTGGAGCCCAACTCAACTTGAGAAAAAATGGCTAAGGCTCGACTTGAGGTCGATGAGGCCAAACTTTTTAAACTCAAGGCTGGTGCCTAATCGAGCTTAATAGGCTCGATTTTTTTAAACTTTAAATTAAATTAGTTAATAATTGAGAATAAAATTATAGGCAATGACAAAACATTAAAATTAAAGTGAGCAATTCAATTAGTTGAAGTCTCAAATTTCAATTGATTACTAAAATTATAAAATTTGAGATTTTATAATGAATGAATATATAAAAACTTAATATAGTGATAAAGCGACTAAGATGAAACAAAATTAATTAATGGTAGAGGATATGATTATAGGAAATGAAAGAAAAAGATTATAATTGAAGTGATTAATTCAATTAATTATAGTTATGAATTTCAATTGATTAAGTAAATTTGAGATTTTATAATGAATGAATATATAAAAACCTACATATAGTGGTAAAATGAATAAGATGAAACCAAATTCATTAATAAAGGAGGATATGATTATAGGAAATGAAAGAAAAAGATTATAATTGAAGTGATCAATTCAATTAATTATAACTATGAATTTCAATTGATTAAGAAAATTTGAGATTTTATAATGAATAAATATATAAAAACTTACATATATTGTTAAAATGAATAAGATAAATCCAAACTAAATAATGAAAGAGGATGTGATTATAAGAAATGAAAGAAAAATGTTATAATTGAAGTGATCAATTCAATTAATTAAGAAATTTTGAGTTTTTATAATGATTAAATATATAAAACTTTCATGTATTGATAAAATGAATAAGATGAAATTCATAACTATAATTATATTCTTTCTTCTACTAATTTCAGCTAGAGTTTGATTTAAAATTATTTTAATCATATCTATTTACATTTTCTCATATTCAATTTTTATTATTTTCATTTTCATTTTCAAAATTTTCCAATTTTTATTAAATTTAATTATGAATATTTTTCATAATGAAATATAGTTAGTAATTAATTTCTTTAATTATATTTTACTTTTATTTATTTTAATTTGGGATTAATTATATTTATATATAATTTTTATTTAAAATTTTAAATAATTAAAGCAAAATTTAACATTTGGGATACTTTTCTAGAATGTCTACTTAGAGTAAAAAAAAGATATAAGGAAGCTTATAAGAAAATTTACTTAAATAATTAATTAATTAAAAAGAGAGAAAGGATAAAGGTTGAAAATTTATTGTAAAATAAAAATGAAAAAGTTAATTTAGACATGGAAATAAGAAGATACACAATTAAGGGCCTTTTGGTATTTTTTAGCCTTTTTGAACCTTAACATAAAAGACAAATTTAAAAATTATGAAAGATGGGGCCATCATTGATTTAATAAAATGAATATATAAAAACTTACATGTATTGATAAAATGAATAAGATGATACCAAATTCATTAATTATAGTAATCTTAATTGTACAAAAATCATTATCCAAATCATTTTAGAAAAAAGATACAATTTACAAAAAATCAAGATAAAATCATGATGGAGATTGAAGACTAGAGATGGTAGAGACTAGATAGACTAAAAGAGCAGTTAATCGTTGTAGTCAAGATCGTCAATGGTTTTCATCACTTCATTTGTATATACAAACATTATATTTAGTAATGTAATATTAAAATTAAAGGAATATTAAAGACATGGTAATAATTAATAAATAATTAAATATACTTTCATCTTCACATATTTTATCAAAATAATGTCTACTTGAATGATTAATATGACTAATCACCTCCACATTAATACTTGTGGCTGTATTAATATACAAATTAGAAAAATAATATTAGGTAAGAAAATATAAAATAATAGATGATATTGATATATTAAAAAGAAAAGAATTTATCCTCAATATCTTCATTAACTAACTAACTTCAGGCACACATAAGATTTTCCACAATACAAGGATGAGTAGGGCAAGATGAGGACTAATAACCCGACATTAGTGCTAAAAGCAGACTCTAAAGCAATGGTAAATGATAGAATTACTAATAAGTCTCGTATAATTACTTGCATAATCGAAAAATTAGTTCCACAACCCTTTTACTATAATAATAAATCGAATTGCACACCTTCAACTTCAGTCGTACAATCTTCGGTCAAATATTTATCTTATTCCATCATATTGTACGAAGTCCTAGCCTTTTTTCTTTCATAAAATTTTCAATTGAAAGTAACAAATTGCTTTTAAAAGATGCGCCCGAACCTGAAACTAAAGCTGGAGTTGAACAACCTGAACTACTGTAATCCCAATCATGAATTTTGTAAATCTTGAGTTGATAATCATTAACCAATACATACCAAAATTGTTTAATGACATCTACATGCCCTTAGGCTCGATCGCCATACAACACATTATATATAAAGTAATCTCACCCATCTTGTATCTCGGGTCCAACACCGATAAGACTGCAACAATATGTCCAACCATAGACTAATAAGAATTAAACTTCTCCATCATCTCCTCTGCCATAACCCGAATAACCTTATTGGAACCAATCATCTAATCAGATAAAACATTCTTTATCTCACACATAGTGCTAAAACCACAGTGCAAAGTTGGATATTTTGTTCCTGAGAACAATTTAGTTGCATTATAAAATAATTCCAACTTCACATAAAGTTCTCTAGCCAACTCTCATTATTCTTCTATAAGCATGCAAATGTATTGAGGGGTCTCTTTGTCTAAGCCTAATAAAGACATCAACATATTGAACCGCAAACTCTAACATCTTGAAGGTTGAGTTCCATCTGATTATACAATCCAAAACTATCATCTTCATACTCAGAATGCATAAAAATTATGTAGTTTCTTTAAAATTCTCAACTCTTTTAGGTTTTGCACTCCAGTATACTACATTATTTTGAATTGAATCTATTGCTTCATTTATGATATCTAGTATATCCTTCATAATCAGGTTTAGAATATGTGCAAAGCAATGTATGTGGATGTGCAAAGCAATGTATGTGGATGTACAAAGCAATGTATATGGAATAATCTTCCACCAACCAACAAGCTTCCAACCCGTATTTTATTCTTTCACTTTTTAATTATAATATCATCCGTGTTATAATTGTCGATTGTTATGGTTGATAATTTGATATTGATATTATAATCCATCAAATAGTCTCTCAATACGATTGCCATCCTTTCACTTTTATATGGTACTGAACGTAAATGAACCTATCATGTACAAATATTACCAACATTAATCATAACATAATGGAAAAGTAAATTATAACAATATTAATGAATATAAATTACCTCAAAAGTTTGTTACATAAAGTCTAGCCATTGTCAACAAAATGTGTCATCACTACCATATAACCCTTCATTTGATTATTAATTGTCCACATGTCTATTGTAGTGGCAATCTGTCCTTCATTACTCAATAATGTTGTTAAAAATTCTTTCTTCTTATCCTTGTATGTCTTCATAATGTCCTTTAATGTATTCTGAGTTACAAAAAATCCTAAATCTTTTGATATCAACTATAGATAGTGGATGTTCATTAATAATTACCATAAAACCCTAAAAAACCTTGATTTGTTGCTATCATAAGATGTTTCAGTCATTTCATTCTTCCCTTTCTTAGGGGTAAAAAATGTTTAACCTCCTAATACCATCTTCCTTATACTACACAAATCCACATGTCTCTTTAAATGAGAGATTCCACGTTTTGAACTCTAGACCAACATCTTCTGACGTTATTTACATTCAAACATAAGTGGAAATGTTGTTGAAAAAAGGCAGGCCCATCTAGCCTCAAGGAATAACTATATAATATTTAATTGGATACGACACCAAACACTAAGGCTATAATTGTGCAAGCACAGGTGCAGGAAATAAGTGATGGGCACAATGTGGGATTGTATAATATTACAAAACATGTCCACACAATTTTTTGTCTAGTGGAATTAGATGTTTGTTCCACAAGTCCTTTAACACCATGCCGTTGAGATTGAACCCTCGACAAAAACCTAGATTTTCCATTCCATTAGTATGATTGTCATCACTACAATATAAAACACAGGTGTTTCATTCCCTTAGTATGATTGTCATCACAGCTACATAGGTATTCCATTCCCTCAGCATGATTGTCATCACCACTATACAACACATAGGTGCTCCATTCCCTTAGTATGATTGTCATCACCACTTCACCATGTAAAACTTAAAGGTTATATGATTATAGTCCAAATCATTCCCTCAGTATGATTGTTTTCTATCCCAATTTCAAGATCCCTTCCAAGAACAATCAACTTATTTTGATATGGAGCAAAACACAACCAATTCACTGTCAACTTGAGAAAACATTTCAACAGTTGAAACTAACACATAAATCTAAGTAAATGCCTCTGCATTTGAATCTAACAATGCTGAAAGGGGAAAGAAAAGAAAAGGAGGTGCAAATGCCTCTGCCTCTGCCTCTACAACTGTGTATGTATCTGTTGGTGCCACAACTGCTACAGGTATTGCCAACACCTTAACCACTGCTCATATATGTGGAAGTGCAAATGCAATAGCCTTAGTTGTTCTCCTAACACCTAGAGTTGCTTCAAAAACAACAAATATTTCTACATTTTCAAACACCAACACTAAAAAACCCACAAAAAGGAAAAATTCAAATGTTGTTTCAGGGTTAAGATGGTTAGGTTCTGGTGTTGCAGATGATGAAAGCATAATGAGGATGTTTGGCGTTAGTAGATCTAGCCCAAATTTTTAAGTGAAAATTTTAGGAAAAAGGCTTGTCACATACCCTTCTACTCAATATGAAGCAAATAAGAAGTTCAAGAAACGGATGGAAGAGCCAGGTTAAATGTAAGTGTTAAAATTTTGCATTCTTATTAAACATTAATTAAATGATTAAACTGAAGTTAATAATGTTTGTATTTTATTGACAACCTAGAAGGCCAAATTAAACTAATAAACCCTAGATAGAAATATAAAAGAGCAAGCAAGTTGTTACTAGGCATGTGAATCCAAGTCAAGAAAGTTAAACTGCATCTTTAAAGGGAAAGGAGAAAATGTAAACAAAACTGTGTTTGTTAGTGTTTTGTGTAGTGACCAATAGATGACACTTATAGCCATTAATTTTGTGATATTTGTGTAGTGAACAATGCTTGATAGGTTGGATATCTATTGAATGTCATTACACAACCATTATTAATATAAGGATCGTGTTAGCATTTACATGTTATTATATGTGAAGATAACCATTACTCAAACTGTTAAGTCAAGAGGACTTCAAGATTATTAATTTTGGTGACAATCAAATAATAATAATATTAGAAATAAATGAACTATTTTGATAAGTGTGTTAAGTGTGTAGAAAAACACAGAAGAAGTGCAAAACATAGAAGAAGTGGAAAACACAAAAGAAGCAAAAAACATAGAAGAAGTGAAAACACAAAAGAAGTGGAAAACACAGAAGAAGGGCAAAACACAGAAGAAGTGAAAACACAGAAGAAGTGGAGAACACAGAAGAAGTGGAGCACACAGAAGAAGCGAAAAACACAGAAAAAGTGAAAAACACAGAAGAAGCAAAAAATACAGAAGAAGTAAAAAACACAGAAGAAGCAGAAAACACAGAAGAAGCGGAAAACACAGAAGAAGTGAAAAACACATAAGAAGAGGAAAACACAGACGATACAAAGATGAAGATACTCTAGTACGTCGGATAGTTAGTCAGTTGGAGTTAGTTACAAAAATCAACTGAATAACGAGTTCTATAAGACGCAAAAAGCAATTATCAAGAATCAAGAAGCAGTTGGAGACTTAGGCTATAAATACTAGTCATAGTCGAAGACTGAACAATCTTTTTTATCTTTTAAGTGGTTACTTACAAAAAAAATTATGTATTCAAAAGTGCGATACAAGAGAGCAAACTCTACTGTAACAAAAAGCTCACAATATCTTTCTAGTGAGAGAAAGAAAAGGATAAGAGCTTGGAGAGGCTAAGATAGTAGAAAGAATACTTTGTGTAAGAGACCTGGAGAGGCTCTGGAAGGGAAGAAAGAATACTTGTAAAATTATTGAAGTATAGTGAAATCTCAGACGAATTCTGAGGACTGGATGTAGCTCATGATTTGGGGTGAACCAATATAAAAATCGTAACGTCTATCTTCTAACCTTTCACTTTATTTTATTTTGTTTTTAGACAAGTATATAGAAGTTATTTACGATTTAACTACGTAACTATTTTTGTATAACTTTTGTGGTATTCTTTTAACAGTTGAAAAAGTTCTTAACAAGATATATTAAATTTTTTGTATTCATGGAAAGAATACACAATTAAACCCCCTTCTTGTGTATCTCATATATTGTATGTGAATTCTATATTAACGTGTGATTTACTTCAATTGTTATCAGAGCTCGGTTTCCAAGAACCACCTTTACAAAGTGAGGACAAAGATGCATGGCTGAATCACATGTTTTTATAGCTGAAGATGCCTCTGTCATAAAACCTACTGCATTTAATGGTAAGGATTATCATTATTGGAAGGAGAAGATGCGGCTCTTCATAAAATCCACACATATTGATCTTTGGGATATCATCGAGAATGGACCATATGTATCAATAGATGATGAAGGAAATACCATTCCTCGTAACAGATGGTCAGTTGATCATAAAGCTAGATTTCAACTAAATTCAAAGGCTAAGTTTTTTTAAGTTGTGCTTTAAGCAAAAGTGAATATGACAAAGTTCATGGATTCGAAACTGCGAAAGAGATGTGGGATACTCTATCCATCACACATGAAGGCACAAACTAGGTGAAAGAGTCCAAGATCAGTATTCTTGTACATCAGAATGAGTTGTTTAAAATAAAAGAAGATCAGTCTATTGATCAGATGTTTGGACGATTTCAAATTATCGTTAATGGACTTAAAGCTCTTGGAAGAATCTACGATAATCAAGACCATGTCAGGAAGATTCTCAAAAGTTTGCCGAAAAGATGGAGACCCAAAGTCACTATAGTACAAGAAGCCAAGGACTTGAGCAAATTAAAGCTAGACAAATTGCTTGGTTCTTTGAAGATACGTGAAGTAGAGCTTGATGCTGAAGATAAACCTAGAAGAGACAAATCTATAGCATTAAAGGATGGTCAAAAAAATCACAAGACTCAGAGAAATAGAATTTCATCATCAAAAGCATTAAAGATCGAAGAAGTCAAGAATGATGATACCAGTGAATCTGATCACTATTTAAGTGAAGATGATTAAGAATTATGTTTCATTTCAAGAAAAATCAAAAGGATGTGGAAAATGAAAGGAAAAGGAAGTAAAAATTTTTCTTTTAGGAATAATAGAAAAGAAGAAGTCAAGAATGAGAAGACCTCTATCATTTGCTACGAATGTAACAAACTAGGACACTATAAGTCTGAATGTCTATTGCTTAGAAGAAAACTGAAGAAGAATAAAGAAAATAAAAAGTGTATGGTGGCAACTTGGGGAGATTTGGATTCATCCGAATCTAATTCTGATTCAGAAGAATCAGTACAAGAAAACATATGCTTGGTAGCCGAGAAAAAAGGTTACGAGGAGGTAACTTCTTACTTTAATGAACTTCAAGATGCATATTTAGAATTGTTAGAAGATTCACATGTTATACTAAAGCAGTATAGATCCTTA
>JANSVA010000008.1:35104858-35116113 GCA_025504915.1 Erythroxylum reticulatum | reverse complement strand
TATTATATGAACATCTGATTGTATACATTATATATATGTTATGTAAAGCTTCTTCAAATCTTCAAGAGAACATAGATAGTTCAAACCCATTATATGACTACTTTATATATATATATATATATAAATATACACACACTTAATTACCTCTCAATTTCCACTAAACAATTTTTATAGAATGGGAAATTGATTACCCTAATCCAACCCTAATTTCGTAAGCAAAAAGGACTAAATTCAAACAAAAGAAAAAAGACTCATACAAAACTTTCATTGAACATGTTATAGGTAGTACTCAAATAAGCTTTGTAATCCATATATGCTTTAATCAACCCATATAAAATATTTATATATTTAATTTTTTTTGTAATAATAATTTCTATAAATTAGTATAGAATTTCTATATAATAAAAACATTTTGTGACACCACATAAAATTATCAAATCATATATTTTAAAGTAGATAAATAAAATCATATATTTATGTAATATAAATTAATCTTGTGTTTTAGTTTTAAAATTTTTAAAAATTACTATTGTTAGCTAAATTTATTTCTAGACCTACAATCATTGTCAATAATATTAAATTTAATTTTTAAGGATATGATATTAGTATTTAATATCTTATTTTCCATTTTTTACTATATTGCAATTATTTTTAATTATATTGCTATAAATATAATTATATGTAGTAATTAATATAATGTTAAATGAATGTATAGATAATAGTTGTAATTAATATAATAATTTATGAATGTACAAATAATAGATAAAATTTCTCATTCCTTACTTATATAATATATCAGTCTATTTAATCATAATTCTCTATTTATTATATATAAATTCTATAATATTATATAAAAATACATATTATATATAATTTATATAGTATAAAGGAATAAGGTTTAGCGACAAATTACAAAAATTGTTGCAAAAGTTTCACATTTTCGTCGCCAATGCTTAAGCCAAAATCATGTCATTTTATGAAATTGAAAACCTAATTACACAAACAGAAGACATAAATTGAAAACTTCCCTTGTTGGAAAAGTCTCTATATGCTTCCCAATTAGGGTTGAACCATTGAATGCGATCTTCTTCTCCGAACTAGTCAAGTTGCCAAGTATGGGTTTGTTTATCTTGGTTCTCACTTTTTCTTATTGTTTTACCTTTGGTAATTGTTCTACAATAGGAAGTCATTAACTTTCTCTTAGAGGAGTCACATATTACTCCTATCCCATGTGAAATCTAACCTCAAGGTTTTCTTTTAAGTGTTTAGCTTTATCAAATTACTGGAATGGTCTTACATTCCAATAAAGAAACTTAATATTTGAGGATGTTGATTTAACATCTCTTAAAAAATGGATTGTTGTTGATTTAATGATTGCCTATATATTGGAGAAACTTGTAACTTATTTTTAAAGGACTATTTTCAATGAGAGCTTGCTTGAAGAACTCTACATATGAACTTCTTGATTAATGGATCATCACCGTTATTCATTTTTTATAATGAGAACCTTAAGCTAAATTTATTACTATTATCCTATAATTTGAATTTCATTACACATTTTTGGTGAGGTTATCGAAGTAAACAAATCATTAATTGCAATTGAATAAGCTAACCTTAATTTATACTTGAATTTCAAAAGAAAAAAAGGTCAGTGTAACACCTCAATCCCGTCCGACACATGTCCGTACGCCTTTCGGACAAACATTCACATGCCCGACAGAAAACTATTTTACTTTCACTATATTGTATGGCATCATAAGCAAAATCATAAATAACAGATTGTCTAAAGTCCAAAATTTCCTCATTCCATTTCATAAACCATAATTTACAAGGTAGCATTATATCCATCATCCATATTTATACAATATCAACTTATCAGCGTTCGTAGCTCGGTCTACAAAGTATGCTACATATATGAGGAATTAATCAAAAATTAACAACTAATCCTTCAGTCCTAGCTGATTGACCTTTGAACCATATCTTATATCCAAAAGTTATACAAAATCTCCTTTATGCATTCTTAAGAAGCTAAGTTGTCGCTCTCTCGAACCTGAAAATGTCAACGTTGCAATTTGGTTGAGTTTTGTAAACTCAATTGAGTAACCATCCTCGATGGTTCATTCTTGTCATGCAACACAACAATTTATGTTATTATGTAATTCACATCATCTCGATTATCATCATGTAATATCACGAAACAATTTGTTCACAATTGTCACATTTCAAAAAAAATCCATACAATACATATTTCATAAAATAAAAGTCCTCAAAATAATGCAATCATTCAATTTATTCATCTCATATATGTATGCAATGTTTATGAGGCTTAAATTCATTTATTACATTATTGTGGCCGAGTACCTTTTTTCACTGTCCCGTATCCATTATGAATACCAGGCTCATTCATACTGTCTCTTATCTGATGGAGATACAGGGCTCATTGTACATATTGAACCTTAGGCTCTTATCACAGATGTCTGAGCTTTAAGCTCTTTTTCACTGGCAACTTCAGTCACAACTATCTTTATATTTCATGCATTGGAATGAAATGCATTCCACAAATTCAATCATCATATTCAGTCCATTGCATTCGCATTCACTTTCTTGTTCACATTAATCTTCGGACTAGGTCTGACTTTCAACATATAGGTTGATAACACATTTATTCAATCACGTTCACATTCAAGGAACACTTCCAATGTGTTATTCATGCATCAAACACGTTGGACATTTCATGTCCAGAAATTAGTACACATACATCACATATCAATTCAATTCATTGCTCCCTTTAGCTTATTGCCTTGAAGTCCCGGCAATGTCTAGAAGTGGTTACTCAATGTGCTCTTCTATATGCAATCACAGACATTTTCATATTACTACATTGCCCATTTAACTGAATAAGCACATTTATAAATGTATCATGTATTATGCATGTTCAATGGCAAATTCTCGGGTATGTTTCTTTAATAAACTTATACAAACATCAAGTTTACTCCAAAATTTCTAGAATTCATACACATTAATGCAGATTTCATTTCATACTAATTCAATGACCAAATTGATTACATTAACTCTCAAACCTTTACTCATTTAATTCAACATTATCTACCTAATCTCCCCATTCATGAAATCCTATTCTTTTTCTATAATTCCTCATTCATCATGCATCAAACAATTGATTCACTAAGTTATGTCCTCATTTTAAGCACAAATTAAGTTCAAAAACATCATAATTATACACTTCATCCTTAATTGGTTCAACCATTGCATAATTAAACCATTTCCATGAAAAATTACTACCCACGATTCTTTTCCTGCACTTTCCTAGATTTTCTCAGGTAGATTGCGAATCAATTTTGTATGGCCATTTTGACCTAGAAACTGACGTTTTTAGACAATAATTTCTTCAAATATCATGTTCCTCTATGTCTTAAGTTTCAAATGAAACAAAAATCATTCAATTTGGTTCATTATTGTATGATTTTGTTCAAAATAATACAGACTGAGCATGTTTAAAATTTTGGCTAGTGCATGATCATGCATTCTCATGACTAAAAAGTTAGTGCACTCAAAGTTGTACAACTCATATCTCTCAATTATGATATCTAAAAATTACAAACTTTATACCAATGGAAAGATAAGAGAATATGCTACAACTTTTGTGAAGACAACTTTGTTTGATTCGACCTAGATCAATACAGTGTATTCGATAATAACAGGACATGATTTCTATCAAGAGTAGTGCTACAGCCTAAGCCAAAACTCACATTCAAACTACATTTCAAGATGTTTAAGGACGTAATTTAAATTAAATTCCTTCTTAAAAATTGTAGTCGTATGTCTCTAGTTTAATCTATATTAAAATCCATCTAATTTGAATATTCACAGATCAAGGTATGGCCTAAATATAGATATATGTTCAGTAAAAACACTCCATATAACATACTCCAACACACTATATTCACAAATTTCTTTCATTCCTCTATCATTTCAAGTTGATCATTTAGTTATACCTCAACTTTCAGTTCAATATTCTCTATAGACAACTCATAATTTCATGATTGATTACAACCCAAAAATAGAACCTATTTCTAAACTTTTTTATATCACATTTTTCTGCAATTTTATCTACTTCACTAATCTTCATTTAACTCCAATTATCACAATCCTTTATCACACTTTCTACACATTTTCTACTTCACTAACCCTCATTTAACTCCTTCACCACTTTACTTGTATCACTGAAATTATTTATTCCTACACCACATATGCATGCTACTATTTACAAACACTAAAACATCATCAAAATGTCGTTTACGAAACCCATAAAACTTCAAGCATAACTTACGTGATTCAGAAAAATTCCAGTAGTTGAGAGTGGACAAAAGAGATTTCGGTGGATGGAGAAAAACAAGAATAAAGAGAAACAAAATAATATATGGACTGAAGTGCTTACTTTACCATGCGTAACATTGATGTGAGAATCAAAAGCCAAATACACAAAAATGAACAAATTATATGTTTTCATGATGGATGAACAAGGAGAGAGTTTTGGTGGTGGGTGATTTCACTGAAGAACAAACAAGAGAGCTGTAGAAATTTCCATAAAAAAAACGTGACTAGGTGTGTTAATAATACATTACTACATGTCACCAATGCATGTAACCCATTTGTCATCCATATGAGGTTACCATATGTCACATTTCCATTTGTCTCTTATTTTTACATTTTTTCTAGTCCAAAATACCCCAAAATTTCAAAATGTCCAAAATATCACCAAAATTGTTAAATCAATTTTAATATACACCAATTTAATTTTCAAGACAAGTAAACCACAATTCACATTAAAATCACTTATACAAAATAAATGTCAATGAATGCCTATATAATTATTTTCATGAGTGTCAACATAATTCACGTGTATGAGTATACTATATGATGCATAAAATGTACTTCTAAATTCTCAGTATACTCTCGTGTAAAGTATCCTAGGATTCTAACCTTAATCAATGGAATAATGAGATGTTACAGTCAAGGTAGAGGGAGCTAACAATATGATATACAATTTTTGATTATTTTTAGTAGCAATTTCAGAAATATGATATTCATAAATTTAGAGAAATATGATATGCAATAGGTTATAAACTCAAGTTCAACCAGTTATATTGACTTATTAACTGTGAGTGGAAAACATAGAATGTGCTCGTGCAGGGCATTTTTGGATGGTTAAAAAATTAAGTTTCGATGATCTTTCCTTCTTCTGTGAATATTTTGTTAATTGCATAGAAATTCATATAAAATTTCTTTTCCTTACTAAATTGTACACATTTCTTTTATATTGATTATAGAAGATTACTTGTTTTCATTTGTATTGAATCTTTAGAAGAAAAATGTTAACAAAAATTTATCGCAGGATGTCGATATGGTGACTAGTTTCTGCCAATGGAAGGAATATGGCAAAATTCTCCCTAATAAAGAACAAATGAATGAACAATAAATCTCCTCATCAAAGACTAATAACATTTTACTTTCAATGTTCAATCTTTTTCTTCAAATTTTTTAGTATCATCTAAATTAGCTATCTCTTTTTAGTATTATCTAAATTAGCTATCTTTTTTATTAACTGTATCTCATAAGTTATTAGATGAACGTCTAATTGTATATATTTTGTAAAGATTCTTCAAAATTTTAAGAGAACGTAAAAAGTCCACCGACTTTCCACGTTGGCTGGCTAGTTACGGTCAAAAACATGTATATGGTGTCTGAAACGTGGACAAAGAGACTACGACTCCCTCAGGCAAATACGCGCATCTTCCATGCACTTAGACGCGAAAGTGATAGACAACAAAAGTTTGTCTTGTTTTGTGTCACGTCGTTCGATTGTTGTAGAGCATGCTAATACTTACTAGAGTCAGTGTTTTATGACTTCTCAAAAAGTCGATCCAGACAAGACAAGTCTTAATACAACTCCTCAGTGTTTTCAAAAGAGTTAGCAGTCCAATGCTCAATGCTACTGAAGAATGGAGATTCTGCTCCTACCATTTTTTCTTTCCTTCAAGAATATTCATACTTGAGGTTGAAAGCCTCTCAAGTAGTTAAAAATATCATTGTCACCTTGAAAAGAAATTTATTACAACGTTTGAGGCCACTCCTATTTGATGGTCCACACTGCTGAGCCTAGAAAGTGAGACCATCCGGGAATAATTAATATCTCACTTGGATAAAGAAGGCAACATATGCGGCGTACTTTGCACCTTAAATTTCAATTTTTCTTCCGTGGTATTATAAACAACTGTAATGCAAATCTATAACAACCATCTTCGCTATACCAGTCCATATTTTCAAAAACTAGAATATTTTAAAGTTTAAATATTTAAAACCGATATTAAATATAAAAAAACCATAAATAAAAATTAACATGTTTTAATTAATCCAAGTCCACAATTCTGTGCAATTAGGCATAAATACAGTGATTATTTTGATAACCATAACGCTATATTTTTAAACGAAAAAGTGAAGAATGTAGAATTACCGAGGCTAACTCTATCCTTCGCAGGAGGCGCGATGTGGTATTTTGTTTATGAATATCAAGTGGGCAATAACTCAAGGGCTTACTATCTTGGGCCAGTTGCAGGCCAACCTCCATAGGCCCAGTGGCTTGTCAAATTGTCTTTACTGAATCAGTAGCAAGGGAATGCCATTACAAGAAAGAAAACTTGACATGGCACTTACCAACTCTAGATGAACTCCAAAGCCAAAGTTCTCCCAACTTTTTGGCGCACTTCTTGCCTCCATGTTAAGAGAGACTTAGTCTCGTCCATACCTCTAATCAGTCCCCTGCCTGCATCAGTCTTCGAATATCTTCCTCTGATCAAAGGAAAAACAACTTCAAATCTAATAACTTCTCTCTTTCAATGATGTTGTCAGGTCGTTTGGACTTCAAGTTCAGGGTTCCCCACTTTTCAGAATTACCAAAAAGTTGGAATCATTCAAAAGTGAACTAAAAGCTCACTCCACTACTCAAGGCAATGTAACCAACTCTTGGCTGCATTCAACTTCAAATAACAGGCTCTCTCGTGATACTTACCTTATAGAGGTTGTTTAGTTAAATTTCTATTTACTGTTATAATTTTTATTTTTTATTTTCAATTTTTATTCAAATTAAAAAAGAGACCTATTTAATTACCAATGTCAATGTAATTATATTTTTAATAATAATAATAATAATAATAATAATAAATGTTAAATATAAATATAAATTAAATAAATTAGTTAATTAATTATATTTTGATATTTACATAATAAATATTAAAATATATTTATTATATTTTATGAACTAAACAAAATATTTGTTCCAAAAATAAAATTTATAGTAATTAATAAATTAATCATATTTTTATTAGTAATTAATATAAAAGAATTAATAATATATTTGTATATCTAGTTGAACATAAATCAGATTATCACAAGATAAAAAACAAAAAAGTAAATCATTTTAGGGTTTTATAAGTTGTAAAAATTGGAAGAAATTAAATAAAAATATAAATCAATAGCTTAAACAAACATGTGTGCCTTACTAAATTAAAAAAAAAAAGAAAATCAAAACCTAAAGTGGAAACAATCAACACTTAAGAGAATGGATGTATTGCTGAAAAATTCAAGAATCAAATGGGTAAAGAAAGGAGAAAATAATATAACTGTTTTTTTTTTCCCCAATTTCATTCAGGTAAGAAGAAGTTACGATAATATTACCAATCTATTAGATGATATTGGCAAGTAAACCACAAACAACAAAGACCTTCTGGAAATTATTTTTATTTTCTCCCGAAAGGCAATTATCTTCTCTAAAAGCCTCACTACCCCACCCTTACGGTGCAAGAAATTGCGATACTTGCATAATAGCTAATAAGAGATGATCCAATAAATAATGGAGATATTGTATGTATGATAAAGCTAGACCTAAAAAAAGGCGTTTGATATGATTGAATGGATGTTTATCCTCAGTTATCTCAGTGCATTTGGCTTTATAAACATCTTCGTAAAGGAGAATCTACAATCCCTTGTAAAGAAGGAAAAGGGGATAGGTAAGGTGATCTCATATGCCCTTACTTATTTGTACTATTTATAGAAGTTCGCGATTTAATTATCAATAAAATGATTGATGATGGAGCTCCTGCTATATTGGTGATGTTCAACAACTGCAGACGTCCATATATCCTATGATGGTGATTTGTTACTGCTTTATCATGATGATATTTCATTATTGAGTGTACTTTGAAGGGACTTTGAAGCTCACTTGGGTCTATAACAAGAATGTTGATCCTTTGCTCCAAAGAACTTGTGCCTTTTTTCTATTCAATCACTTCCGGTCAAGTACGTTTGGGGGTCCTATTATTACATCAAAGCTCACAATGGTTGACTATTTTCGATTCATTTAAAAAAAATTGAAGATAAATCTCTAGTTGGACAACATAATTTTATCATATCCTAAAAGGATGCAACTTGTCAAATATGTACTTAGTAGTATTGATATACATTAGACTTGCCAATTGTTGCTACATGCTATAATTGCTTTTGAAAAATCCAACCTGAAACTAATAACCAATGGACATGGAGAAAGATCATGAAGCTTAAGCCAATTCTATAACATAAAATCTTATATAAGATGGATGATGGAATGTCAACTTCTTTACAATTTGATCAGTGGCATCCTCTTGGTTCATTAGTCAATCATTAACCAACAATGATCACTTGTCAATCTTCTTATCCTATGTAAAGGTTTATTTTATTATAAGTCCTAAATATTGGTTCTAGTCTTATTAGAGAAAATGGGAGTAGAAGTACTAAAAGGGAAGATGATAATGAACATTAAAGAAAGGCTTGAATGAAGAAGGTGACATCACTTAGGAGTGTTGAGATAGTTAAAGATGATGTCATTTGTGTAAGTGAAGCATAAGAGAGTGACAAGTGTAATAACACTATTTGCTGAGTGTAATAGCAAAATGATTAATGAATGATAATTTTACTTTCTCTCTCTTCTACTCTTCTCACTCTTATACATTCTACTTCTTCTTCTTAAATCTTTTAGTTCATAAATATCTTATTGTGATTTCAACAATAATCACATAATAAATCGGTACCAGAGCTCAAGAATCATTAGAGGCATGGCAAAAGGCAAACACTCCCATGATTTGAGGTGTATAAAGGAAAATATGAAAACTCATACGTAAGAGATCGAGATACGTTATGAAAGGGGCTTACAAGAATTAAAAAATGGATGATATAAATGAAGCAAAATGGTAATTCGAAAAATCACATAAGTATTAATAATGAGAGGAGAGTACCTAATTTTGGGAATGGAGAAATTCGTAACGATTACTCATATAACATTAGAATAAGGTTTATAAAGATTAAGTTTCCAACATTTAGGGGAGAAAGATTGAGGAGTAAGGTGTATAAATGTGACATTTTTTTTTCCATTTGGAAAAGACACCATCAAAGCTAAAGGTAGTAATTATGAAGATGTATCTAGAAGGAGAAGCTTTGCCATGTAATCATATTTACATGAGAAATTTATTAATAGTGGAGGAGACAAGTTGGAGAAAGTAAATGATAGCATTACAATAGAGGCTTGGAGAAAATATGTTTGAATTTCCCATTAGGGAATTGGAGGACTTAATAAAGAGGGATTTTTCAATGAATATTATGCAACATTTGATCTCTTATCTTAAAATTTGGTGATTTAAAAACCATATATAATGAGCTTATTTTTGAAAGATCTAAAAACTGATATAGAATAATTGGTGAAAATTTAGGCTTCCAAAAGCTTATGATTTGTCAAAGAAATATGAAATGGTAGCTTAGAAATGTTATGGTTAGGATATGGGTGGAGGAAAAGGCTACATAGTGGGGGTTGGCCATTAAAAAAGAGATAAGCAAATAGTAAGAATTCTACCTAGACTAGTAGTAGGACCTTAATTCAAAACAATTAATAGAAATTGGCAACGAATATTAGTTGCAGGGGACTAGAAGGTATTTACTTTTGGTAAGATTAGAAATATAGTCCTAGTCACAGGTATAAAAAGAGGATGTCTATGTATGCGACAAATGTTGAAGAAGAGGAGTTGAAAGAAGAGTATTAGGAGATGGAGCAAACTACGATATTATTACATAGGTACTACTTTTAAGTTTCAAGAGTTTAAGGAAGGAAAGTTCATATTTTGTTGAATGGGTGGAAACACACATAATTTTATGGATAAAAAATTGATGAATAAGGACCATAGTGGAATTTAAGAGATAAAACCAATGATAATTTTAGTAGGAGGGGTTTATAGATCAAATGTCATAAGAGATGGAAAGAGTTTAGTTGGGTGATAAGTGGACAATAATTTAGAAAGGATATATTAATTATAGACATAAAAGAAATTGATATGGTGATAGGGATATAATGATACTTTTTCCTTCCATTTGGGACTCTTCTATCTTTTTAGTTCAATCACTGAGAATGGGTTAAAAAATGGGGTAACCAAAAAAGTACCTGAAGTGAAGGTGAGTAAATAAATAATGCTTAAATGGAGATGAATTAGTATGTTATGCATTAATTGGTGTAAAGATCTAAGTTTAGTCTTAAAACTAACATTAGATCAATTGACCTCCTTATTTGGTGATAAAATGGAAGAATTACAACAAATAATAGAAGAATACAAAGATATATTCAAGAAATAAGTGGTTTACCTCCATCAAAACTTTATAATTATAGGATTCAGTTGAAAGAAGGATTTCGAGTATGAATTTAAGGTTGTAAAGGTATGCTAGATTTAAAAAACAAGTAGTTCATAGGTTGGTAGAGGAAATGTTACAATAAGAAATAATTTAAGAGACTATACGTTCCTTTGCCTCTCATGTAATCTTAGTTAGAAAGAAAGGTGGAACCTAGATATTTTGTGTTAATGATAGAGCTTTAAGTAAAATAACTATTATGGATAAGTTTCCTATAATATTGATTACTAAGCTAATGAAGGAGATGTATAAAACTTAACATTTTGCTAAATTGTACCTAATAGCTAGTTACCATCATATTAAAATGAACTCAAATGATGTGCATAAAATATCTTTGAAGACATATAAAGGTCACTATGAATTCTTAGCGATGTCATTTTGATTAACAAATTCCCCATAAACTTTTCAAAGTTTAATTTAGTAGTTCTATTATATAATAATAATAATAATAATAATAATAATAATAATAACAATAA
>JANSVA010000008.1:35055430-35066192 GCA_025504915.1 Erythroxylum reticulatum | reverse complement strand
GAATTGCTAAATAAAGATGGTATTTATCATGCATTATCATCATTAAATGGAGTTATGATCTTACCATTAAATGGTTTTATGGTTTTCTTTTAATGATGGCATGTTATGTAACCTTTTTAGCATTCATTTGATTAAAGATGAAATAGGTGGATTTAATGGATGATCTTCCTTCCTTCATCACTAAAACTCAAATTGACATGTCATTTTAGGTTATTGGTCTTTTCACATAGCCGTCTTAAAACAAAAGAGAAGAGTCTCATTTAATGGCTTCTTTATGTTTGATTAAAGAAAGGTGTGACGCATTGGATTCTCCTCTATTTTTTCTTTTCATTTATAATTGAATATAACTTCTCGATTCAGATCAATACAAAACGATAAATACCATAAAATATATCTCTATTAAATTAAGAATAAAGTTTAACAAACAATTCAAGAGTAATCCATAAAATAAGTTTAGAAATCTATAGCTAAAAACTATATCTCTGATTCATCATTAACATTCAACAATATTAAGGAAAGAAAAGAAAAGAATAGAAGCCTAAATTTTGGACGTCTTTTTTTCATTGTTCTTAAGCTTGAAAATTTTACAACCTTGTTCTTTAAGAATTTTCTCTCTTTGATCTTTTCTTTTGTGTTTTCCAACCACCTATTTTTCTGTTTTTCTTTTCCATTAATATTTCTTTGTCCTTCTAGGTTCTTTCTAGGTTTTTCACTCTCATTATTTTCCAAAAATAGCCCTAAATCATTAAAAATATAAGAGATACTACCTATAAATTTATGTTTTGCATAATGATAGTTGTAGGTTGCATGATGTTTTAGTAGGCATTTTAGTTTTTTTAGTTTTTAATTAATTTATTCATGCATATTTAGGTTTAGAATTGTGTTAGTTTGTTAGATATTTGTGTTTTGAGTGTTATATGGATTAGAGAACACTATTGAGCATTAATTTTGTGTGTTTGAGGTGCTTTGTTGTGTTTATCAGTGTTTGAGATCAGATATTAAAGAATGAAGAAGATTTGGAGGAAGCCCGGCAAACGACCCCATGGCCAAAATCTTGGATTAAAGGCCACGATCAGGACATAAACCGAATGGACAAAATCATCGCCTGTATGATAACAGACGTAGACCGACCTTTAGAACTTCATTTTTTGTGGGTTATTTCGGACTTTTGGGCTTAGGTAAACCTAGTTTTTACCTCAATTAGTAAAGGACTATATAAGACAAGAGAAATGACCTAAATGGAGGGCCTCCATTTGCCACTTTAGGAAAAGCTAAGGAAAAGGAAGAAGGAGGAGAGAGAAGGTGAAGCTTTTGCTACTGCTTTAACCTCCAGTCTTACTAAGTCATCTTTTCTTATTTCCATCTTTTGTTTCATTCATCTGATGTATGAGATGGAATTGATGATGATGAACCTTGGTTTACAGTTGTTCTAACTTCTTTTAGGGATTTACACTTGATTTAATATTAATCTAGCTACTTTTATTGTTAATAATGTTGGGTGTTGTAATTGCATGCTTTGATAATAAATTAAGAGAGTGAACATAATGCAAAAATGATTAGGATGGTTAATGAGAGTTAAATGATCTAATAGACCAAGTAAATAACCAAATTGGTAATTATAGAGAGAGATCTCGAGTAAGGACTAGGTTGTTTATTGGAATGCTGAAGAACTAATTAGGTTGTGGGTTGTTTTGTTAATCGAGAGATTATATGTTTGGTAACTCAATTAGGGTTTATGATTTAGGGCTTATTGATTATAACTCGAGAGAGACTAATCCAATCCAACCTTCAAAAGTCTAGGACCGACACCACATTAACACAAACGTCACTAAGTTGGCATTAAGGGTTTTATAAGATTAAAACTTGCTCAACACATAATCGTGCATTGGCTACTCTATGCATTCTCTATCATGATCATGACAAAGAGTACTCTACATCCTTTGTCTAACTTGTTCTTCATTATTTTTTGAAATTTCTTTTTCTCCCCTAATCATTAAAACACATTATACTACAAATCACTCTTATTACAAGTTATTTAGGAATTTTTAAAAATGGTAAAATTCTCAAGGAAAATTAACAAAACTTTGTTATGTTTATTTCGTGAAGTTGATAAACTAATACCTTTAATAAGTTTAGACCTATTTCTATCACAATTGTGGTATATTCCCCACGATCGTTGCTCCTTGCTTTTACTTCTATTTGCCACGATCGTGGCCTTAGGTTATTTCCTAGATCTTCTCTGAATCTCCTCTAATTGCCCTAAAACATAAACAAACACATTAAGGCACCTCATAAATATAAAATTGAAGCTTAACATCATATTCTAACAAATAAAACACTTAAAATAAATATTTATTAACTAACACAATTCTAACATAAATACACACTAGAGAATCAAATTAACATCTAAACACACACTAAACTACCCACAAAACATAAAGTAATCTACCCCTGTAAACATCCTCACACTTAAACATTTGCTTGTTCTTAAACCAAGAAAAACAAACAAATAAACATCAACAAACAAAATACAAAACACATAAATGCGATAATGAGGCAATGGTATTAGACTTAACGAAACGAATTTAATTCGAACACAATCCCTCAAGTTGTTCAAACTTATTAACTCGTGAAATATGTTTCTAAATGCCTGGGACTAAATATACAAACTAATCAAAATTTTAATGTTAGGTATATTCATCTTTGTCGCTTGCACACATACATTGATAATTATTTGGTCAAATCAAAAGTGTAGCTATTCCTAAGTAGGTTTTCATGAAAAATAAAACTACTAACAAGTTTTATAGGTTTTTAATTGAAAACATTCTTTTTATTGACTTTGAAGGACATGAACCTAGTCATTTTATGAGGAGGCAAACATTTATGATGAATGTCGATTTGGTTACTCAACTGGGTCATATTGTTATTAGGTGACTAGGTTGGAATGTCATTATAGCCTTTTAATGCGAAGACACACATTTGTGATGCGTGACGATTCGGTTACTTAGCTACATCACATTTTCAATTGGCTACTAGTTATTTAATTAAAATTTATAGTTTTTTTATTTTGCCTACCTTATTGTTTTTGCTAATTATTCTCGTGAAAATATATTATTAATGCCACTTATTTCATTAGCTTAAAATTATAAATGAATATGGCAATTTCCTAGGGTGAATAGACCAACATCGTATCCTAATTAACCAGCATATTTTTCCCTAAGTAACTTAGGTCACAAATTTCACGACTAACATTGTATCCTAATTAACCAATTTATTTAGCCCTAAGTAACTTAGGTCACAAATTTCACGAGCTAATAGGTCTTAGCAATCTAAAAGACTATGTTCACGACTAAATTAATCCTATTAAATCCTAGTCATTGCCACATTCACACCAGTCACATATGTAGACCTAAACAAACTAGTATACATAATGCAAAATTCACATTCAAAGTAAAAAACACCCATACTTGAACAACGCATTGTCGTCAATATGAGAAGGGAAAATAAACACACCAAGGGGGAATAAAATAACATGAAGAACATAAGAAGAAAATACTAAAAAAAATGAAAAAAGAAGGGTTAGAAGACGAACTCATCAGGGTGACTGAGGCGGGGATGGTGTCGAAGGTAGTTGTTGATCGCCTCGAGCCTCAAAGTATCAATAAAGATGAAATATATTTGACTCTAGCGTCATTGTGTATGGGTCATCTCCTTCATTATCCTGGAGTTTTTTGCAAGTTTGTTTGTGAGTGTTTTGGTGTTGTTGGAGATTGCAGTGGGTACCTCTTCAATGACTCCTCGCTGGTTAAGTCCTCTTCTTGCTAGTGAGGCGCTGAACTTCAAATTGTCTGCCTTGCCCTGGTCTTTACATGGGATTTGGCATTGATATCCTAAAATTCCACATTGTGAGACTTCAAGATTTTAACTCGACATAAGTGATGAAGGTTGATGAACTCAGAACGATGGACAATTAGTTCATTGCAATTGACATCATACACCACAAGAGAAGAAAGAATTAGCAACGTAAACCTACCGACGGAAAATCTATTTCCGTCAGTAAAATTGACAAGAAATTTTTCATTTAACAATGGTACTAATATTTGTCGCTAAATATAGAGGCAAATAATCCTGAAAAATTTTGTGATGGACTTTAGCGACGGTATAAGATTTTCGTTGGTAAATTTAGCGATGGTATAAGATATCCGTCGGTAAAATTGACGAGGAAACTTTCGTTTAGTGACAATATTAATATCCGTCGCTAAATATGGAGGGAAATCATCCCATAAAATTTTGCAATGGACTTTAGCGGCGTCAGTAAATCTAGCAACGATATAAGATATCCGTCGATACAAAGGCGGGAAATTTTGGCATAATAAACAAAATTTTAAGTTTACCTACAGAAATTTTTATCGATAATTTCTTTTTAAATTTAAACTCACCCGACATCTCCCCCCACCTATATCTTCTTCTTCCTTTTTCCTGTGTCTCCACTTTAGTTTTTTTCTCAATGGTTTCTATATTATGGACTCCTTTTCCGCTCATCGGCGTTGTCTTCTCCAACCATTGTCATCGTGTCCCACCTGTCATTCCCTCCTTCTTCCTCCTCCAGATCTGCCGCTGAGTCGTTGGAGTCGCTGCGTCATCAAGGTATTTTTGTCTTCTTCATGCTCTCTGTGCTCTTTTGTAATCGGTTAACTGTTGCATTTAGGGTTTTTATTGAGAGTATTTGTGATTTTAACTTTCCTTTTCTTTCTTATTTTGATTCGGTGATGCATTTCAGGGCAATCAGAGCTATAGAAGCGTTAAGCAAATAGTGAAGAGACTAGAGGAGGTTGCGGTCTCTTTTAGAGGCTCCGAGATAGAGATGTTGTTGAAAAGATGGTTGGTTGTATGCTCAAAGAGGATGAGAAATTTGTGGCTAGTTCTGCTGAAGATAAAAGGAAGAGTCTTGAAGAATACCTCGTCAACGATGATGTAGACTTTTTTTTAATTAAGTTTATTTACCAACAGAAAATAAAATTTCTTCGGTAAAATGATCAATATTTACCGACAGAATATTTAGATCTGTAGGTAAATTTACCTATGGAATATAAATATTCCGTCGGTAAATGTAGTTACGGACGTTTTAATGATGTTGTTGTCTGTCAGTAATTTCTGCCGCTATTTTATATTACCGACGGAATGCAAACATTTTCCGTTGGTAATTTCCGTCACTAAACGACCTTTTTCTTGTAGTGATGATACTAAGAGATGACTGATACCAAGTAACCCATAACTAAATTACTGCTTTTTTAGCACAGAGTAGCAACAATTGCATTAAAAATGTGGGTAGAGGTGAATACTGGGATACTATGATCCATAAACCATAATAAAAAAGTTCCTTTGTTGAACATTCTTTTGTTCCAATTTTGTCAAATATCATTTAACACATGAATTTATGTAGCAACATGACTTCTAATTATATTTTTGTGAACATTTTTGGCATCGAATTGCTGCATCCCAGTTAATTCGTTCCAATAGTAAGTAGCATGGAAATCACCATGCTGGTCAATTATGGTTGATTCGAGAAAACATAAATTTCATATAAAGTGTCATAAACAAGTTCATAAGGTTGACCCCATAACCTAAACCTCAAGTCCTTTAAGTTACTCGATTCATATTGAAGAGAAGAAAGACTTCTCGGCTTAGTTCTTCGCAAACAAGATATTGAAAATGTATAAACTTACCCCACTAAATTCTTTCTCCTAGGTTCTCAACCTTATCTCTCAATCCTATGCTATCCAACGTATCAAAATCAAGTATTTAGGAACCATTATTTGCTTAAAGCTAAAGGGGTAAAATCGAATACCTTCTTCTTTTGAATATATTAGGAAGGGTGCTCTGAAATCTGTCGCCTTGTTCTTTCGATTGGGACCTAATACTTGGATTTTTCCCAAAGATTGGGTGCGCTTAACTGTCTGCTTGATGCATTGCATCAAGATTGAGAGTGAGCAAAAGTTTGAGAGAATGAAAGAGTTGACGACCGGTAGAAAGAAGGGAGAGCATTTAGAGGTCTTAAGTTTACAGAGATAAAGTGAAAATGAAAGTGATTGAAAGAATGAGGTTGGATATGAATATATAGGTAAGGAAGGGTAAAATTGTAAAAAAAAATCTAGCTAAAAATCGAGTGATGTTGATGCCTTGCCATAGGCCATGATTGTGGCCCTTAAACAGATGATTGCCATAATCATACCTGGTGGACACGATCATGGCAGGAGACTTTTATTACACTTCACTAAATTTTTGTCTTTTCCTTATTTAACCTCCAAGATCCTTCCCTAACTTCTTATTAACACTAATCACCTCATTGTGCTTTTCTACCTTAGCAATCTTAAGTCAACATTGATCATCTAGTCTTCTACGACATGTATTTGGAAGCAAAACACACAAACCAAGGAATTCTAAACTATCTAAAACTAAAGGGAAAAAAAACAAGCAATTAAAAACTATGGGTTGCCTCCCATGCAGTGCTTCTTTTAACGTTAGTAGCTTGACGTATGTTTTTCTCCTCTTATGGTGGCTTAAGAGAATCCTTTAATGGTGGATTGGCTATGGAGCTCGTAAAATGTACGTGCGCCATTTGGTTGTTCAGGTCACTGCCTTCTTTCTTCTGATGCTTCTTCACCTTCTCCTGCGATGTTTTTTCTTTCCTGTGAACACTTTCGTTCATCATTCTTCTCTATTTCTCCACCAAATTCCGTCCTCTTCATGATGGCTATGAGTTGGATAGGATTTTTTTCATTCTTTATTACGGTAAAAGACACATATTTCTCTACTACCCTTAGAATTAGTTCACCCACATCTACATCAATAATTATTCTGAAAGTGGCTAAAAAAGGCCGCCTAAGGATAATTGAGGTTTTCACGTCTTCTTTATTTTGAAAAATTAAATGAATTTTATCAAGAATATATATGAAAGGGATACACTAGTACAATAACAACATGCAGGAGAAGTTAAAAACGTCTAAGGCAAAGCTAAGACGACACCGTTGAATTTATATATAAATACTTATATTAGAAAGTATAAAAAAATTAATGTAATGCTAGTTCTACTTATTAGAAATTAAAAATGCATTAATTTATCTAATAATATTAATAATTAAGCTGATTAATTTAATTTAATTTATAAAAATTAATTATGTGTTTTTAATTGTTAGTCATCGATTACATATTAGTTCTTCTTATCATACCATTCACTGTACGCAATATGAATGACGTTAACTTTTCGTGATGTATTAGTTTGTCCCGTTTAATATTAATACTAATTAATTTCAGAGTAAATATTAAATAATTTGTCAGCATCATTATTTTGTTTAACTGAATACTAATTGTAAATACTAATTATTATTAACAAATTATCGATAAGTTTACATTTTTAAAATATATTAAATAATTATGTATGTAATATTAATGACATAAATATTCTTACATAATGATGAATTGATATAATGTTTTTAGATAGTATTACATAAAAAATAAAACATTTAACTATAAATATATTAAATTAATTAAAATAAAATTTGTATTTTTATATCAACAATAATATAATGAATGAATATAATTATGTGTAATTTGTTAAGTATTAATCACTGCCTCATAAGTTTGTTATTCTAAAGATACCTACAGTATGTTTAAAAGTTAACAATAAATTTTAATAGAGATTGATTTCAAAATTTTCATAAGATATAAAAGTTTAAGATTTTTAAAGAACTAATAATTTTTAATAGTCAAAATAGGCTTAGATTATTTTATCGCTGGAGGTACCACTTTACTATCATTCTACTTTTCTATTCTAAGACTTTCAAGGAATTTCAGAAAATCTGTAATTCGATTTCTGGGCAATGTTTATCCCCTGTCACTCAAACCTGTAAAACGGAAAAGCTTAAGCTGTTGGAAGTTGGAAGGTCCAAATGTGCAAGCGTACCCCACTTCCACGAACACGGAAAGCCGATATGTGACATCTTAATCTTATCCATTAAAAAGACTTTTTAACTCCTTTATGCTTCAAATATTCGACCCAGGGCAGGGGGCAGCATTACTTTTTCAAGGACACACTCTCTATCTTTTTCCAATTAACCGAAATGGGCACCAATCTCCTCCCTCTTAGGCCAGCCGTGATCCGACTCTGCGCCACCTCAGACGCCCATAGGGCCGACGCTAACCGTCGGAAAACTTCCTCAGTCTCATCTCCAAACTGGTGGTCCCCGCTCTTTGGTTGGTCCTCTGAGCCCGACTACATTGCCACAGAGGCTAAACAGGAAGAGTTCCTGGATAAAAAACAGAGCAGTGACTCGGAGTCTGAGACAAAACAGGTTAGACCTCGATTCGCTCCGGGTGCTTTCACTGACGAAAAGGCCAGGCAGCTCCGTATGTTGACTACAGAGACGTCATCGTTCCACGACGCTATGTACCATTCGGCGATCGCAGCGCGCCTCGCCTCCGAGTTCAAATCCCGCTCCGATCGCTAGTCCTCCGAGATCTTATCATCGTTAGTGTCTTCTTTTTTTAATTTCTCATGTGTCTTATCCTGTTAATATGATTTGATCCATCGTTTCCTTGTCCGAAACTAATTGTATAGTAATCAAATTTATTTTGGGTTTTGTAAAATAGTTATTTATCGGATTAAGCTTCTGTTAAACATTTATTAAATAAAAATCAATATGATCCAATTTCAATTGCGTAATGGAAACGATGCCGGTCAGTGATGCTGCTTTGGCGGATGTTGCGTTATTTAATATTGTTATTCAATAAATGAAGTATAATTTCATGGTGGACGGTGAAATTTTGAAAATTGAAGGATTGGGATTTGCTTTCAGCAATGGAAATGATTGTTTCATATATTATTAGGATAAAAGCAAAAGCAAAAATATGAATATATTAAAGAGTTTTAGTATAGAAATAGAATAATGGGATTCCGGAATTTCTCAAGTATCCAACCAGAATATGCCCACTGATTATTTGGTCCGCAAGAAGTTAAAAAGCCTGTTTTTTCTTGCATTGTTTATTACTTCCAAATTGTTATTATTGTAGGTTATTCATAAATTTGGCTCCTATGTACCTGCTATTAACTGCAATAAGTGTATATAGGCTTTTACACTTAAAAGAATCAAGACTCATTAGAGATGAGGTCTGAACACTTGTAAGTGTAGTTTTGAATTTTTACCCACTATATGTCTCATGTAAATTAAAAATATATATATAATGAAGGTAACAAAAGGGACCACCTTCGACATTGCTTTATAGGAACCTATCCATCAATTTTAAGTTATGCAATTGGTACTTGATTAGGAGAGGAACAAAGGTCTCCACTATATAAATTGGCATCATCTGTAGAAGTTCGACCAAGAAGTCAAGGTCAAGATAAGGATTCCAAAAATCCCACAATAGGAAAGTTCAAGAATTGAGTTTCCCAATTTAGAGAATAAGGAGATCCAAGGGGCCAATATGGGTTATGTTCTTTAATTTGTTAAGAGAATTAAGAGGCAATAATAAGAAGCCCCTAGGTCGACAAACTCAAGATTAGACCTGGGGGCGAACTCAGGAGCAGGAAGATCACTAACGTTTTAGTCATCGATTACCAAGTCTAGATGCTTAAACTTGATAAGTTCTGTTCATTTGTTAAACCTTTCAATGAAAGAAGTGAAAATGTTTTCATAATTATAAGTCTTGAAAAACTTGTTCTTCAGGAAATCACAACACACATCCACCTTTTACTTTTTGTTGGTTTAATATTCTTTTTGGTTACAACATTCAAACTCTAACTATTTGTAGTTTATGGTTAAAATGCAAACTTTCCCATCTTCAACTCTTTATTACAAAACTTCCAATTCCTACTTCAATTCCTTCATGATTTTTACGTGGAGCTTGCTCATATCATTGTATGTCTAAAAAAATCTTCTCCCTTTCTATGTTAGACTTTTCATTAAAAATTTAGGCGACCATAAGGACTCGTATAACAAATCGTTAGCCCCATATGGCCTACACATATGAAAAAAAAAAGAAGAAGAAAGAAAGTGAAAATATTCACCTTTGTAATATTAAGCTCAAGCTTCCAATGCAAAAGCCTAACGGAATTCTTCTCTAATGCTTTCATGTCCATAGGCAAGACTAGCCTTTTACACAACTATACCCTAGCATAATTTTCCAAAAATATATATATAATTTTTGGTCCTGACATCCCACTTAGGGACAAAAACCTTTGAGTCATATCTTTTGCCTTTTTCTTTGGAAGTTGGATGACTTAGTTTCATTGTTAGAGATCTACAAAGTTCAAGTACATTCCTTGCATAGTCCTCATCCAAATTATTTGGCTGATAAGGTAGATAGCAACCTGCTGGGTTTATGGGGTGTTTTGTTTCACAAGCCTTTTCCTCTTTTATTGGAATTCTTTTCATTATAAGCAACAAATATGAGCTTGTGTTAATCAATCCTTGTAAGCTGCATAAAAAGTTGGTAATAGTCATCTATCTCATATTAGTATATATATGGTGAAGTGACCTATAGGCCAATCGACTAATAAAGTCAACCTCTAACAAAAGTTCTTCCTCTAACAACAACTCTCCTAGAAGAAGGGGATTATTATAATACAATATGATCTATGCATATAAGGCCAAAAAAAATATGTCATCTATCTATTTAATGTCTATACCCACCTTCCCCTACATTGAAGAAAGCTCCACTCACTCCCATCCTCTGAAGTTAGGAACATATACTAACTATACTA
>JANSVA010000008.1:34972100-34998033 GCA_025504915.1 Erythroxylum reticulatum | reverse complement strand
GAAAAATCTTCAATACTATGAAATTTCTGCCAAGAGCAACTACAACTTTGAGAAACCATTTCTTTACCTTGCACGCAAGCTTGCTGGGTAATAAGTGTTGTGTTTATTTTAATAGCTCGCTTGATAAATAACCTATTCTTGAATCTTGATTGTGGGTTATATTTTGACAATTTCAGGGACCCTAGCCTTCACTTTGTAGAGTCCCCTGCTCTTGCTCCTCCAGAAGTACCCATTGATTTGGCTGCACAGCAACAGTAAGAGCACTCTTTCTTGCAAGCCTGCTTTTCTTTTTCATGTTTTAAGAGTATACCAAAGATTTTATTTGTATACCTGAATCAGGAGTTACGTCTGAAACCACATAACATAGTTCCCTGCATCTCGTTACTCCATTATGTCACCCAATCCACCAACGTTACAACTAATTTCCTTTTGCTTTCACTTCTGAAAGGATATGTAGGCATACAATCTCTATAATGGTTTGCTCTAATTTGCCATTTTAATGAATTTGAAGTACCACATTATTATTATAAAAAGGAAAGTACCACATAATAGGATGACCTTGCTTGAAAGCTGTAAGTTGAATCCTGTGTGTTCATGCTTTTTTTTAACCTATTCAAGCCAAACTTAAGACCCTGATTGTGGTCTTTCTGCTTTTTGCCGTCATTGATTCTTTATTATGTAGGCATGAAGCTGAGCTTCAGCAAGCTGCTGCACAGCCTCTCCCGGATGATGACGATGACACATTTGAGTAGGTGGCTGTTGTATATGCGGGAGTTGTTCTTTTCTTATTCTACTATGTTGTCGGCTGCTGTCTTAAGCAAATATTTCGAGACATAATATAGTTATGAAGATGGGTGCCAAGTAGGACTGCAATTTTAGGTTTAGGATTTTCGTTACTTTTATTTGAGTTGTCCCTGTCAGCATTATAGTGTCGCCATTGGATGATGGTGTTTGTATTTCTGAGTTTTGTCCTTAAATCCGTTTGGGAATACCAAATTTGGAAACTTGGTAATTGCATCCCATGATTGTTCTGTGCCAACTACCTAATGGACTATATATTGATGCCATTAGCTCAGAAGCTAAGTTTCTTGACTGACACACGGAAATTCAGAGAAAAGGTACCTGGAATAATACTTGCTATGGACCTCAATCGTTATAGTTTTGGTGTGAAATCGAAAAGCATGCAAAGTTTTGATGAACTGAAGATGGAGAAGAAGATTGAAATTTGTACTTGGGCCTTGCAGGCCCAGATCTCCACTTAAGAAATATAGTTATGGCAGTTGTTACGGGGATATTGTGTTATGGTTTTAGTCTAGAAGAATGAATAGTTCAGCTGAAGTTGCGGTAGAAGACTCGAAATGATGGTTAGTTGGGCGGTCGCCATTTTTAACAATTTAAACGTTCGTTCCAATGTTAAAATTGTACCCTGTAACTGGAATGAACTTTCTCGACCACGATTGCCAGCCTCACACTGAGTTATCCATGCTTTGAAATTTAAATAAGACGGTCGTGGTGTGGGTATTTGGACTTTCTTAGGCCATTTCTAGCAAGTGCACCAAAGTATCAAATTTGGTGTTTTAGATGCAATGAATTCACTCCAAGAAAGATCTCAAAATTTAACATCAAAATGATGTAATGAATAGAAATACACTAAATTTGGTATGCTATTATTCACGCACTAAAAGTTGTAAAAAGATAACTTTACTCATTTTCTTTTTAACATATTCATTTTATGCCTTTATCACAATTTGATTTATTTACTTAATTACAAAGTAATTAAATTTAAAATATACATTACTGCATACAAAAATATCATTATAAAGATCTCATTGAGATATTTAAAATGACATTAATATTGAATATAATATTAAATTTATTTTTAATTTTTAATTTTTATTTATGTGTTATAAATTCATTAATAAAATATGTTAAGAATAAAAAGTAAATTTGAAAAAAAATTTACATAAATTTAAACCACAACATTGATTTAAAAAATTAAAACTCAACGCAAATATTTGAAATTATAACCAGACTAAAATACATTATAATTATAATCAGACTTGAGATTATAATCAAACTAAAATTACAACAATCAAATTAAAAGTAAAACTTGAGAATGTTAATTTAACATAAATAATTGTCATCCACATTTCCTCCAAATCAAAATATTGGCTAAAGTCACTAGATGAGCTAATTTCTCCTTGAGGTTCTTCTTCTTGAACTCTTTTTGCATAAATTTTCATTTGTTCATTTCTAAAAGCCTCACACATCGCTAGATATTTGATAAAATCTAGATCTTTACATAAAATTTTATTATCTTCCCGTCTTTGTTGTAGCTCTAATTTTTGCCTCATTTTGAGCTCATAGTAACTAAAGTTCATAATTTTTTTCAAGAAGAGAATGACTTTCATGAAACATTCCTTTTATTTCTTTATTCATAGACATAAAAAAGTTTTTTCATTTTCTCATTTTGTTCCTTTTCCATTTTTTCTTTCTTCATCCTAATAGGACGATCAACTTCATCATTTCTTTCAATAAATGGATCAACTTCAAAATCATTATTTAAATCAATATAAAATGATGATGATTGTAGCACCCACTTCCATCTGACACATGCACGTGCACCCTTCGAACACACGTGCACATGTCGGATAGAAATGGTGTGTTAACCATTTCACTTTTACTATATCACATGGCATCGTAAGTAAAACCATAAATAACACATTGTCTAAAAGCCAAAATTTTCTTCATTTCATTTCTCAAACTATAATTCACACTGTAGCATTAACCATCATCCATATTTTATAATGTCAACCTACAGTGTTTACAACTCAGTCTACATAATATGCTACATACATAAGGAAAATAAACAAAAATTAAAATAAACTATTTCTTTAGTCCTAACTGACCGACTTTTGAGCCATATCTGATCTCCACAAGTTATACAAAATCGCTTCTATACAATCTTAGAAGCTAGGTCGTCGCTCTCTCGAATCTGAAATTCTCAACGTTGCAATTTTGGTAAGTTTTGTGAACTCAGCAGAGTAGCCATCCTCGATAGTTCACTCTTGTCATACAACACACAACAAATCATATTATCATGTAATTCACATCAACTTGATTTTTGTCAAGTAATTTCATATAACACCTTATCACATTTGTCATATTTCAAAAACAAAATTCAAACATTTCATCATTTCATTACAATTTTGCAGAATATACACATTGACAAATTACCACATATTTCATACATAAAGTTCTCAAAACATTGCAATCATTCAATTTATTTAGATAATATGTGTATGCAATGTTATGAGACTCGATTTCATTTATTTCATTGTTATGATTGTGTGCCTTTTTCACTATCTCATATCCGTTATGGATATCGGGCTCTTTTAGACTGTTCCTTATCCTGCTCTTTGTACACATTGACCCTTAGGCTCTAATAACGAATATCTGAGCTTTAAGCTCTTTTTCACTAGCGACATCAGTCACAACTACCTTTATATTTCATGCATTGGAATGAAATGCATTCCTCAATTTTAGTTATCACATTTGATCAATTACATTTACATTCAAGTAGCACTTCCAATGTCTTTATCATGCTTCAAAACTCCTCAGACATTTCATGTCTAGAATTCAATATACAATTCAATACACATTCATCAATATCAAATTCAATTCAGTAATAAACGAAACAAGTCAACATCTTAGGTTACTAACAATTGCTCCCTTTTTGTTTATTGCCTTAAAGTTTTGGCAATATCTGAAAGCGATCGCTCTACTTGCTCTTCTATATGCAATCAAATACAATTTCATGTTACCACATTGTTTATATAGCTAAATATGCATTTTTATAAATATATCATGCAACATGAATGTTCAATGACATATGCCTGGGTATACTTCTGTAATAAACCAAAGCAAAGATCAATTATACTCTAAATGTGTCAAAATTCATACACTCATTAACTATTCCAGCTTTCTTTTCAACACAGACTTTTGGTTCTACTTTACATGATCATTATGACAAGGAAATGGTGTATTTCTGTAATACTTTCTTCTATACAATTATTCCCCTGTGCCTTAAGTTTCTAATGACACTAAGATCATATAATTTGGTTCATTATTCTATGAGTTGTGCTCAAAATACTACAGACTGAGTACATTTGAAATTTTGGCTATCATACATTCAATTAGTATAGTTCATACTCTCAATTCTAATATTCAAAAATTATAAAATTTATATCAATTGAAAGCTAAGAGAATAAGCTACAATTTTGTGAAGACAACTTTCTCTGATTCGGCCTATATCGAAACAGTTTATTTGATAACAACAAGACATAATTTCTGTCACGGGTAGTGTTATAGCCTAAGCTAAGACTCAATTTCAAGCTAAATTTCAAGTCCCTTAAGGACAGAATTAAAATTCAATTTCTTCTTAAAAATTGTATCCAAATGTCTCTAGTTCAATTTAAATTAAGAATAATCTCATTTGGAAATATACAGGTCAAAATGTAGCCAAAATATCGAAGCATGATCAGTGAAATCATTCCAGTTAACAATATTCCAGCACACTCACCATTTTCATCCTAAATTTATCATTCAATCTTCTCCTAATGGATTAATACGTTCATAAATTTTGTTGGAGATGAATAACAATGTGTTATGAGTCTATTGGTTTAAGTATCATGTCATTTGGATGTCAGGAGAAGAAGTTATAACAAAAAGAACAAATAATGTTCAGAGAAAACACTACAGCTAACATATTCCAGCAATTCTTCTTTACCAATATCACATGCATTTCAGTCCAATTCAAACATATTCTCATACCATTTAACATGCCTTAAATCTTAGATTGTTACTTACCTATTAGATTTCCAATTGAATGCAAAACTTCATATTAAACCAAGTCTCCAATCATGCAAGATCAATCGCGAACTCTACGTGAAAAGAAATTGCGGATAGCAATATGAAGACCACTTTCACATGGTTTTCTTAGCTATTTTGTGTAAGGTAAAATTTTGGTTTTCGTGTAGCAATTTGGATAGGGTTCAGGCAAAATACAAAGGAAATTGGAAGCAATTTCGGTGGACAAAAGTAAAGGAATCAGCAGAAACATTGCTGCTGGAATCTGCTCCATCAATATGCTAGGTGTCAACTTCTAAACTCACCATATGTCCTAGGGCTTGCTAGCCATTTGTTCAACAATTATGCTGCCACTAATTCACTCATTATGCTACCATTTGTCTGTTAGAAATCAGTCCATATATCCCTATAAGATCGTTCCACTTGTCACACACTAATTGATCCAATTGTCATTTAATTACTGGTCCATTTGTCACCAATTTAACTATGTCAAATGTTACTCAATTTTAGGCTTAATCATCCTAATTTTTTATGCATGACTTTATCCTACCACTTGGCATTTGTCCAAGTCCAAATGTACATTTTAATCTATCAATTTTCCAATCCATAACATTTAATTTCAAATTTTCTAATTGAAATCCAATTATACCAAAATTCAGGACACATTAAAACACAATTCACATCATGATCACTTAACATTTTTTATACCCCGAAATAAGTCAATAAATGCATGTAAAATTATTTTAATATATCAAAAATAAAATTTCACATGTATGTGAATACTCAATTATGTATGAGCATGCAATACACTTCTAATTTCTTAATATCCTCTCATATTCACTATTCTGGGATTCTAGCCCCTAACATAGGATGTTACAATGATCCTATTGACTTATCCGATTTTTGAGATTTGGATGGTGACATTTCATTGCACTAAGATTATTTTTTTATGACCCCACACTTTCTCTTTGCTAGTATTAGCATATTTCTCCATATTTTTTTAGGATTGACCATACATGATCAAATTTGAAGTCTTTTCGAAATTTTGGATCTTGAATGAGTAAATCTTTTGCTTTCTCGAATTGTAAGACAACAATGTAACTTAAGTTAGATTTTAGGGTATAAATTAAACATACTGCAATTTATACAAAGAAAATAAATAAATAAAGCACTTACAATATCTTGTTCAAAAGTACCACTTGGATTCAAGTTTTCAATTTGTCAAACAATCCTCTGAATTTTCCAATAGCTTTCATTATAGTTTGCCATCAAGTTTGTAAAGATCTCCAAGGTCGAACAGTGGTGATATGATTCGACAACATTTGATGGTACTCAGTTGTGATACGAGACCAAAACTGAGCCATGGATTAATCTCTACTAGTGACTGAGTCTTGTGAAACATTAAGATACATGGCACAGGACTCGATTTTCTTCAATTGAATATGATGCACTTCGAGAGGTATTTGAAGGCTTTTCACCAAAATTTGAGCTTGTCATTTGTTAGATAGGTTTAAAAGAGTGTTATAGTTTAGGATTTTAAAGAGTGTTATATGAAACGAGGGTTTCAGTTTAGTAGAACAAATACACTATTTATAGAGATGTTGTGGAAAAGATAAGAATACCAATGAACGATTAAGATGAATGCAATCTAATCCAAAGGCTAGAAAAGATAGAGTTAGATTTTTTACAGAGATTCCTTATCTTGTCTTGGATATTGTATGGATAGGATACGAATATTAATGAACAATTGAGATGAATGCAATCTAATCTAATTGTTGGGAAGAGATAGTGTTAGATTTTTTTGCAGAGATTCCTTATCTTATTTTGGATATTATGTAGATAGGATACGAATACTAATGAACGGTTGAGATGAATGCAATCTAGGCCAACGGTTAGGAAAAGATAGAGTTAGATTTTTTGCAGAGATTCCGTGTCTTGTCTTAGATATTGTGTGGATAGGATAAGAATATTAATTAACGGTTAAGATAAATACAATCTAATCCAACAGTTGGGAAGAGATAGATTTTTTTGCAGAGATTCCTGATCGTGTCTTGAATTATTTGCTATATAAGGGAATGAATTACTAGCAGATTCTTCTTTGAACCCTTCACCATATTTGTCTACAATCATGAGTATTAATGCTAGTACTTCTCATATATCCTCCTCATCTTTATCCTCCTCATCAGAGGATGAATTGAATCTCACTTCTACAATATTAACGCAAACAAAGCATTATTATCTGTATATACCAATAACAACCTTGCAATGGATTACTATATGAACAATATAATGAACCAACCAAAGCATAAAGGCTTAATCTCTAGTCATAGAGTAATTTATCATGATCGTACTGCAACAGATCAAAGACTATGGGATGATTATTTTGCAGAAAATCCAAGATATAATGCAGCAATGTTTCGTAGGTGATTTCAAATGAGTCGAAATCCTACGACTTGTTGATGCTGTTGAAGGTCATGACGACTACTTTATGCAACAGAGAGATGGATGTGGTAAACTAGGAGTGTCTAGTTTACAAAAAGAAACAGCAGCATTTCGAATGTTGGCGTATAGTGTATCAGCTGATTCAACTGATGAATACATTAAAATTAGAGAATCAATTACAATTAAAAGTACACAAAGGTTTTGTCGAGCCATTTTCGAGGTCTTTAAATAGATTTATCTAAGAGCATCGGATGCCAATGACGTTGCAAGACTGCTTAAAATTAATGAAATACTTGGTTTTCTAGGAATGCTAGGGAGCTTAGATTGTATGCACTGGACATGGCAAAATTGTCCAACAGCTTGGGTAGGACATTATAGTGGACGTCTTGGATTCCTAATTATTATTGTTAAAGTTTTAGCTAATTATGATTTATGGATATAACATACACATTTTGGTTTTTCAGCTAATGTCAAACGATGACATTAATGTGATAGAGGCATCTCATTTGTTCGCAAACCTTGCCAAAGATGCGACACCTTCTGCTCATTATGTTATTCGAGAAAAAGTGTACAATATTGGAAATTATTTAGCTGATAGTATTTATCCAAAATGGTCTACCTTGGTACAAATCATTTATGATCCCCGAGGCCCAAAAAAGAAGTTATTTGGGAAGATGCGAGAATTATATAGGAAGGATGTCGAGCGTGCATTTGGAGCTCTCCAGTCACGATATCAAGGGACCGACATGTTTTTAGAAAAAATCTATATTCCATGATATTATGTCAGCATGCATTATAATGCACAATATGATCATTGAGGACAAACGTGATACTCAAGCGGTCATGTAAGATTGAAGCGAAAAGCCAGCTCTTGAAATTAATATTAATAGAGACGATGCAATTATATTTAAAGAATTCCTTGCTAGATATAGGCAAATTAAAGATAAAGAAGCTCATTATAAACTTTGTATTATATTGATTGAATATTTGTGGGAACGATATGGTAATTCAGAGATTAGAGGTTAAATGTGCAATAAAAATATTATATTTGTGTATGTTATTAATTTATTGTTGCAATAATATTAATTATATTTTTAATAATATTAATTTAATATAAAGTATATATGTATATTAATTAAAAATAATGATTTTATTTTAATTTTATAAATAAATAAAAAATAAATATTTGGTGTAAAAATTTGGTGTAGAGTGATTGAAGTAACACTAAATTTAGTGTAAAAAAAAATCTTGGAATATTATCTTTTACACTAAATTTGGTGTAAAATTTTGGTGGAATGGACGTAGATGACCTTAGGAGCTGTGCTATCTCTACTGCTTTGGCTTGAACTGTTTAATCGGAACGATTTCCTTATAACATACCTCTAAACTGTTGGAGCACAAGAAGCAGTCTACGAGCTGATGGAAACTAGTAGGTGGAGGAGAGTAGGCAAGTCCTTGAATCTGGCAGCGGCAATGAAATAAAAAGACTTGAGTTAAATCAACTGGCGCAAGAAATGTGATGATTTTGATTGATGTGTTTCAATTTTTATGCGAGAGTGATCTTTGTGAAGATGGGCCAGGAGGAATGGACATATTCAACCTACTCTTGGCTTCTTAAGTTTCAGAACTTTTACATAAAATTCCTATTGTTCTTATTCATTGCTGTGGTCTGACATGGATGACTAATTTATGAACCATCATAAATGCTGCTGGTTGGGTTAATTGTTTTGAGGACAAAAGGCAAAGTGCCTGCAACTTATTGAAACACTTACTGGCACAAGTATGTGTGGGAATGAATGGCTGGTTGGTTGGTTTACTTGTCTTATCTTAAACGAGGAAAAGGGATTTAAAAACAGAGAAATAATGTCCATTCCATGTAGATGTTAGATGCAGGTATTAGCAATAGTATCCGTCCAGTATTAGTGTGGGTTTGAGCCTCATCATCACATGTGAATTGCACATGACCGGGTGCTTGTTATGATCAGATGCCCACTTGCCTGTGTCTAAGGAACCGTAAATATTTGCGACCTCGTCGGCCACCTCTCCTCAATTGTGTTGCAAATTGGAGTTGTCCCTATCGGTGTCGGGGTTTGAACCACCTTCAATAGGGCCAATATAGGTGTTGAGTTCTTTTAGCTTTTCGAATACACAGTTCATTGCCATCCACATCATTCCAACCAGGAGTGGGGTAATTCAAAGCTGGTCTTAGCCCTTGCCAGCATGTCTGCTCCATGTGGGGTGACTTCAAAGGGACATTGTCCTAATTTTCAGGAGCTAATTACCACAATCAGGTCCCATAATAGCCATAGCAATGTTAAATTCAAGCCAACAGTAGTTTGGTGGGTTTTACTGTCGGTGGGTGGTCGGGGAAGGGGCAGCTAAGTATAGCGTCGCGCTAAGGTCACAAGCTTCCTACACTTCTTTTCAAAAGTCAGTTTCCATTGCTATAACCATATCCTGAATTTGAATGTGACTTCTTGCTATAATAATTAGTATCTTGTCACTACTCTTCCTTTTTGGTGTTTTTCTTTTTCACCTTTTTCTTTTTATCTCTTTCATTTGGTTACATTACATAAATCTGGTGGCCATGTGGATATTACTACTGTTATATAGGTTTTCTGCTACATGATGTCATCCTGGTGCATAAATTTAATTTCCCAAAAATAAACTCAGCATACATTTCTATATCCTCTCAACTTACCTTTAGCATATCCATTTCCATGCATTTCCTGGAAGAAGATGATCGATGGTGGTGGCCAACTACGGTGTGGTTCTGACAAAAAAATTAAATAAGTGGGGGAGACGACTGATGAGAAGTAATTAGAGATTGCGACTTGTGTTCATGTGGCCCCATCATTATTCTCATTAAAAATATATATACATATATTGTGAACATTCTGTGTACACATATACATATGCTCTGCAAGAGATCGAAGAAGAGAAAATTCATAGTTCGTGTAAGCATGGAAATGGAACAGACATGTCGTGCAATAGGAGCATGTGCTTTGGCGTATATAGGACAGGCATAAGTTGGGAAGACAGGAAGCAGCTGTCATTTTCTATCCCATATTCCACTATTTCTTCTTCCATGCTTCCATTATATGTTAGAGAAAAATAAAAATAGAACTACCTGAATTTATTGCTTTAGCTTAACCACACACCACTGGAAGCTCTGGTCATTTTTGGAGGATATATTAATCTCTCCATAGCTATAGCTAGCACCTGGAAGCTGGGAAAAATTACTAAGGATTATCTCTGTCACCATTTGGATCTTTTCTTCCATCAGTAAAAAGAAACAAAAAAAGAAGAGACTAGTCTTTCTGCAAAGTTGGTGCAAGTACTGAAAGACGACTCCAAAAGACACGGATCACAGGAAAATACAGCTAAAATATGTCCAGCACACCAACGTAACTAACCTATGACAGCTCCAAAAGCTACGGTACTGTGCTTTTTCTGCATGATGTAAGTGTATCTGAATTTTGGTCTGTGACATCATTCTTTGGGTTCCTTTTCTTAACGGCAGTGATTTGATGAATCGGTGCAGAAATTCCGTCATATCAAATGCTTTTAAAGTTATTAAATAATAATAATAAGAGGTTTTTTTTAGGATGATGACATATAACAATGCAGTTCAATTTCACATTAATTTGAATTAAGATAGTTATCGCCTTACCATTTAAATTAAGCCCTGGATTTAAGTATTTGGCTTACATGAGAAACAAAGAACATACATAAAAGAGAGTAAAAGAGGGAAACGAAGAGGAAAAGAACAAAAGATGGGTATGGCTGGAAAGAAACAGTGAATGGAAAAGGACTGGTTTAAAGGGACAAAACATGTGGTATGAAATGTCGTGCTTTAGTCCCCGTTTTCTTCGCCCTCTAATATGTTATAGTAATTTGTATACTCACTCCCAACATTTGAACAGAAAGATGTGATCTTTCGAATAAAGCCTTCGCTCAGACTGACCTCAGTGCCTACTCGGGAAAAGTATTTTTATTATCTACTATATAAAATTCATAGAGAATGAAATAAATAACAAAGGAAACGGGTTTCTTGTTCACTTAAAATTGAAAATAAATAACAAAGGAAACGGGTTTCTTGTTCACTTAAAATTGAAAATTTCTATGCATTGACGAGTTGGTTAAGCAAAAACTTGAAGGATAACTAAGTTTAGGGTTTATCAATCTTAAACTAATTTGTAAGGAAAAAACTCATCATAGGTCAATATATTAATGTACAGTTTTCAAGTAAATTAGTTACAATTTTTTATTCTTTATTCTTCATACAAACTAGTCTCATATATGATCATTAATTTAAAATAATTTGTTTTTATAATTTTAACTAATATTATAAAATCTAATAAAGTCTTAAATTTATCCTTGATTTTATACATTGATCATCGTATCTTACTAGATATTTCAAATGATTTAGTTGCCAAGCATACTTAAGCTCGTGCCTCGTACGTTTTTCAAATAATAATTATAAATTAAAAATTTATATTATAATAATTATACGTAAATTTCTTTTACTTAAGTAAAGATACGTTAATTGAAATATAAATGCAAACTCTATTAAAATTTGAAATTATTAAAAATAGAGAGCGTGTAAACATTGAATTCTTTTCATTTAGACATGCATATTCCTGCTTTTTTTTTTTTAAAATTATAATAATGAAGACATTGTTTTGGCTAAGATCACTAGCAATGTAATTGTTTTCACGAATTTATATGATAAAAAAGAGAATTAGACAATAATTTTTATTGACTTTGAATATTGGAATTATTATTTTCATCTTTTCCCCTATCATAAAATTTTAAATACAGTAATAACTTTTACTAAATTTAATTGTTAGTATAAACAAAATATCAAAATAGTACTTTTGTATAAACGAGACATGTTAATTATATAATTATTAATTAGTTAACGAAATGAATCAAAATCTAGGAAATTTGCTTACAAGTTATCATATGTTTGTCCTTATATACTTTCTAAAGCAACTTCGATATGATTCTAGAAAAGAAATTAAAAAACAAATATATCATATTAAATTTGATAAAATTTAATAGAATAAAACTACGTAAAATGATCTTAAGCTTTAGAATGATCTAAATGAATGTGTATATGAATATATGCAAGTGATATGAGAACTATCGAAAACATTGGAGTTAAAGATTGTTACCAAGCTCTTGGATAATCTTCTTAAAGGATTCTTTTATACGCCATGCATACTAAGACTTTTTCTTACTTTAAGTGCCCAACTCCACATTTAATATGTTACTTCTTTTCAACTTAATTATTCACAAGTAAAGAAACCAACCATCAAATAACAGAAGTTTTAATGTATCTACATTTTTTTACTTCTTTTGTGTCCTGCATCCCCTTCTCTACTTCCAAGCTATCATATTTATCATAGAAATAAAGACATGTACTAGTGCTTATATAATAGAAGATAAGAAGCAAAAAAAGTAACCAAAGAGAAATATACATTGATGATATTTCATCATATTTTGCATAGTTTCATACGTCTGTTAAAAAAAAATCATTATACTTGTGTAAATTAAATGAAAAATGAATTTAGAAAACCAAAAACAATTATTAGATATGTATATATGAAAATAAAAAACTTTTTATTTCAATTTTCTTTGTATATTTATTAATCGCTCAATTTTATATTTCACATTTGTCACTTATCAATTTATGTAGAATACTACATATTAATTGAAAACTAATAATGCAAATATCTCCATTTGATATGTGCATATATCACAATTAACAATTAATTTTTTTAATGTCGGAGAAATTGGGGTAGGATCTAATTCCACACATAGCAAAGTAATAACAAATTTTTTTCATTTGACTTTCCAAAGCTAAGTTCAAGTAAAATTATATAACATGATTAACGTATAAAGAATGATAAAGCATAAATCACAATTCGTAATTTGATTCTTTTTCTTGTTATTTCCCTTAAACTATTTCTAAAATTAGTTCATCTTAACTATTATAGCTACATAAGTGTTCAACTTTCTATAGAACTAGTTAAGAAAACTTTACAACTGTTATAGAGAGGGTTAGTTAAGAAGTACTAGTTTCCTTAGAACTTAAGTCTATTTATAATAAGGCTAGAACTTTTAATAATTTAATTAAAATAAAATTCTAATTTCAATTAAATTTTAGTTAAAACTAAAATTAATTCTTATTTATTTAAATAAGATCTAGTATCTCATGTTGATCCTTATTTATTAAATATCTCATATTTAATCATAAAGCTTCTTAAACTTTACAATCAAGTTCAATTTAATTAAAACATCTTTTCTTTCTTCAATTCAATGTTTATATATCATTCGTTAGATTATTAAATATATTGGCAATGAATATAAAATATAACTCTTAATGATATTTAGGATTAGATAAATTAAACTCATTTAATTTATCTTTAATTATCAAATTAAATAATTTATATCCATATATCAATTGATATCTAGTAATGCATCATGACCATCTAAATATTTAGGAATGTCAAAATAGTTTTAGTATAATATATTTTGATTAGACATAGCGCATGAAAATAATGTATACTCTATTTAAATCCAACCATATTAGTTTTTACTATTAGTAATTAATTCTATTAATGACATTTATAAACTATTTTGCAAAGTGTCATTCCACCTTCATAAAAAAAAATTTCAAATCAATACTAATCGAGAATAATGAAATATCTTCCCTAATCACTTTAGGATGATTAATCCTATATTGATTACTTAACTATCTTTGTATAGTTCATGTTATATCCAATGACTACTAATTGAGCTATCCTCAACTAAAATAGGTTACAAGTAGTAGTAAAACATAACAATACTTATATAAAATACTTTAGAGATCTTAAATTAAAGGATCGCTTATATAATTATCACAATGATAATTTTTATAGATATGCAGGTAATGTTTCAAATAGAATTCTCACATGGGGTCAATTCAATGCACTGATTCTCTAGTAAGTACCTACATGTTTGGTTAAGTATCTCTATATTTTAATCTATGAGATTTATTACTTCCTTCATAAGAAAAAATACATAACGTGTATTAGTCTTTTTATACTCTAGTAATATCTAGTCTCAATTTAACAATGACAAGGAACAATTTAGATATAATACAAAATACAATATGATATTGTAATCTAATCATAATTTTAATTATTTATTCTATAGATTTTATCATATACATTTGAATATATATAAGATAAAGATTGCCTTTAAATAATTATTTTACTAAACTACAACCAATCAATTGACTGTAAGGTATACACTAACATTTAATTCCTTTTTGCATTTCATCCATATATTATTAATCATCAAAATTTTTGGATCTCAAATTGAATTTAAATTTCTTATCAGTTTTTTTATATGTTACTTTAGTATTTATATTTATTCAATAAAATATTGTATACTATTTCTATTACAAATAGAATTTTCATTTGATTTGAATTGGAAATTATTTACAATTATCTTGACTCATTTAACAAAATTTAAATGACTTTTTTCAATAAATTATGCTTTTTAATTATTATAATTTAGAAAAACTCGTTTTTCAAAATTATATAATTATCACAATCTATTCCAATTGGAAAATTATGTCTAATCTAATTAAAAATTACTTTTCCTTAATTAGAAAACTATTTTCTAATATCAAAAGAAACTAATTTCAAAATTAAATAAAGACACTTGTAATTAATTAAGAAAGTCATTTAAATTATTTATTTAAAGATTAATTTCTTAATTTATTAGAAAATCTCTCTTTAATAAATTAGAAAACTATTTTCAAAATATTAAAGGAAGGACAATTTTCTTAATTAATAAATGAAAACATATTTCAAAATATAACCAAGAAAAATACTTTTTTTTAATAAATGAAGAAACTTATTTTTCATAAACAAAGAAGCGATTTCTAAATAAATTGAATAATAAATCTCTAAACAAATAAAGCCTTAAATTTAATTTACCTCAATCAAATTGAAATGAATAAACTTTAATTAAGAAACATCCTTCTTACTTACTTAAGAAACAATTTTCTTAATTATTAGGAGTCTAATTAATTAAATTTATTCTAATTGACACACATTAATTCTAATTTTAGAAACTACTTTTCTATAATTAGTTATGAATCAACTTAATTATTAATCCTAATCATATTAAAAATAATTAATTTAATTTTGAAATTAAGATCCTATCTTGATTAATATAATCTCATTTTATTAATTATCTAATATAATCTAATTATGAATGATTACTCTTTTAAACATTTGCTTGATTTTAATTATTAATTTGATAATTAATTTAATTTAATAATTCAATTATTTGAAATATTAGACAAAATTCCAAAACATTACTAATAAAATCAACCATTTGAAAACAAAATTTAACCAATTAGAAAATAATTTTCTATATTTATTAGGAATGTTAACCTATTTAATCCCAATTAAATTAATTAAATTAAAAAGAAAGGTTTAAAACTTATAATAATTAAAAAAATGCGTCATTACATTTTCATTTAGGTGCGTGCACAGCTTCTATCCCCCGGACATTGTGTTTCGTTTTCCACGTAGGGTTTCGCCGCTGCCCCGTTTTTCTGCTCCTGCCACTATGTGCCTCCAACAACCACCACACACTGCATTTGTCTTCTCTAGCGTCTGTGATTGACCTCTTCTCCACAATGCAACGCAGAGGCAGCAACGTCCCGTTCACTAAATGTCGTCAGCTACGCAACAACTGTGCCTTCTACCAGTGAGAATCGCTGCATCAAGATGCGATTTAGGCCTTTGCTCTAGGAGCCATCACTGACAATCACTGCCGCCTTATACAACCACCCCCTTGCATGACCACTAACTCAACACCAACAATAGCCAACAACTTATTCCATAAGCCCAACAACACCACAAGCACCATAATTTAACCAAACCATGACAATAAGGTAGATCAATAACCAAGTGCACATTTGACTCTTTTCTAATATGAATATTAGAACAATTCTAGATTTAAAGTATATGCTGAACTTTTCATATTGCAATTTGTCTATCAATTCCAATTTTGTTAGTTGAAGTAACTTTTCATAAACTTTCAATATGAACTTTTCGTATTTAAATAAATATAATTTGTTTTAGTAAATTAAGGTTTATGTTAATATAAATAGTTCATATTATTAGTCAAATCTAATTTGATCTTAGGATTAGGGTTTGCAACTTTTGAATAATCAATTTTATAACAAAAGATCAATAAAAATCAAACAATTTAATCAAATTATTCATAAAATTAAAGTTAGCTTTGATACCATTATTGGAAGATAGGGTCGGAATCTAATTCCGCAGCAGCAAAATAATTACAAAACTTTCTCGTATTTAATCTCCTGAAAGTTAAGATCACTTAAATTCTATAAAATGATTAACAATTAATTCAAAATAAAGCATGAATCTTATTTTGCACCTTATTTTGTGTCTTATTTAGAAGCTCGATTTTTTTTCTTGTCTTATCCCTTGAACCATTTTCAAAACTGGCTCATCTCAACCACCGCAGCCGCACATTGTTCGGTCTCTAACATTATTCATAAAATGAGTTAAGAGGATTTTTTAACTATTATAAAGAGGGTTAGACAAGTAGTATTAGCTCCATTAGAGCTTAAGTCTATTTATAATAAGTTTTTAGATATTTTAGTAATTTAATTGAAATTTAATTCTAATTTCAATTAAACTTTAATTAGAATAAATAATTATATTTAAATACCAATTATGACTAAATAAGAGTCAATATCTCATATTGATCCTTGTTTATTAAATATCTCATATTTAATCATAAAGTTTTTCAATCTTTACAATAAAGTTCAATTTGATAAAATATCTTTGCTCTGTTCAACTCGTTTTTTTTGTGTGACCTATTAAGTTTCCAAATATATTTTCATGGTTATAAATAATAATCCTAAATCATATTTAGGATTAGATAAATTAAGCTTCTTTAATTTATCTTTAATTCGCTAAGTAAACAATTTACATCCATAAATCAAGATTGATGCCTAGTAACACATTATGACCACCCAAATATTTAAGAATGTTAAAGTGATTTAGACTAACCTTTCTGTGCATGATTTTCCATATAATTCGATCCTTACATCACACAATAATTTTGATTACACATAAAGTATGAAATTAATGTCTACTCTATTTTAAATCTAATAATATTAGTTCACCATCATTGGTTATCAATTCAATTAGTGAAATTTGTAAACTATTTACATAATATCATTCCACCTTGGTTAATGATTTTTCAAATCAATACTAATCGAGAACAACACAACATTCTCCTAATTACTTTAAGGTAATGAATCATATCTTGATGATTCAATTACCTCTATATAGTTCATGCTATAGCTAATGAATACAAATTGGGCAGACCTTAATTATAATAGGTCATAAGTAGTATAAAAATATAGCAATCCCTATACAAGATAATTTTGGATGTCTCATGTCAAATGATCACTTATATAATCAACACAATGAGAACTTCCACAGAAATATAAGTAGTGTTTCAAATAGATTTATCATATGGGGTTAGTTCAATGAACTTGTTCTCTAACAAACACCTATATGTTAGTTTAAGTATCTTCATGCTTTAGTCTATGAGATCAAAAACTTCATAAGGAAAAACATAATGTGTTTTAGTTATCCCATGGAATTTAACATATACATCTAAATATGTATAGATAAAGAATGCCTTTAAATTATTTTATAAGTAAACTACAACTAACTGATTAACTATAGGGCATAAACTAACACTTATCAAACTCTTTAAATTGTAAAATAGGGTATAATGAAAGAACTTTGTTGTATCATGACAACTGGAGCAAAATGGGACCTTTATGACATTCCAACTTCCAAGTTCATATTTAGCACTTATTTCTAGCACATGTTAAGTGAAAGAATGGATCATAGGTAACCAATGGATCAATTTTTCTCTTACACTCTCACAAGTAATACCTGAATAAAACCCATATTCAGATAGGGAGAATAGATACATTATTGAAGTTGCAAATATACAAACAGGTCATGCATGGAAGTATTAAGAGGAGCTAGTGAGAGAATGAGTTGGTATAAAATAATTTAGAACAAGAAGTATTAAAAGGAGCTAGTGAGAAAATGAGTTGGTATGAGATAATTTAGAACAAGAACATAGCCTTAGTAATATCTTTCTTAATATTGTTAACCATTAAACATGGAATAAGGCTCCTCAATATCCAAGGCTAGTACCCTCAATGTAAGGATCAAAGTGAGCTACTTACCTTTTCTTTGAATGCAAGGACTATTGCCTTATTTGTAAGAAATAATTTAAACATGAAATTAGTAAGGTGGTTGCAGGAGCACGAAACAATTAAGAAGGGTGATCTAGCTATTATTCTTATGAGCCTGAGCTCATGTATATATAAGATCTGGAAAAAAAAGAAACAATGGATATTTTCAAGGAGTAGAGAATCACTACGGCAAAAAGTGCTTGAACTAACAGACAAAAGCATAGCTATAAGTGCAATTATCATTGCCTTATGATTAAGGCAACAAAATTCATATCGCTATAAAAAGTGGCGCTGCAATAAGTATAAGGCAATATAATTTTTTGATTAGGCAACAAAATAAAAAATGTTGCTTTAAATTTTGACCAGGGGAATAAATTAGTTTCAAATTATAACAACAATGTTAAATAGATATTGTAACACTTTTAAGTCGTTATAAGACAACAAAATGAATTTTTTAGGCAACAATTTGTAATAATAAAAACAACAATTTATTCTTTTGTTATCAATATTATTTAACGTAAAATTGAAATCTTGTCATTATGTAGACAACATCCATATATAAATTAAAAAATATAAATATATTAATATAATTCTTAATTGCGTACATACTAACAAATGTAAATGACCAAAAAACTGTCTTTATATATAATATAAAATCCATATGGACTTGTAAAATTCAGCAATTTACATATTTAGCAAATTACATGTGCTTTTATTATTAACCAGCTACCATATCAACATATGCAAAAATTGTGTTACTGAACATGCAGATTGCCGCTGAAAAGTCATGTAGAAATGGAAAATGGATTATAAACACTACTTGGTGACTTCCTTGATTTGGTCCTATTGCTAATTGCTTAATTGAATATGCTCATAAATTTCTGATAAGGTTGACTTGAGACATAATTTATAGTACTAAGAAGAAATTGAGTTTATGAAAGAAAAATAATCTATGAAGTGAGACCTCAATAAGGTTAGAATCCTGCTTGGAATTTTTTCTTGATGACATCAAGGGGATGGTAGACAAATTTGGCGCACTTCTTAGCAAAAAGCCCGCATATGAAATACTCAAAGCTTGAGAGTTTAGTGTCTGTTGAGCTTACTTCAGGTAGGTGTAACCATTCCAGGCCTACAATCAAACTAGTTAAAATTTTATCACAATTCAAAGTAGCTAAGCATACGTTTACACAAATCAGAACAAAATATTAGCTAATGATTGAAACAAATATGTAACCCCATGTAGTAAATTCAACTAAAAGAACGAATTGCTTAATTCCAAGGATTCCTATTAGTATTTGGTAAGTGATTCAGAACTTGAAACTTGAGAATAGACAAGGGAAAATGGTGACAATCTAGAAAAAGAGTAAATGTGCAAGTATCAATTCTGCTTCTACACTCCAAAAACATAGTAACTTTTATAGAGCAGCATCTTAAATAGAGAATAAGAATGAAAACTCATACTATGATTGTAACACCCATATACCCCATGGAAGGATATATGAATGCCACACAAAACAGTACAAACAAATAAAAGCATACGAAAACTTCCAATAAACAATTCAAGCAATTTCAACTAGGGTATATTTTGGGGCCTTACAATGATCCAACGCTTGAACATATCATAGGTGCTAAACTGAAGGCTAGCATAAGGAACAATCTCAACCAAGGTTGGTGATAATCTAAAAAAATAATCCCCTAATTCCTTGAGTTATGATAATATCAGCAAATGCAGACCTCATTGTTGGATAAACCTAATATAGAAACTTCTTAGCCAAACAGTAACACAACAACTAAATGATGTTGCCAAACATTTGGATTTGGTCCTAAAATTATGTAATGAATTTAAAGCTTGACTAAGGCAAGTTAACTATGTAAGAGTTGTAGCACAATTTTCTTTATACTATCAGGATTGTTTAACATTTCATATCAAGTTATGATAGTTAAATGTAAAGAAGAACACAAAGGACCTTTAAATAGGAAAAGGAACAAAAAAGGACATCTTAAACCCCACCAATTGAAGGCCATCTTAACTGACTTAAAGAAATATCAATCTGACACCACATGGTAGACCACAATCATATTTCATACCTTAGGTTCACCTTGTGAAGCTAACATCATTCAGACAAGATCAAACGAGTATGATCCAAGCATAGCCATACAACCTGCTAACGATCCACTTACATATGACACATAACGACTCAACTTTTCATGATCCTCTGCAACATAATAACAATCATGTAAGACATTGGAACAATAGCAATCTAAATGTGCAATACCATAAATATAATGAGATAAAATTGCAAAATAGATAAATTTAAAATTCTTGATTTGTTCATCCAATACCTTTCTTAGAAGAACCAATAAGAAAAGTTTTCAATTTCTGTAACACAACAAATTGAATGGATGTGTATGGCATAACCATGAGTAAAGCTAGGACATTACCACGCCAAAAGCCTTAACAAAAACAACTACATGATATGAAAATGCACAATATAAACAAAGATCTCTGCAAACTAGAAGCATCAGAACTATAGCTTCCAAAGAGCATTGCTTTTTCTTACTACACCTAGAGCTGGATAGAAGTATCAGATCATCAGAAACATCTTTTAGTTGCAAAAAAGCCACCTGCTTCCTAAAAGTTAAATTCTGAAGGATTTTGGTTGATTTTCCTTTGCTTAGAAAGGATGCACAAACCAAAAACTTGTCAAAAGCTAGGCCGACAATGCATTCGTCAAATAACCACACGAGGAGGGTTCACCATACCGACAATCCTTCTTCTCTAAATATATCTTTTGTTGCTTACAACATTCCGGTGTACTTGGAGGGAAACTTCTGTTTTATCTTTTGTTGCCTTTTTTTATATGTAGCAACAAATATATGATTGCCTAAAGCAATTTTTGCCATAGTGTAATTCTACGGAAAATTTGCTAAGGGAAATTGTATAATGAATGAGGGAACAAATAGCTTACAACCAAGAAGCCAGGAGCTATCGTACGAGCATGATTAATTCTTAGAGAATTCTTACACATTCAGCAAGGATTTAAACCTTGAACTCAAGCGGAAACTGGAAACAGTGCTCAAGAGCTGGAAATAAGTATGTTTTAGTAGCTGCCTATGGTGTCGTAACGGATTAGCTCTTAATAGTGTTTGTACGTTGGACCAGTTGACACTTATAAGGTGCTTCTTTAATTTTTTTTATTAAAAAGCTTTTAACAAATCTTCTGTGATAATGCTAGTTCAATAGAATCAATCAAAGAAAAGGGTCATTCATTACCTTGAGTAGGTCAGAAGCGACATTCAATATTATAGTCATTAAGGTTATTGAAAATATAGTTAATGAGAATTTCAAAAAATGGACCAATTATTACTTTTGATATTTTAAACATATAAGAACGTAAAACGATTGTTTCTAAGGGAACTCCTTATTCTAAGGTATTTAGATATGATGTCATATTACATATGAAGGTGGTTATTCAAACGCTTTAGAATGAATGCTCATTTAGTGATTAGTCCTATAGATTTTACTAGTATATGCTGAAAAAGTTTAATGTATTCCATGATTGATGACTGAATGGCTTAGAGCCATTCAAATGCATGAAAGGATATGTAAGCGAAATTATAATGGAAGAGTTCATTAAAGAAATTTTGCTCAAGCAGATTTAGTAGGGAAAATATTCTTCCCATAAATCGAAAAGACTATAAAGAAACATGATCATCATAGTGCAAAATAACGCCTTTCTAATAGGAATATACTATTGTTGATATGAGGATATGAGTATGATAATGAGGTATAGATCCATCTACATTGAACTAAGGAGCAACCTTTATGATGTTATACAATATCCCAGGTTCGATTATTAAATTATTGGCAAGATAAACAAAGCTTTTATAAAGAACTGATGATCAAGATAACCGAGGAACACTTACGGGAACATGTCATGTAATATTATCAAATATAATAATGAAGGTATGTTTCTTTCTGTGATTAAGGAAAGTTCTATTACTTGATTATTTCGAAAGATGCCAATACACGTTTATTGAAACATATTGCCAAACTTCGAATTATAAGCATGAAATCTTTTCATCTAATTAAGGAAACTCTTTCGTTACATCACTACTAATGATATATTTGGAAAGAGGAATGTGATTGAAAATTTAAAATTATCGGCAGCTCTGTCAAGGAAAATTTGCCAGAATCAGTAAGCTAAAGTTAGAGATTGGTATAGTTAGCTGGAAAGGATATCACCAAAGAACAAATTTTAGGTGTCTACCTTTGCACAAAATGCCTAAATATTTTTTCGAAGAAGACATGGATGAATTAGTTGAGAACAAGAGTTCAATGGCAGGGAAATTCACATACAAATACGTCTCTTTTTTAAGAGCGTCCAGTGGAAAATTCTCGTTCTATTGTGAAGAAAATATTTTATGTGGTTTATTTAGATGAGCTATAAAAGTAGATTAATTGTGGTGTGTTAAGAGTTTGATATTTCTTAGACGGATTTTTGTAAGAGTATATAGTATCTCTCGTTGATAGTTTTATATGAATAGGGTATCTATCATATTAGTTTTGCAAGAGTGATATTTTTTAGGGAAAATTCTATTCATAAAAGAAGAGTTTGAGTGAAATGAAGTTGATGTTGAAAACTTTAAACACTGCTAAAGGCATACACATTCTGTGTTTTGCATAAAATTGAAATTAATTTAACATAATATTTTGTTATTAGACAACCAAAAACATGTTGAAAATATGTATAAAGGAACATGTCAAGTTATGGAGCCAAAGATCAACAAGCTCATTACATAATGTAACCTTTTTTTTATATTAGAGAATAACAATTTTATTATTCAAATTTCACTCTATATACTAAAATTATAATTTATTGAAGTCTTTCAAAATCTTCATTTCAAATCATGATGTTGTGAAGAATATATAGAGATCTCTTTTCAGATCATGAAATTCAAAGTTGACAAATACTTAACTAAGAGAGGTTTTAGATCATGATTTTAAAAACAATAAAATTTTATTCTTGATGATCTTACATATTTGGCATGAAAAAGAATCAAGCAACAAATGCGGAATAAAAACATACAATGGGAAAGTAATCTCGAGAGTTAATTGGGTGTCAAAGAATAATTCATTGAGGAACAAATTTAAAACCAATTAAAGAACAAGGTAAAGTTCAAAGATCAAGAATGGATCAAGAAAAAATTATATTGAGAACTATGAAATTTTATAACTTTCTATTTATTTCTTGACATTTTACTAAGGTGGCTCAAATTATATAACATTTTCAAATTACTCTTAAATGCATTACTGTTTTAATTTTCAAAAGGTCATTTTGATTAATGTTTAAAGAAAATTGATATCTAATATTTATTTTTTAAATTTAGGAAACTTATAAAAGGTTGAAATTTATTTTTGTTAAAGTGAACAGTTGTTCACTTTGAAAAGCTTGAATTTTTTTTGAAACTTATAAGTTTGAGAAGTTTTACCAATGAATGATCTAGGTTGATTAAATGTTAATTAAGTTCTGAAAATTAGATGGGTAAAGGTCATTAGGGTCCACTAAACAATATTAAAGTTGAGATAGTTTCAATAAATTTTTATAAGATTATGAGTTGTTCAATCGAACCATGCATTTGATTTGATTGTCATAATAACTAGTTTGCCTTATATACATCATTTTATGTTTGTTAGAAAACTTAATGAATCTTACCTGAGTTTTTATGACATTTTATGCATTTGTAAAATGCATTCATTTATTCTTGAGCATCAAATTAAACCCTAATAATTTGTTTGAGAAAAGTGGGAGTTGTTTCTTTCACTTGTCAATTAAGTTAATGAGTTAGAATTGTTAGTTTCATGAATTTTAAAGGGTGACTTTACAGTAAAAAAAAGAATATAAAGTTGCTCATCACTCGAAAGCAAGACAATTGCACAGAATGTTTATCTTCATCAAAAACAAGAGTTAATTCGTGTTGATGTAAGTAACAAAATGGCTTAAACAGTATGGAATATTTGTATCATCTCTTCCTACTCTTTGATGTGTGCTTAATTATTTATACATTCACTCCTTAATACTTATCGATTAATATTATGAAATGCTTAAGATACTCATTTTGGTTCACATTTAATTTTAGGTACAAGTTGGAAGCATAAGAGTTAAAATGAGTTCAAAGCACAATTCTTGAGCCATCCTCTTCATGTTCAAACTCATTTATCTTTGTGGAACAAGAAGAAGATGGATTAGAGTGAATATGGGATAAGAAAATGCAATAAAATGATGATTTCAGCATGACTTGTAAGATACACGGCCATGTATCCACTTACATGGTATGTGAAAACACGAAAGTGGTGTTATTTTGATGCATGGTTGGATGCACGCGAAAACCTAATTTTTAATATAAATAGAAATATGAGCGGCAAAAGAAGTTATGAATCATTTTTGGAACACGAAAGGAGGTAGGACACTCACTTTTGCGAGATCTATGGAGGGTTAATCTTCTTCCTTCCTATTCATAGGTGAAATTGAAATCAAAGATCACATTTGACATCTTTTCATTGTGTATTGTTGATCTTCTCTTTCTAGAGATTGCTTATGTTGTTCTTAGCTTAATGTTTTGGGTATTCATGTATGAATGATTAATATTCTCGTTCTCAATAGATTATTTATGTATGAACCCATTTCCAGAATAAGGAATACAATGTGTAAAAGTCGTATTTTCAATTCATTTGTGGTAAACTAATGGTGACGAATCATTAAGGATAACATGACTTAAGTTAAATGGCCCGAGCTTGTGTGGTTATTGCCTCAATTAATCTATTTTCCTAGTTGATATTGCAACTCTCCTACTAAATCTAGAGAGCTTATTCTAGGTTATTTGACAGCTAGGTTTAGTTTAAGAGTTTATTTTGACTAAATATAACCTAAGGGAGAATTAGGATTAATAGAGCTTAATGTTAACCAACAATTAATAGTTTATAAGAGACGTATAAAATCAACAAAACAATGAAGTATGTTTATTTATGTATAGATGAGATTGAACTAAGAACTGGACTCCAAACTCACTCATAAATTTTCTCACTTTTAAATTGTTTAATTTGATTTACTTTTGTTAGTTCAATTTTACTCTATTTGATCTTTTGATTCCAACCAAAACCTCCCATATCCTAAAATCGATTCTTTTCATTAAAAAAGCTACACATACACTCTCTGTTGATATGAATCCTACTCATCATTACTATAAATTTAGTTGTTCAGAGTTAGGTTTTATTTTTTGATGTAATCAACA
>JANSVA010000008.1:34951980-34972000 GCA_025504915.1 Erythroxylum reticulatum | reverse complement strand
TTCAAATGGCTCTATGTTTTTAAAATCTATTGATGCATCTGGCCTGATTAGAAATGCTGATACCCTGGTCATGGCAAACACCCTTGCCTATGCCTAAACCCTTGACTTTCCTGGAGGAATAGCCTTCTTTATAGCTCCAGAGCTTCCTACCTCAGTAACTAGCCTAGTTCCCACTATTTCTGCTCCCCTTAGGGCTTGAAACTGTGACCCCTCTTGCCTTGTCATTTGGGCACAATCTCTAATCATGTGTCCATTCTCTTCACATCGAAAATGTGCTCCAAGTAACTTGAAGAACTCTCCCTTGTAAAGTTTCCCAAAATGCTCACATTGGGGGTTTGTGTATCTACTCCTTCCCATCCTTCTAATGCCTCCCACATTTGAGACTTGCCCTAAAACTGTCTTTGCCTGCTTGTTCTTAGCAGAGCCACTACTGGCTACTTCACTCTGTGTGTCATAACTCCTTATACTCCTCTCAGGCATCGGAGTACTCATTCCCTTCTTAGAAGACTGCTCCCTATTCTTCCTCTTCCTGCTCAATTTATTCTTTATATTCTCTAGTTTTTCAGCCTGGAGTGCGACATCTACCAACTGCTAGTAGTCACAGAAATTATGGATCAAGACTTCCTCCTTCATCCCCATATAAAGACCTCCCTCGAACTTACGACACTTGTCCTCCTCATTTGCAACAATGTTGGCCACATACCATGATAGCTGGGTGAACTTCAGCTCATATTCACTCACACTCATATCCCTCTGTGTGAGATTTAGGAGCTCCCTGGCCTTCTCTTAAATATAGACCCTCGAGAAGTATTTCCTCCTGAAAGTTTCCAAAAAATCTCTCCATAATAACACCAGAGGCATATCTTGACTGTGAGGCACTGATTCCCACTAATGAAGTGCATCTCACTATAGCAAGCTCACTGCATGATCTAACTTCTCATTCAAGCACTTCATCTAAATCAGAACCCTCTCGGTCCATTAAATATTTGCAGAGCTTATCATACCACCTGCTCCTCTCCACTGGAGCTTGCATTGGAGCTTGAAACCCTTGACTCATAGCGTAAGTGAAAGCTTGAGCAAAGGCTTAAAAGAAACGTGGATCTATAGGGTTTGTTTGAGGCTTCGGAGGAGGCAGTGGAGGTACCTCATGCTACACACTAGGTGCCTCAAAATTTGGAAAAAAATGTATCCCAACATCTTATGGGACATAAGATTCATTCGTGCTCCTTTGGTGAGAGTGAGATTGAGTCATAGCTCCTCAAGTTCTGTTTCGAGGTGGCATATTCACTCCTTCAATTTAAAACCATTAAAAACCTTTAGTTCATGCAAAACAATTTCCAAAGCATGCAAAGCAATTCAAATCGTATAAAACAATTTCAAATCATATGAAACAATTTAAAACAATGCAAGTTATTCATTTAAAACAATGCACGTTCATTTTATGTCTTAACTACCCAATCCATACCTAGGATACTCCTAAACCTAATTGCAAACCTGGACCTAAACCTAGTCACTCTGATACCACAACATGTTGGACCTTGTTTCCAGAGCCTAACATCAGATATGGGATCATGAAGCTTAAGTGTGGAAGAAGGCTTAGAATTTGGAAATTTGAAAGAAAAATCTTTCGGAAGCAAAGGCGAGCTTCTCTACGGCGAACGTACGTGAGAAACCATCGTTGACCCTTCGGGTTAATTTCTCCATGATGACAAGTATAACTTCACTGCGGTGAAGTCAACACGAGAAAAGAAAAATTTCCTTCAGGAGAATTATGTCGTGGCAAAACCCCCTTTAGCAGAAACCATAACCCAAAACTACCTACCGTAATAAATGCAAACATAAATCTTTTCAACCACCTTCATCAATTTAGCCCAAAAATAAAATGGATAAGAACTTAACCACAAATAAGTTCTCAAAATCTTAATCTCATTTGCATAATCAGACACTTTGCAAAAACAACAAAAATCATTGACATCCCAAATATATTTCATTTAGAAAAAAAGGCAAAAGTTTTACAATGCTTTAACGGCATTTCAAGCCATCATACATTAGTTTTGTTTGAGAACCAAAAATACAAAATAAATTAGAACTAGCCGAACTTAAAATGCAGCTAAAGCCTTGAATTCTCAAAAATCTAACTTAAAAATACAAAAGTATGCCAATTCGGAGTGATGTCGTAACTCTTGACTTACTTGATCTCTTGCTCATCACCTAAATAAGGAGGAAGAATGGGGGTAAGTTTAAAGCTTATGGGTAAGAAACTTATAATTGAGAAACAAGCAAAAGCTATTTTCAAAACTCATTGCCATTATACATTTTGGAAACCATAGTAATTTCGCATGAAAATCACCAAACACTTATTTCTCAAAATTCTTAATTTATCAAACAATTTATAAGCAATTATAAATCATATATACATCAAACTTGTTAACACTTCATAAGCACATAAGCACTTCAGAATGATTTGGGCAAATCTATGAATATGACAAACTACACATTTCCACATAATGGTCCTGTGTAGCCATAAACTTGACGTACTATCACAATCTCACATAGTGATCTTACATAAACGTAAACATAAGGGAGTCCATGAAGGAGCTCCATGCCACTAGTGTACAGGCGGGAGAAGTCTTTACTTGGTCAACGTGTATGTGACATTCTTGAATGGACTACACCAAACCCACAAAATATGTAATTCATGAATCAAAAATAGTTTGCCCAAATGGCACCATTTAGAAACTTGTTTTTCATGCTCATGAGATATTTCAAAAACCACTTCCGAAAACCTGATTTCATAAACTTGCATCTTTTCAAAAGAGTCATGTCCAAAAATCTTTTCGAAAATCATCAACACAATTAATGTAGCAAACATATAACAATTTCTTAATTAATTCAAGAACCAATAGATACAACACTTATGATGCAATTGAAATCATTAAACTTTCTTGATTCAAAGAAAATATTTAGTGGCTTATTTACTCTATTATAAACACGTACCTACCTTGAATTCCTTGCTTATAAGCTTACTTTGGGGTGTCTTTCCTTTTGCTCCTCTTTTCTCTCTTGCCACACTTGATTTCCTTAAACAATAAACAAAATTCCATTCAATTTGGTTTAGAAATCGGAAAGTCATTTCTCAACAATTCAGACTATTTCTTATGCTGAAACAAAATTCTATGCTCAACTTGCATCCCAAAATTGAAATTCTTAGAGATGGAATTTAGATTCAATTCCTTCATACAATTTGTATCCTTTTCTTTAGCTTAAACCAAATCAAAAATCAGTCCATTTGAATATCGAAAGAAATGTTTATGCCTAAAATACCAAATCATGTTCGTGCAGGAAAATTGATTTCACTGCAGCGAACTTATCTAGAAACCCACCTCGAGAACAGGTTTGTGACATTTTTCATCTTTTTATTTCTCACCTTTCACATATTACCCATACTAAACCTAAAACATCTCTTCTACTTCATTTTCAACTCCATTTCAACCTAATATCGTTGACAAAATACATCATGATCTATCTTTGATCATTAACCCTAAAAGAGAACACTTGCCTATATCATTCATCAACAACTTCCCACACATGTTAAGCTATATTTGAGTTTCATTTAACCAAACCCATGAAATTTAAAGCATAACTTACTTGTTTAGGCTCAATGTCTTCAAACTCTTCAAGATCTCTCAAATCCTAGCTTCTCTCTTTTCTCTACTTCTATTTTCGTGATTCTCTCTTCTCAAACAAGCCAACACTTTTTTCTTCCTCTAACTTATACTCTTAATAATCATACAATGTCCCTTTTTCCCTCTAATAAAAGTTTTATGCCTTTCAACCTTAAGTGACTTCCCAATTTTGCCCTTGATACATTCTTATAATATTAATAATTTAATTTCTTCAATCCATGCATTAAATCCTCCTAACTTTGACATAATAATTAAACTCCAAATAAAATAATTTATCTAACAAAACCACAAAATTTATTTAGATCATTCTAAATAAAATCATTAAAAAATTCGGGGCCTAACAAACCCTTCCATACATAATGCTGCCATGCAATTTGTCCTTTCATCATCTATACCCCACTTAGTTCAGAGTATAGTCAAAGTGTCAACTCCTACTAGACTGACTACATCACATCTACTCTAAGTCATATTAGATCTTGTCCTGAGGATCTCATTACTTTATGTATCATTGAAGACTCTCTTCATGACACATATCTGCTATGGCCAGAGACTTCTGAGTAATGACCCTGACAAGAGGCCACGGGTATCATCTCCTTCTATCAGAAGTGGTGAATCCTTTATTGGCTACTCAATTACCTCCAAATACCTTAAGCTGTACCCAATCACCACCCTGTGAGTAACCCCTAAAAGGCACTGATGAATGGAGTCAAAGCACAGGATCTGTATCCAAGATATCCTTGAGCACCTCAAGTTAAAGGATACTGGCACCATTACTATGATGAGACTATCATTGACACTAGAATAGAATATCCATAGTATTGTTTTATAGTAGGTCAATCCAATGTATTTACTACCCTTAGTAAGCATCCACATGTTAACTCTAAACAACTCATGTCTACAGCTTGTGAGATCTACTGATTGATCCAATCATGGAGTATAACACGTGTTAGTCTATCTAGATTAATGATATTCCATCTCATTAATCGTATAATGAGGGAAGTTTAGATACTAATATAATTACACATGATAGGAATCTCATTATCATGATCTCATCTTGATTTTCTCCATGCTATATTTTGTATCAAGGATTTCATTAAATCAATTTAAGATCAACATCAAATCCATAAATGTATGAACACCGAAATAATGAAAAATGCCTTTATTAATCATAAAATGATTTGCACAATAAGTGTTAAAGGTGATTGCCTTTAGAGCACTTCTCTAACACTCATTGATGAAGGTATTTTTAATGAAGGATTTGGGCAAGGCTGCCTATATCTTAGGCATTAAGATCTATATATTTAGACCTAAGAGGCTCATTGGATTAAGCCAAAGTACATATATTGACAAAGTATTCAAGACGTTCAACATGCAAGATGCTAAGAAAGGTTTCTCACCCATGTTATATGGTATCTATCTCAGCAAGAACCAGTGTCCTTCGACACCTGGTAAGCTGGATGTGATAAGTAGAGTTCCATATGCTTCGGTGATTGGCTCTATCATGTATGCTATGATATGCACTCATTCTGATGTATCATACACTCTGAGTATGACCAGTTGATACTAGATTACTTTAGGCTTATTACATTGGATTGCGATCAAGAATATCCTCTCAAGTACCTGAAAAGGTCTAAGGATACATTCCTTGTCTACAATGGAGATTCTGAGCTCATTGTAAGGGGTTACAATGATGCTTGTTTCTAGATTGACCATGAGATCACAAATTTAGTGTGTGTTCATCCTCAATAGAGGAGTTGTGAGCTGGAAAAGTTTCAAACAAAAGATCACACTTAATTCCACCACTGAGGCTAAATACATAGCTGCTTCTGAAATGGGCAAAGAGGGATGTTAGATCAAGAAGTTCATCTCAGAACTTGATATAGTTCTTAGTGTTGCTAGACCAATTAAGCTCTATTGTGATAACAATGGAGCTATTGCTTAGGCAAAGGAACCTAGGTCACACAAAAGATCCAAGCATGTTCTACGATGATATCACCTCAAACAAGAGATCATAGAGGGGGTGATGTAAAGGTTTACAGAGTTGATTTGCTTAGGAACATAGCCGGACCATTAACAAAACCTCTTTCTCAAGCCAAACACATAGTTCACACTGCATTAATGGGTATTAGATACATTGGTGATTGGCTTTGAGTATACTTTTCTTTACGCATAAAGATGTATTTACTTCTGAGGCTACACTTGTTTAGAGCTCTTATACATAGAGATGTGTTTGGATTGGCTCTAGTTCAAGTGGGAGATTGCTAGTGTTATCATCTATAAGCCCATCATTAAATGGTTGTATTCTAACAGTTATGTTCATGAATTGGACGATTTATATCATTTTGTTCCATGAGTTTTCTTTATTTATTTATTATTAAAGTTGAGGACTCGGATTGTAGAACTTTGTAATCAAAATAATGATTACTCTGAAATGTCTCTAATCTTAGTAATTAACATAGAATAGGTTCTATAAGCCATTTGATAAGGAGTTATCGATTTAATCACCAAGATACATAATGGAGATTATGGTATTTAACAGACCCTAAATGAAACATTGTTAGGATTGTTTTTATGTCATTAATGTTTCATACGTGTCTTGAATTATATGGTATAAGATGTTCACTTTCTTACATGACAAATGTGTATTTGTTGGCATTGCCCAACGTTAACCATAATAGGTAGCTATGTAAATAATGCCACAGTATACGTAACTTATATAGAGGATAAATGTTCATCAAGAATACTGTTGTCTATCATATATAATATGAGGGATAATGTCTATAGGCCCTTGATAAAGTAATATTGTTAGCATCCAATATCATTAAGGAGTTAATCATATTTACGATTTACTTTGGAAATCAAAAAGGAATAAATTGGCAAGAATCACATTCCAATCTTGCATTTATTCAGGATATTATGAGACAAGAGAATTGACACGGGCAATTATTGCTTCGAGATCATGATTTATGTATTATACTTATCATCTATGTCATTTGAGTAATTATAATGTATTTTGCTAGATATCGCTTATGATGTGTAGAATTAAAAAGGGTTTTAATTATATTGTCAACATGACATCGATCCCAATGGGGTCACACCAGAAAAGATTTGATTAGAAAAAGGAAATTATTCTAGTATATCATATGGAGATATGAATATGATGATAAGATTAATTATAAGTGCTATAATTATTTTGATCGTCATATGGTATTAGAATAAATGTTATTAGATAACAAATGTAATCTTAGATAAATTTGTTTAATATCTATGACATGTCATATAAATTTATTACTCAACAAAATAATGCATATAATTATATGGTATTGTTATATGGAAATTGGGTCAAACGTTTAAATAATTTTGAAACATGTGATAAATGGCAAAGTGGTTTTTTAGAAATGAAAATTCACATGGCCAACTTTGTGAGAACAAGAGTTGTCCTTAAAATGTACATAAAGATGTGTTTAAAGCCTTATGACTAAGTTGCCCTTTTCACTTTATTTTTGGCTTTATTTACATAAGGGCTTTTGTATAATTAAAATGGCTTTTAATTAAACCTAATTGGTATAAAAGGGAAAAAAGATTTTCATTTTTTTGTTGTTGTTCTAGCTACTACCGATTGCTTCTCTTCTCTCCCATCGTTTCAGCTTTTCTCTTTCTCTTTTGTCTTCCTTCAAGCTGATTATTTTCTTACAAGGCCCAAAATGCTTTTCCATTTAGCTCATGTGTTGAGCATTCAATTATCATTTAAATGGTTTATTTTAGGGATTTTATAGGATAAAATATAACCCATTGAAGCACCATCTAGCTTTGGAAACCTTTGGGTCTTCTAATTGATCTTTGGTGGAAACCTTAGAGTGCATCTCACTTTGTGCAAAGGAGACAAAACCATAAGCAAGAAGACATAGCCATAAGGAAGGAGACATAGCCGTGAGACCTTCTATTTGGTTTGGAGACCAAGTTCAAGGTATAGTGGTTTGTATACTTTAGTTTTGTGTAGGCCAATATTGAATCGATGATTGGGTCCCTAATGTATTCATCATTTTTCCTCATTTTTATGTGGTTTGGTTTAAGTTGCTTTTGTTAGTTTAGATTCATTTTTGTTTTCTTATTTGAAACCAAACCAAACCCCCTCCCCCCAAAACCTAAACACCAATTCTTTTTATTACAAAAGTTAACCGAACACTCTTTGTGGGATCAACCTAGACTCACCACTGCTGTAGTTATAGGTCTAGCTATTTTGAGTAATGTTATAATGTGCTACATCAAATACTGAAAGAAAATTACTGAGCCATATGCACCTATTTCTTTTATTGTATAGTTTAGTATGAATGTTGATCTCATGAGGACAACAACTACTAATGTATCCATCTTTCTAATATATAATATAATAACATAAATTATTAATGTTAAAAAGAAAAATTAACGAAACTAAAATAATGGTAAAAAAATAAGAAAGTAAAGCAATAAGTGAGAATAGAATAACCAGTTGATAAAATCTCTAAGAATGCATTAACTTGTTTTATGAATTTATGTTATAGATTTGAGCCAAAAAAATATTTATATAGTCCTATATCTAGATTTTATGAAACTCTTATGATTTATATCATGACTTATTCATATATATATATATATATATAATCTCAATCTTTATATTTGAAATATGAAATTGAATTTCTACATTCTCTATTTCAATTCCACAAAATATATACTCTTGAACAATTCTAAAAAACCATATTATTGCATTAAATGAAAAATTAAATCAAAATAAAAGGTTTTAAAGTTCATGCCCACCTAAATGTATCCTAATTTAGTTCATTAAAGGAAGAGAAAAACTAATAATAAACAACATAGAAAATAATATAAAAGTATATGTTCTTATAGATCTTGAATCATTATGTTCTTGACTATCTTGATATGAATTATTTTTTCCTCTAAGGTTGTAGATTGACCTCTAGTTATCCTCTCATTCTCTAACATTTCTTCAACCTCTCTTTAGCCTCTCAGGTAACTCTCCTCTTTTTGACAAACATCTCTAATGTAAGACCATGTTGTTCTTTATTTTGCTTAATAGGTCTCTCTAGAATTTCCTTTAATAATCACCACTGATATGAGTCGAGAACATAATATTTTTATATACTTATGTGAGATTGGTAGCTCCTTTATCATAAATATAAGTGTTCACATAGTGAGCATATGTTTTAAGTCTATAACTATGGAACCATGTTTTTGTTCTATTGTGGAATATAAGTCCCTATTTGATCCTTTTTCATATGGAAAATTGTCCTAAAAAGATTAATGCACTAGGGTAGAGCATAAGAGGAACATAAGGTTATGTTCAAGATATGTTATTCAATATAATAAGATATCAAAGAAACCGAAAGGACCAATAGCCTATATAAGACTAAACTGGTGCCATATTTTTCTCATGTCCTAAACATTGGTATATTTTAAACCCATGTTCATCTAAAACTAATCTTAAAGCTCTTTAACTTAGGTCTAATTTGCTTTAATTAATTCCTTCTTCATTATATAGCTAAAATATGGCATGTAATCAAAATATGATCCCAAAGTATTAAATCCTATATAATTTACCTAAATTCAAGGTAAATGCTATTAAAATCATACTAAAAAAAGCCTAATTAGCATTTATTAGTTAAATTTTGTCCATCTTTGGATAAACATATTGACAGTGCGTCGTAACGCTAGTTAAAATAAACTAGACCTACTACTATAGCAGTAGAGAGTCTAGGTCGATCCTACAGAGAGTGTGTGTAAAGTTTACGAAATGAAATTAATCAGTGTTTAGGGTTTTTTAGGGGGGGTTGGTTTTAATAATAAGAAAATAAAATAAAGATAAAATAAATAACAAAAGCAATTTAAAGAAAACATGTAAAAAAATGATGAAAGTGGGGAATTTAGTAGGGACCCGGTTCTTTGATTCAATCTCGACCCACACCCTAATTAAACATTTTTCAATTACTTATTATTCTCAAACCTCTCTTAGAAACTATTAATTGTGGGTTAATAATTAAGCCGATTTTTCCCTTAGGTAGTGTTTAATCAAGATATGATCATTAATTAAACCTAACTACCAAATAACTTAGGACACGATCTCTAGATTCAATTGGGTATTAGCATTACAAATTAGAAAAACAGATTAATAAAGGAATCAATTACATACAATGTGTCATTTAACCTAGATTATGTTATCCCTAATGATTACAAACCATAGTTGCTACAAATGAATTTCAAATATAACAATTAGGGATTATATCAAAATTCTAGCTATAATCCATATGCCTAGGATAACACAATCAATTCAACAAGAGAGAAAGAAACAACAAAACTATGAAATGAATGCTTAACTGGGTCGTCAGTGTTCAATTCACCTCCGAATCAACGTTGGGAAGCTGCCCCTCCATGGGTTTTCTCATGATATAGAGCTTACCTTGCTCTTCGTGCTCTCTTAAAGCTCGCAAAGGTCCCCAGGATTCAACCTAGCCAAAAATACCTTCTCCTCTTTTCACTCTGCTGAAACACCCACCTACTCTTTCGCCACATGTTTATTTATATTTAAAACTAGGGTTTCGAGCATCATATGTGTGAAATTCATGGACAAGACATGTTGAATCATAGGTGTGACTTTAAGTCATGGGGGTGACTACCTAAGTCATGCCTATGCAAGGTGAGTCACAACCATGACATTAAGTTAACAATAACATAAACAATTTCTAAAGAGAGAGTCAACAATAGTCACGCCCATGCAAGGTGAGTCATGACCATGACATTAAGTTAACAATAACATAAACAATTTCTAAAGAGAGAGTCAATAATACATAATGCAGAGTTGCTCAATTGTGATCTTAGACTTCAATTTCACCCACAAACTTGAAGGAAGAAGGATTAGCCCTCCATAGATCTCCAATAATTCATAGTTTTGCCGGCTTTTATGTTCTAAAAGTCATTCATACCTTATTTGGCCACTCATATATCTATTGATATGGAAAACCAAGATTTTGTGAAGATGCACAATTTGATGCATGACCATGCATCCAACCATACATTAAAATAACGCCACTTTTGTTATTATGCATGGCCGTCCAAGTTAGTATACAGTTGTGCATCTTGTAAGTCATGCTAAATCCTTTATTTTTTTGTGTTTTCTTCTCCCATCTTCACTCTAATCCATCTCCTTCTTGTTCCAAAATGATAAATGAGTTTGAACATCAAGAAGATAGGTTAAGAAATGTGCTTTTAACTCATTTTAGCTCTTATGCTTCCAACTTGTACCTAAAACCAAATGTGAACCAAAATGAGTGTCTTAAGCATTTCATACAATGAATTGCTAAGTATTAAGGAGTGAATATATAAACAATAAAGAAAACATCAAAACACAATACAAGAAATGAATCTAGTTAATAATCAAGGAAGCACAAAACCTCATAAATAAGGTTCACAAGAAAATCTAAACAAAATTAACATAAAATTTAAATTTAGAAAGTGCAAAATTTAGTAATTTTTTCTTATAGATTTCACTCTATTCACTCAATTATTTTTTTCAGATTCCTCTAAAAATGTAATATCATATGCTTGCTAATATACCAAATCTATACTACTTAAATTATGTATATATATAAATCAAAAGGTCTTTATTTCTTGGATAAAATAGGACTAAGGTCAAAGGTGAGAAATTTTTGCATAAAAAGGATAAAACCATGGAATTAGTAAAGTATTCGAAATATATATTGTGTAGATAAAGTTATTAAGAACTCATAATTCACATAATACCTATAAATACTTAACCTCTTCTTTCATTTGATCACATTATAAAAAACGTTGAATATTACTGTCATCACATAAATAACTATTGTATGTTCTCTTTTGTTTTTCCATATGCAACGTATTCAAATGTAGACATCTAATACCACTATTCAAATAAAATCCTCACTTTATTAGGTGAAAATTCCCTTTAATTACTAGACACACCCTTATATTTATTTTGTTCCTCTCGTTGAAACACTTTTATTGATTTGATTAAAATGCCTTACTAACCCCTAAAGTTAGGTAAATGTATTCAAATTTAAACTTGAGCTTACATGATGAGTTTTAATAAGAGAAAGGGAGTCTTAAAGCTTAAAAGTGCTAACAAGAGGTCTTTTTCAATTAACTATTTAAGATGATACAATTAATTCAAAGATGATATTTATCCTTTTCATCTATGTGTATATCAATATAATATCAAAACAATTCAAAGCAAGTTTAGAGATAAATCCAAATATAAAAACATCACACATTAAGAAAAACATAGATTGGTATATATATTCTAATCTCAGATAGTTAAAAAAAACTCACAAGGTTAAGTAATTACCAAAAAAATTCCATACTTCCCTTTTAAACTAATTTTAAATGTTAATTGAAGTCCATACCATAAGTTAATTCAACCATTTAACTTTCATACTTAACTTATTTAGCCCTCTAACATGTATAACTCTTTAATTCGTATGGAAAAAACTAAAAAAAAAGTTCTAGTTAAGCATATCCTAAAGCAAATCATGTCCTACATATAATCCTTTTATTTTTCTCAATGTAAAAACTAAAATAAGTGCAAAGAAAAGTAGTTAACACATAGATAATATCACTAATAATTAAATAAATAAATAAAGATATGAAGAAATAGAAAAAGGAAATATGATATCTTAGGTTGCCTTTCAAGCAGTTCCTTGTTTAAAGTCATTAGTCTAACTTAATGCCTCCTTTAGTTGATATAAATTGGGTCCTCAAGGTCCAAATTTTCGAAATTTTCCACTCGGAAGCCTTCATAAAAAGGTTTGAGTCTATGCACATTCACTTTCATCACAGCTCATGTTACTAAACTTTTGGTTTCTATAACACCGTGAGGAAAAACATTAGTAACAATGAAGGGACTAACCCAACAAAAATGTTACTTACCTAGAAAAGAAAACAAATTTATAAGTGGTATAAAGTGAAATTTTGACTAAATTTAAAGTCTTTTTAAAGATCATCTTGTTATGAAAAGACTTTATCTTTACCTTGTAAATCGTTACACTCCCATAAATGTCACTTGAATTTCCTATATTTTTTTAATCGCAACTTCCAATGCTCTTCACTTATATCCATCTTGATGTTGAAACTCTAGATGGCCTAATAAGATTTGTTTTCTAGCTCAAAGAGAGGTAGCATGGTTTTCCAAATACCAACCTATAAGTTGACATTCTAATGGGAATTTTAAATGTATTTCTATATGCCTTTAAAGTGTCATCGAATATAAAACTCCAATATTTTCCATTTGTCTGTAGCATCATTTTAATGATGGAATTGATCTCTTAATTGGATATTTTTTCCTTCCCATTAGTTTATGGATGATAGGTAGTAGACATCTTGTGAGTCACATTGTACTTTCCTAGCAAAGCATTCATATTTCCATTGAAAAAGTGATTGTCCTGATCAGTGTTTAGAGCTTTTGAAATTCCAAACCTAGAGAAGATTTTAGACTTTAAACAAACTGCAACAACTTGAGAATCATCAATCTTTATGACTTTAGACTCTACCCCTTTCAAAACATAATCCATAACTAGAAACATATAAACATGACCAAATGACACAAAGAAGCATTATGGAATGAACACCCGGAGGATTAAAAATTTTTCAAAACAATAAGGCGTTTTGTAACATATCATTCTTTAGGAATCATTAACTACTTTTTGATAATTATCATATGACTTACAGAAGGAATATAAATCTTAAAACAAATTACGATAATAAAAAACCATATTCTATCACTTTTCTAGTTATCTTTTTAGCTTTAAAGTGACCTCTATAAGCATAAGAATGGGAAAAGGTGAGAATATAAGTTTCCCTTTCAAGAACACACATTCTAACCACTCAACTTGTAAAATGTTTCCATAAGTAAGGATCACACAACATATAGTACTTGGCATCACTCTTGGTTTTATCTCATTGAGTTCTAGACAAAATATGAGATAGAATGTTATTAACCAAATAATTCCCCATATGTTCATATCATGGTGATGTAATATTTATAGAGAATTTTTACTCGTTAAGAAACATTTCCTAAAGATATAGTTCATCCTCTAGATAATCCAACCAATTCAATTGATTGGCACATAAACGCATACTCCACTTTTTTCTTTAATTACTAAATTAGATTTACTTAAGAGAAGTATTCACCTTGCCAACCTTAGTTTCGCCTCTATCTTTTTCATTAAATAATGAAGAGTTTCAAGATCATAGTAGATAATGACTTTAGTCATAAGAAAATAAGAATGGAACTTTTTGAAAGCAAAGACAATGATTAAAGTTATTTTTCATTACTAGAATAATTTTTATAGGCAACATTTGGAGTCTTGACAGAACAATAGATGGTGTGAATTATTTTCCAATCCTTTGGCTTAGCACATTTACTATTGTACAATCACTTGTTTCAAAAAATATCTAATCAAAGGGTTGACTAATTAGGGTGGAGGTTAATAGGTCTTGTAGCTTCTCAAATGTCTCTTTATATACCTCATCAAATTAAATGTCACATCCTTTTTTAGTAACTTGAATAAAGGTAATGTTATTGTGGAGAAGTTTTAGATGAATCTTTTATAAAACCCTGCACTTCTAAGGAAAGAACAAACTTTCTAAACATTAATAAGATAAGGTAAAGTTTTGAGACTATTAAACTTAGCTCTATATACCTCAATTTACTAGAAGAAATAATATGGCCTAAAACTATACCATTTTTTAACCATGGAGCACAATTTTTTACAATTAAAATAAAGTTAATTTGTATGTAATTTTTTAAAACAAGTGTAAGATTTTTGTACAAATTATCAAATGAGTCTATATGAATAATTAAATCATCTGTAAAGACTTATATGATATGCTCATTAAAAAATATGCTAACCATACTAATACGAGCATGATTAGCTTAAAAATAGGGCAATCATTTCATGTATGCATGGGGTAATCATAAAACTAGAGTTAGAGGAAAATTGGAGGCAAAAAATTTATCTTAGGTTTAACATGGCCTTCTACATGGGCATTGCCTAAACTATGCCTAACTTCTTAAAGATACAAAACCACAATCCCAAATATGGATATATCATAAAACGTGACTAATGGCATGAAAATGTACAGTTATAGGTAGGTTCTCTAGTGTACATTCATAGGTAGATGCGTATTAGTTATTATTAGAGCTTGGCTCTAAATTGATAATGGTTATTCTTTTTTTATTATTCAAATTATATTATATTCCTTTATTAAAAAAGATTAAAATGTGATCTTTGTGATTCTTTTATATTATATTACATTGCTTCCATTTTAATTAAAAATAAAAAAATTTCTCATCTTATGATCTTTTAAGGTTTGTCTATCTCTAGTTTTATGATATAGATTTTATTTATTTATTTCCATTTTGGTATCATTCATACCAATTTTTCTCATGGTTTTCAAGAAAAAAAAGAAAGAAAGTAGTTCAAGAATGATTACATTAAGAAACTATTTCTAATTATAGATTCAAATTTTTGCTAATCTTTCATTTTTATTTGATTTTTGTACTTCTTACTTAACCCTTGAGTTATTTTATCATCTTAAACAATAGCTCTTAGGTTTTTAAATTTGAAAATATTGATTTCTTGTTTAAGTTTTTCTAGTTCTTTAAAGAACTTTTGAAGGAAGAAATACGAATGGTTTGTTACCTTTAAGAGTAAAACATGTGAGGGATTATATAAAATAAATTCTTTACTAACTTGTCTTCTAGATTTCAAATATGTTTTATAAAGGCATTTTATCATCAAAGGAGGAAAAAGACAACCTATACTTTATACAAGAAATATAATAAAATTTTGAGAGGATGAATATGATGCATACTCAGGTCAAGGACACGATGAAGAGGCAATCATAGTAGATTAATGAATTACAAGATAGATGAAACCCTAAGTCTGTATTGAGGGTAGGCATACTAGGCATAATCCAATAGCCCTAATAAAGGATAATTAGGAAAATTATGAAATTAGTGCTAATGACGTTGACATAGCCTTGAAGGTTAAGAGGGGCATGTTTAGAGCTTTGTGAGGAGTTATGTATAATTAGGAACACATGAGGGAGCCTAGAGTTTAGAAGGAGTGGATGGAAATCTTGACAGCATCAAGATGACTATAACTTCCTATAAGGTGAAAAATGATTTTGAATCTTATTGTAAGGGGGAGATAGAATTGATCTTTGAGTATAGACTTAGATTGAATTAAAGGCTTTTATAAGAAAAAGATTTATATTGAACCATTATTATAAAGAGCTAATATAATCTAATAATTATTCCATAATTTGGTAGGATTTGGTGCTTGTTGATTAGAGGAGAAATTATGAGTGAATTATATAAACTTGCAATTAATCAGACGCTTTGATGAGAAAAAAAAATATTGAGACATTATTATAGAGATTTATATCAGAGGCTGCAATATCTTATCCAAGGATCAAATAATGTGGTAGAATAAAATAAATAGATAGAACTAATGATTATATCCAATATAAAAGAGAACAGTGAAGTGATTATAACATGGTTTTTGGATGGGTTGACTAAATAATATATTGAAGTTAAAACACTATGTAAAGTTGAAAGATATGGTGCATATGGCTATGAAGAAGGAGAGATAGCTAGAGAATAAAGGAATATCTAGGTAATCCACTAATACTAGTGATGATAAGGGTTCTTCTAAAGAAAAAATTGAGCTACCTGAAGCTAATGATGATGTTCACAATCTAAACACAGTTAAAACTATTTTTTAGGTCTCTCAAAATAAAGAGTTTAAATCTTTAGATGGAATAAGGAATATTGCATATTAATGCCCAAATGAAAGGTTACGATCATGAAAGATAATGGAGATGTGGAGACTATAAAGGATTCTGAAGGAAAGAAACCTAGGCCAATACTTAACAATTCTACTGACAAAAGGATAAAGTATATTGTTGAGGCTGAGGTGCTTATCACTTAGAGAGTATTAAGTCTTTAACTATAAGAGGATAAGTTAGGATAAAAAGAGGTAAATCTTATTCCATTCTAAATGTAACATTTATGAGAAAGTGTATAATGTGATTATTAATAAAGGAACTTACACTAATATGTTGACACTAGCTTTATAAAGAAGTTGAGTTTGTCTATTATAAAAAATCCAAAACCATTTAAGCTTAAATGGCTTAATGAATGTGGGGAAATCAAGGTGGATAAGTAGGTGTTGATTTCATTTGATATTGGAAGGCATTAATATGAAGTACTATAATATCATGCCCATGTATATGCCATCTAAATCTTAGGAATTTGATACAAGGACCATAAAGTATGTGTTTAAAATTACCTGTTTTTTTTATAAATCATAAATCCATTACCCTTATACTATTTGCAACATCCCGTTACCCATATTAAGGCTAGAATAGTAAATATGAGAGATTATTAAGAAATTAGAAAGTGCATTTCATACTCATGCCTAATATGTCATACACATACATGTGAATATCGATATTTTTGCACATTAAAATAATTGTATATGCATTCATTGACAAATTTTCGGGTATAATTGATTTTTATAAATGTGATTATTTTGAGAATTGTGGTTTTTATGTGTTGAAAATTTAATTGGAGAGTATATGCATTGATTTAGAATTTTTTTTGGTTAAATTTTGAAAATTTATGAAATTTTGGATATTTTGGACTAGGAAAAATGTCAAGTGGCAAGACAACTAATAAAAGGTAGTAGAATTTACTATCCAATGATAATGGAAATATTGATAAATGAATTTGGGAACTATTGACAAGAGTCATTGAAAATTGGCAGACAATTAGAATAGATTGGACTAGTTAAATAAGAGAAAACAAGTGACACCATAGGAAGTGGACATGTGGCAAGTGACAAGTGACAAGTGTCACTTGCCAAGCCATGCTTCCACCACTTACGACACTCTCTCCTAAATGAAATACCAACCTCATTTTTAATTGTCTTTCACTTACTCATTTGCTCTGACCTATTGTAAATTCTCTTCTTATCTTCTTCAATTTTCTTCATCTATAACACCCATTTCTCACCCTCTTAATGTCAACCTTATTCTCACCTTCAATTTAATACTATCATTTTGCTATCTTCTTCACTTTGTCACAAAAAAAAAACTAACCCTAACATCTTTAGAAGATGAAGATCGTAGGATGCTTAGGTGCTAGGGCTAAGTGACTTTTTGAAGATTTGAAGCTAACTAAAGTAAGTTAAGCTTTAATTATCATGGGTTTGGTTAAATGGAGCTAGAATGATGAGTAACTTAAGATTGATGACTTGATTATGCAATGTTTATGTATGTGTTGTGGGTGATCAAAACCTTATGTAAATGTCTTGATTTTGTATATGTATGATGAGTAATAATTTATATATTGTTATAGCGATGTTTTTGAGGTAGAATGATCATCGAAATGGTGTTAGGATGAGTGAAGAAAATTGTTGATGAATGGGTACATGTATGTGTTCTATTTTTGGTTAATGATCTAATATAGATCATGATTTGTTTGTGAATGATATTGAGTTGAAATGGAGTTCAGAATGAAGAGGAAATGAAGTATAAAATACGTGTTAGGTGTAAAATGTAGGAAGTTATAAAATCTAGAAAATTTGAAGAGAGTGTTGAAAAATGTTAGCGGTAACATTGCCACTGATTAAGCTTCTGTATTTTTGCCATAACTTGTTCTATAGTTACCCGAATAAGATCATTTTGATTTGGATTAAATTAGAGAAATAAGGCTACATTTTTCATGAAGACATAGAATTTAAATTATGTCCTTAAGAGTCTCAAAATTAGACATGAAGTTGATAACTGGGTGCAACAAATTGATGGATGAATGTATATGTTTGTGTTCTATTTTGAGAGTATGAGAATATGTTCTATTTTGAGTGTTTATGATCAAGTATGGAATATTAATTGTGTATGGATGATGTTGACTTGAAATTAAGGTATATTTGAAGAAGTTATCAACTTGAAATGATAGCATTTTGGCAATGTAGTGTGTTGGAGTATGATATATGCACTGTTTTTACTGAACATTCATTTATATTTGGGCGATACCTTAATCTGTGAATATTCAAATTGGATGGATTTTGATCTAGATGAAACTATAGAGATACATATTCAATTTTTAAGAAGAAATTGAATTTGAATTCTGTCATTAAGGGTCTTGAAATTTAGCTTGAAGTTGAGTTTTGGCTTAGGCTATAGCACTACTCGTAACAGAAATCATGTCTTATTGTTATCTAATAAACTGTATTGATGTAGGCCGAATTGGAAAAAGTTGTCTTCACAAAATTGTATCTTATTCTCTTAGCTTTCAATTGGGATAAATTTTGTAATTTTTGGATATTGGAATTGAGAGATATGAGTTGTACAACTTTGACTACCTAATCATACACTAGTCAAAATTTTGAACATGCTCATTCCAAAGTATTTTGAGTATAACTTTCAGAATAATGAACCAAATTGTATGATCTTAGTGTCATTAGAAACTTAAGACATAGGAAAACAATTTTCTAGAAGGAAGAATGGCCAAATTACTCCATTTTCCTAGTCAAAATAATCATGAAAAACTTGATCCGAAAGTCTATTTTTGAAAAAATCTGAAATGATCAATTGAGTTATGAAATTAGATTCAAAGTGTTTTATTGAGGTATAAACCCCAAGTACAAATGAAACGTAAATGAGTTTTTATATTTGAATGTTATTGTGACGTGAATAATGGAAAGATACCTAGGATTGTCATTGAACATGCATTGTGCATTTTCTATATACTTAAGCCCACCATAAAAAAGGGGCCCCATAGCCCCCCTCTTGTAATAAATGTGCTTTGTTATTCTCCTTCTGTGCAACTTTTTCTTCCTTTGTTAGGCTGTGATGAAGATAGAAGAGTATTAAATGTAGTAATAACTATAGATGATGTTGGTGGAGAACGTTGGGGAGGCTGTTAACATTTTCATTTTTCAAGACTAATAAACGTAAGCAACTTCCAAGATTTAATGTTAACTTTTTATACTTATAAATAGTTTTCAAGTATTAGGTGTATTTTTACCTTTTAATATCTTTATTTTTATCAATATATGTATTTAAAGTACTCCAACTCAAAAATCAGCAACAAAAAATTTCACGATTCTATCTTCTGAGTTCTGTGTTTTAGGTTCTGAGTATAATTTAAAGGTAAAGTTTCTTATTTTTAATGTATTTTTAGCTTATTAAATATTTGAATATGTTATAATTAATTTGTAATTTGTCATTAACGTGGACAT
>JANSVA010000008.1:34929627-34946848 GCA_025504915.1 Erythroxylum reticulatum | reverse complement strand
AAGAAAATGGAAATAAATGTTTTCAACTACTTCAAAAATGTGCATTTATTAATCCTTGAATGTTTTGAGAATGTGCTGCATGTTTTACATATAAATTTTGTTTGAAATATGAAAATGATTTTTAAAAAGATATCTAGCTTAAGAAACCAAGTTCTCGAAATGTGCCTTTTTGGGCAAAATGTTTTTCAGTTATAGAAATACATATTATGTGGGTTTGTGGTAGTCCCTTAAGTTAAGTCAAGTGCACTTTGACAAAAAGGCTTCTCCCGCGTACCCGCTAGTGGCCTGGAGCTCCTTCAAGGACTCCTTTAAGTTCATGGCTACGTAAGACCATTATGTAGAATTGCGTAGTACGTTTTGTTTTGGATCCATCAGAACCATTTTGACGTGCTTATGTGCTCATGATAAATTGCAAAAAGTGATGCATACATAATTTGTAATAACGTAAATTTTTGTATTGGAAAGGACTTCATAAATGGTTTTGGTTATTACCAATTATAAATTGTTACCCACAGGCTTAAGCTCACCACCCTTTTCCTCCCCCACATCTAGGTGATGCGCAAGATATCGAATAGATAAGGGTCAGGGCATCACTCTGATTTTTGCTTATTTTATATTTGAAGCAAATTTTGTAAAGAGAGGCTTTAGTTGCATTTTGAGCAAATTATGGATTATGTACCTTTTTTATTTTTGAACTTTAAGGTATGAATGTATTTGCAGCTTGAAATGCCCATTAAAGCTTTATAAGACTCTTATCTTTTGACGCAAATAAAATATAATTTCATTTTTGACCATGACTCTCTTTTAAGTTTGCATATTGCATTTTTAAGTTTCCATAAAGGAAAATTTAGTGTTTGGACTTCAAGGGAAGGTCTAAATTAATCTAGGCTGATATAGGTAAATGTGCCTTCTGGAAAGTTGTAGGTCTCTCTTTTAGCTTTCTAATGGTATATAGTATAGAATTTTCGAACTTCTGGGCTGTAAGTTATGGTCCTTAGAAGGGGAGATGCTTATGCTTAGGAGTATATCTTGGTATTGTCTGTAAAGACTTATCGTTTGTAATGACATCATATCGTCTGTGATGATGTCATTCGTCTTAAGAGATATATCGTTTGTAATGACATCATATCCTTTGTGATGACATCATTTGTCTTAAGAGATGTATCATCTGTGATGACGTTATATCGTCTGTGATGATGTCATTTATCTCAAGAGTTGTATCGTCTGTAAAAATGCTTTGTCTTAAGAGGTGCATCGTTTGTAAAGATGTATCGTCTATAAAGATGTATTGTCTGTGATGACGTTATATCGTCTGTGATGACGTCATTCATCTTAAGAGTTGTATCGTCTGTAAAGATGCTTCGTCTTGAAGAATGTATCTTCTGTAAAGATGTATCATCTGTGATGACGTCATTCGTCTTAAGTTGACTTTTGCTTCATCTTAAGTTGACCATCTGTATTGTCTTAGGTTGACTTTTGCTTTGTCTTAAGTTGACCATTCTCCTTCGTTTGTCTTTCAGCTTCATCTGCCTTTTCCATTTGTCTGTCTTTCAGCTTCATCTGCCTTTTCCATTCGTCTGTCTTTCAGTTTCGTCTACCTTTACCATTCGTCTGTCATTTTGCTCCATCTGTTTTCTGCCTATGTGACCTAAACTTCTCCTTCTGTACACTATTGATCTGATGCTATTGTCTGCTCCATTTTTGACCCTTCAGATGATAAAATCCTCCTTTGAGGTCTTCATGGAAATTGTAGGCCTCAAAGTCTTCTTTCAAACTATCCTAAGATGGTATTAATCCGTTATTGCAACTGACAGTTTTGCTAATTGCCTCAAGATAGGTGCTATAAGATTGAGTTGTTTTCCAAGATTTAAAATTGTTTTGAATTGTTTTCCAAGATTTAAAATTGTTTTATATGATTTAAAACTGTTTTGCATAAACTAAAGGTTTTCAATGATTTTAAATTGAAAGAGTGGAAAATGCCGCTTCAAAAGAGACTTCGAAGAGCTGTGACTCAATCTAGCTCTCACCAAGGGAGCGCAGATGAATCCTATGTCTCGCAGGATGCTGGGACATAGCCTGCTCCTAATTCTGAGGCACCTAGTGTGCAACATGAAGTGCCACCGCCTCCTCCTCCTATGCATACTATAGACCCGCGGTTCTTTCAAGCCTTTGTTCAGGCTTTCACATATGCTATGAGCCAAGGGTCACAAGTGTCGGTGCCTGCTTCAGTAGATAGAAGTGGAAAGTCTGATAAGCTTCACAAGTATGGATCTATGGATTTTAGTGGGACTATAAATCTGGAAGAAGCTGAAGCTTAGTTGAAGAGGACCGAAAGAGTCCTACTTTAGATGAAGTGCTCTGATGAAGAGAAGCCGGATTATGCAGTTAGCTTGCTGTAAGGGGACGCACTTCATTGGTGGGAATCAGTGCCTCACAGTCAAGTTACGCCTTCGGTGTTATCATAGAGAGATTTTGTGGAAGTGTTCAGGAAAAGTACCATTCTAGGGTTTATGTACAAGAGAAGGCAAGGGAGTTTTTGAATCTCACACAGAGGGACATAAGTGTGAGTGAGTATCAATTGAAGTTCACTCAGCTTTCCCAATATGCGGTCAACATTGTGGCGAATGAGGAAGATAAGTGTTGTAAGTTTAAGGCAGGTCTCTATATGGGGATCAAGGAGAAAGTCTTGATCTATAATTTTTGTGACTACCAGCAGTTGGTAGATTCCGCACTCCAGGCTGAGAAGCTGGAGAATATCAAGTATGAGGTGAATAGGAAGAGGAAGAACTGAGAGCAGTTTTTTAGGAAGGGGGTGAGCGCTCCAATACCTGAAAGGGTTGTGAAGAGATCCCGCACACAAAGTGAGGCAGGGAGTAGTGCCTCTGCTAAGAACAAGCAAGCAAGGGCAGTTTCAGTGCAAGCCTCAACAACAGGAGGCAATAGCAGGGTGGAGAGGAACAGGAACATGAATCTCCAATGTGAGCATTGTGGAAAGCTTCACAGAGGAGTGTGTTTCAAGTTACTTAGAGCATGTTTTCGATGTGGAGAGAAGGGACACCTGATCAGGGACTATCCCCAAGTAACAAGATAAGAGGAGTCAAAATTGCAAGCCTCAAGAACAGCAGAAACAGGGGAAACTGGGCTAGTCATCGAGGTAGGTAGTTCTGTCGTGGCAAGGAAGGTTATTCCTCCAAGAAGGCAAACGGGTCAGGCTCAGGCCAGGGTATTTGCTATGACTAGAGAGGAAGTTGTAGTCATACCAAAAGTTGTTATGGGTATGGCCCAGTTATTTAACTCTGCAGTATATTTTTTGATTGATTCTGGCTCCGCACATTCATTTGTTTCTATAAGTATGATTTTTCATAATGTTAAATTGGTGCTTATGGATAGCCCTTTGATTGTTAGTACTCCCTTAGGGAGGAAAGTGATAATAAGTCAAGTGTATAGGGATTGTGAATTGTTTATTGAGGATGCTAACCTTGTAGTAGATTTGCTACCGTTGAAGTTGAAAGGCCTAGATGTGATATTAGGAATGGATGTCATGGAGAAATATTGTGCAAAGTTAGATTATGGCCTTAAAGAGGTAGAGTTTGATCTTGGTAATGATGAGAAGGTGATCTTCAGAGGCGACCGAAGGACACCATCTCCTAAGATTGTTTCTGCTTTGTTAGTAGACAGGATGATAAGGAAGGGGTGTGTAACCTTCTTAGCACATATTGTGGACACTGAGGTGAATGAAGGGAAGTTAGAGGATTTTCCAGTTGTGAGGGAATTTTCAGACGTGCTTCTAAAATATTTACCTAGTTTGCCACCGGTGAGGGAAATCAAGTTTGCCATTGACTTGATTCCCGGAACCGCACCCATTTCAATATCACCGTATAGAATGGCTCCAGCTAAACTGAGGGAGCTCAAGGAACAGTTCGAAGAACTATTAGAGAAGGGGTACATAAGGCCAAGCTCATCACCATAGGGAGTGCCAGTTCTGTTTGTTAAGAAGAAGGATGGAATGTGGCACATGTGCATTGATTATCGGAGACTCAACGAGAGGACTATTAAAAACAAGTATCCTCTACCTTGAATTGATGATCTGTTTGACAAGCTACAGGGAGCAACTTCTCCAAGATTGATCTTAGGTCAGGCTATCATCAGCTCAGAATTAAGGAGTCTGATGTAAACAAGACAGCCTTCAGAACACGGTATGGGCATTACAAATTTTTAATTAGGCCTTTTGGACTGACCAATGCTCCAACTGCTTTTATGGATCTTATGAATAGGGTCTTTAAGGAATATCTAGAGTTTTGTATTACAGATACATAAGGAGTATCTCAGGATTGTATTACAGATACTGAGGGAGAGGGAGCTTTATGCTAAGTTCAGCAAGTGTGAGTTTTGGCTTCATGAGGTAGTATTCCTTGGATATGTGATTTCGAAGGATGGGGTACATGTTGATCTGAGGAAGGTCGAAGCCATGGTGAATTGGCATGCACCCAAGACAGTGTTAGAGGTGAGGAGTTTTCTGTGTCTGGCAGGTTATTATAGGAGATTCGTTGAGGCATTCTCTATGATAGCATCTCTGATGACAAAGTTATTGAGGAAGAATTAGAAATTTATCTAGAATGAGGGATGTAAGAAAAGCTTTGAGGAGCTCAAACGTAGATTGACAAGTGCTCTATTTTTGATTTTGCCAACTAGAGATGAGGGCTATACAGTGTACAATGATGCCTTGAGAAAGGGTTTGGGTTGTGTATTGATGCAAGGAGACAAGGTAATAACATATACCTCGCGACAGCTAAAGCCTTATGAGTTAAATTATCTGACCCATGATTTGGAATTGGCAGTAGTCATATTTGCTTTGAAGATTTGGAGACATTATCTGTATAAGGTTCAGACGGGAATCTTTACTGACCATAAAAGTCTTAAGTGCTTACTGAGTTAGAAAGAATTGAATTTGAAACAGAGAAGGTTGTTTGAGTTGTTTAAGGATTATGATTTGTTGATTAAGTATCATCCAGGAAAGGCGAATGTGGTAGCGAATGCCTTAAGTAGGAAATCCTCTATAACCCATGTCCAAACAATTGTTCTGCTATTATTGGAATAGATGGCTAAGCTTAGAATAAGTTTGAAGTAGGAGGAACCTAATTGTGTTATTGCTACTTTCAGGGTAAGATCGATACTCAGAGAGAAGGTTAGGGAATTACAAGCTCGGGATGTAGAATTAAGGAAACTCCGAGAAGAATTCAGAATGTAAGAAGTCTGAAGTGGTAGTGAGGGATGATGGACTTATGGTTGTAGGAAACTGACTTTATATCCCGAATGTCAAAGAAGTAAAGGATGAAATGCTGGATGAGGCACACAATGTGCCTTATACCATGCACCCAGGTAGCACCAATATGTACATAGATTTAAGAGAGCATTTCTAGTGGAAAGGCATAAAGAGGGGTGTAGTAGAGTATGTAAGTAAGTGTCTAGTGTGTCAGTAAGTCAAAGCTGAACACCAAGCACCTTCAGGAAAGTTAAGGCCATTGTCCATTCTTGAGTGGAAATGGAAACAGGTAACTATAGATTTTCTGATGGGTTTGCCCAAGAGCAGTAGGAAGCATGATGCCATATAGGTCATTGGTGATCGATTGACGAAGTCAGCCCATTTTTTGGCAATTAAACAGACTAATTCTCTGCAAGTACTAGCAAAGAAGTATATCGATGAGATAGTGAGACTGTAAAGGATTCTGGACTCTATAGTTTCTGACAGAGATCCTTAGTTTACTTCGAGATGCTGGGGAAGCTTACAAGAGGCTCTGTGGACCAAGTTAAAATTTAGCACAACTTTTCACTGGTCAAAAGATGTTCAATCTGAAAGGATCATTCGGACAATTGAGGGAATGCTTAGGGCATATGTGATGGATTTTAAAGGAGCATGGGATGAACATTTGCCACTGGTCAAATTTCCTTACAATAATTTGTACCATTCGAGCATTCAAATGGCTCCTTATGAGGCACTATATGGAAGGAGATGTAGAACTCCTATATATTGGGATGAAGAAGGAGAAAGAAAACTAATAGGACCAGAGTTAATTCAGATGACAGTTGACAAGGTCAAGTTAGTTAAACAAAGGCTTAAAGCAGCCTAGGATAGAATGAAAAGTTATGCTGATGCACACCGAAAAGAGATGGAGTATGAAGTCGGTGAAAAAGTCTTCCTTAAGACGACTCCTTAGAAAGGGGTCATAAGGTTTGGCAAGAAGGGCAAGTTGAGTTTGAGATATGTGGGTCCCTATGAAATTCTTGAGAAGATTAGACCACTAGCCTATAGGTTGGCGTTGCCACCGAAATTTTCATGGATACATGATGTCTTTCATATGTCCATATTGAGGAGATATAGATTGGATCCCTCTCACATTATTCAGACAGCTGAGGTTCAGTTGAGAGATGATCTAAGTTATGTGGAGATTCTAGTGGAGATTTTGGACACTAAGGAAAAGGTCCTTAGGAACAAGATGGTTTAATTAGTAAAAGTCTTGTGGAGAAACCATTTTGTAAAAGAGGCCACATGAGAGCCCTTGGAAACCATAAGAGAGAAGTATCTACAACTCTTTAATGACTCAGGTAATAATTTCGAGGACAAAATTCTCTTAAGAGGGGGAAATGTTGGCCCTCGGATTTTTTTTAATGAATAAGCATGATTAAATTAATTTTGGGGTTTTGCTAGATCAAATTATGTTGGATTTAATTAGCGTGCTAATGTGAGTAAGATATTATGTTATAGGTTAAGGGAAATAAAGTGTTAGAATGATAAGATTTCATGAGGGGCATTGTTGGAACATCAATTAAGTTATAAAGTCTTAAAGCATTGAAGGAAGGGCAAAATGGGAAGAAGGAATTGTAGGCTTGGGTTTTAGAAGACAAAAACGTTGGTGGAGAAGAAGAGAAGAGAGAGGAGACAAAAAAATAAGAAATAAGAGAGAGAGAGAGTCGGTGATAGAGAGAAAAAGGAGAGTTGAGCTAGGTTTTAATTTTACTAAGCCATCAAGAGAGGTTTTGAGAGTTAACAAGGAGGGAAAAAGAAAGACGAAGATTAGAACTTCCATTAGAGTCAACAAATTCATTAATCGGTGAAGATTCAAGGTAAGCTTGTGTTAAATCTTTTGGAGTCTTAGAAAAGTTTTGGTTCTAAGAGTGTAGAAAATGCATAAGTTAAAGTATTCTAGGATCAATTCATGTATAAGTTTCTTTGAGTTTCCAATTAAATTTCTTTTTGAATGAGGTTTTTGTTGGAAGGCAAGAGGACCAAGAGGAGAAACATCCTTAAACAAGCTTTCAAGCAAGGAGATTCAAGCTTTTAAGTTTATACATTGCATTTTTAACTTTTTATAAGGGAAAGTTCATGTTTGGACTTCAAGGGAAGGTCTAAATTAATCCAAGCCGATATAGACAAATGTGCCTTCTGGAAAGTTGTAGGTCTCTCTTTTATCTTTCCAATGGTATATAGTAATGAATTTTTGGACTTCTAGGTCGTAAATTATGGTCCTTAGAAGGGGAGATGCTTATGCTTAGGAGTATACCTTGGTATTGTCTATAATAACATCATATTGTCTATGATGAAGTCATTCATCTTAAGAGATGTATCATCTATAAAGACATATCATCTATAATGATGTCATTCGTCTTAAGAGATGTATGTCTGTGATCGCGTAATTCGTATCAAGAGTTGTATCGTCTATAAACACACTTCATCTTAAGAGGTGCATCGTCTGTAAAGATGTATCGTCTATAAAGACGTATCATCTATGATGACGTCATATCGTCTGTGATGACATCATTCGTCTTAAAAGTTGTATCGTCTGTAAAGACGCTTCATCTTAAGGAATGTATCGTTTATAAAGACGTATCATCTGTGTGACATCATTCATCTTAAGTTGACTTTTGCTTCTTCTTAAGTTGACCATTTGTATCATCTTAGGTTGACTTTGGTTCATCTTAAGTTGACCATTTTGCTTCGTCTGTCTTTGCCATTCGTCTGTCTATCAGCTTCGTTTGGCTTTGCCATTCGTTTATCTTTCAGCTTCGTCTGCCTTTGCCATTCGTCTATCTTTCATCTTTGTCTGCCTTTACCATTCATTTGTCATTTTGTTTCGTCTATTTTCTACCTATGTGACCTAAACTTCTCCTTCTGTACACTATTCATCTGATGCTATCGTTTGCTCCATTTTTAACCCTTTATACGATAGAATCTGCCTTTGAGGTCTTCATGAAAACCTCGAAATCTTCTTTCAAACCATCATAAGATGGTATTAATTCGTTATCCCAACTGATAGTTTTGCTAATTGCCGTAAGATAGGTGCCATAAAATTGAGATTTTCCCAAATAAATCTGTCCTGAAATAGAATAAGAGCGTTGTTTTGATATTTGTCCTGGTGCGGGATCGCCACCCTTGTGGAGCACGTGTTCGGATGCACTTAGGATGTCAGACACGTGAACCATGAGGGCGGGGTCCCAACAAATTAGAATTCAATATCAAAAGACAATTAGTATTCTTATGTATCTAATTTAATCAAAATCAATAATCATCTCATTCTGAGGTCTACAGATCAAGGTATAGTCCAATTACCGAAGTATGTTCAGTAAAAATCATCTCAGTTATCATACTTCATCATAGTCACATTTCCATCTTAAATTCATCAATCAATCCACTTTATAAAGTCATAATTTTTGGTGGAGATAAAGATCAATGTATGATGAGTCTATTGGTTCAATTCCCATGTCAATTGGATGTTAGGAGAAGAAGTTATAACAAAAAGTTCAAAGGATGTTCAGAAAACAACCTACTGCAGAAAGCATGGAAGTCGCAGTCGTGCAGGAGATGGACCAACGATGTCATGATCGTGCTGAAGCACAATAGCAACTCGCCAGTCCATACAACAAAGTCATGATTGCGACCTCACTTCTTCATTCACCAAGCAGTCTTCTTCTCTCCTTCTTTCATTTTCATTTTTCCCCAGAACTATACACTTATATATCATCTATACTCATTCACAAAACAACTCAAAATTAGGTTTATACTCCAACACAAAAAGGAGCCGATGCATGCATGTGAAGAAAAAATATTTTCTTCTTATTATAGGAGTGTCAAGGGTGTGACTTGACTTTCTAGTCACACCCATAAACATCACCAATTCTGCATTTCTGTAGAATTTTCTTTCCCTTTCATCTTCACTAAAACCAATTCTAATACATATTTTCTGCATTTCCACACCCTTTGCAACTTATCTAACTCTAAAACAACTCAAAACTTCAAGAATCAAGATCAAACTTCAAAATCGAAAGTATAGTCTGAGCTTTCTCTCTCTACTGCTACGTTATTCCATTAAAACCCATTCATCACAGCCACTCAAATCATCTGAAACCTTTCTACTTCATTATGTTTCTGTTTAAGTTACATGCAATTAGTGTTACAACACCTACACAATATTGTCAACTCATTCGAAATATGTTTCTTAACTGTAAAGTCATCTCATCATCACTTTCACTGTATTTACTCCACACACAACTCATGCATGTGATCATTTTCAACACATAAAACATCATCCAACTCATGCATGTATTTATTTCCAGCACGCAAAACATTATCAAGATCATTTACATAGTACCCAAAAAAATAAACCACAACTTACTTGATTTTCCTGAGAATTCTTTAACAGAGAGAGTGGAGACAGGGTTTGGTGGCAGGTAATAACAAGACCAGAGAGGAGCAAATTCCTAACAGGACTGAATTGTTTAATTAGTAAACGTTAACAATAAAGTATAATAAAAAATAGGAGTCGGAGAAGAATGTTCTGTGATTTTCGATGAACACCTACCTAATTCGAAGAATAATAGAAACTACAGTGTTCTCAAAATTAACCACGTATCCTCTTTGTATGAAACACATGTGTCACCAACTTAATTTGACATATGTCTCACTACCATTAGTCCTTTTTCCAATATTTTCCTAGTCCTTGAATACCACAATTTAGAAATTCCTAAAATTCACTAAAAATTCTGAAATATTACTAACAATCTCCAAATAAATTTTCATCACTAATAAACTACAATTCTCATTTTAATTAGAAATTTAAAACCAATTATACCTAAAAATGTCAATGAACACATGTACAAATATTTTTCTGTGTCCAAAATTGTATATGCACATATGAGTGAAAACTCAATTATACAAAGCATAAAGTGCACTGAAATTCCTTAATATTCTAACCCCTAATATGGGGTGTTACAATTCTTCCCTCCTTAAGAAAATTTCATCCTCGAAATTCATACCTGATCCGAATAGATGTGGATACTGAGCTTTCATGGTTTCTTCAGGTTCCCATGTTGCTTCTTAAAGTCCATGATATTGCCAGAGTACTTTTTCCAAATGGATTTGCTTATTCTTAAGTTGCTTGACTTCTTGGGCTAATATAGAAACTAGCCCTTCTTCATACGACAAATACGGTTGTACTTGAATTTCTTGTACTAGAATTATATGTGTCATATTAGACCAATATCTTCTTAGCATAGAAACGTGGAACACATTATGTAGCTTGGCCAATTCTTCAGGAAAAGCCAACTGATAAGCTACTGGTCCAACTATTTTAAGAATTTCGTAAGGGCCAGTATATTACGGACTTAATTTACGCTTCTTACCAAACGGTGACACTTTTAAAAACACTTTATCGCCTACCTAATACTCAATTTCTCTCCTTTTTGGGTCAACATAAGACTTCTACCTATCACTGGCAGCTTTCAACCTTTTTTGAATAATCTGAATTTTTCTTCAGTATCTTTCACAATGTTAAGCCCGATAATCTTGTTTTTACTCAATTCGGTCTAACATATAGGAGTTTTATACTTCTTACCATACAATGCTTCATAAGGCGCCATGCTAGTGCTCATCTGATAACTGTTGTTATAAGCAAACTCCGTCATAGTCAGATAATTATACCAACTCCTGGGAAACTCTAATACACATCCCCACAACTTATCTTCCAATATCTGAATAACTTATTTAGATTGTCCATCTGTTTGGGGATGGAAATTAGTATTAAACTTAATTTGAGTACCCAATGGTTTCTGTAAACTTTTCCAGAATCTCGAAGTAAATCAAGGATCACGATCAGAAATAATTGACAACGGTACTCCATGCAATCTCACTATCTCATTCACACATAAATCCGCAAGTTTATCCAAAGAATTGTCAGGACGAACAGGCAAAAAATAAGCAGATTTGGTAAAATTATCAACAATCACCTATACCACATCATGATTCCTTTGAGTGAGAGGAAGTTTAGTGACAAAATCCATGGTAATGTTATCCCATTTCCACTGAGGAATAGAAATAGGATGTAACAAACTGGATGGAACTTGGTGCTTAGCTTTAACCTACTGGCATGTTAGACATTTTATTACATAATCCACAACATCTTATTTCATACATAACCACCAATAATTCTGCTTCAGATCCTGATATATCTTGTTTCTCCCAGGATGCAAAGTAAAGATTGTATTATGAGCCTTAAATAACAACTTTTTCTTCAGTTCATCATTAGATGGCACACATAACTGACCTTTATAATATAATTCACCATCTCCTTTCACAGAGAAATCAGACTGATTACCTTCCTAAGTAGCCAAGATAAGTTGTTGTAACTTATCATCAGCTCTTTGAGCATCACAAATTTCTTGTCTTAAGATAGGCCTTGCTTTCAACTGAGTTATTAAAACTCCATTAGATACAGATTTCCATTCACTCTACTTAAGTGATAATGCTGAAATGGTCTTCTGACTCAAGGCATTTGCCATAACATTAGCCTTATCCGGATGATAATCCACAATACAATCATAGTCCTTAAATAGTTCTAACCAACGTTGTTATCTCAGATTGAGTTCTTTTTGGGTAAGCAAATACTTCAGACTCTTATGATCTATAAAAATTCTACACTTTTCACCATAGAGGTAGTGTCGCCAAATTTTAAGGCAAAAACTATTACTACAAGTTCCAGATCATGAGTAGGGTAATTTTATTGATGAGTTTTTAGTTGCCTAGAGGCATAAGTAACTACCTTTCCTTCCTGCATCAAAACACAACCTAAACTAGTTCTAGATGCATCACTAAACAAAACATACTCCTTACTAGAAATAGTTTGGACCAATACAGGAGCCTCGGTAAGCATACTTTTCAGTTGGTCAAAACTACTATGCCATCTATCAGATCATTTGTACTTCACTCCTTTCCGTAAGAATTTAGTTAAAGGGGATGCTATCACTGAGAACCCGTTAACAAACTGAAAGAAATAACTAGCCAGACCCAGAAAACTTCTCACTTCTGTCACATTCTGTGGTGGCTTCCAATTAACAATTGCTTTTATCTTACTAGGATCAACTGTAATTCCTTCAGAAGAGACAACATGCCCTAGAAATGATATCTTCTGAAGCTAGAAATCACAATTACTCAGCTTAATATACAATTGTTTTTCCTATAGGGTCTATAATACAATTCGGAGATGTTTAGTATGATCCTGTTCATTCTTAGAATAAACCAAGATATCATTTATAAACACCTCAACAAACTGATCCAAATAAGGCCTGAACACTCTATTCATCAGATCCATAAATACTTCTGGAGCAATAGTTAACCCGAATGGCTTTACTAGGAATTTATAATATCTATAACAGGTCCTAAATGCAATATTCGGTGCATCCACATCCGTTACCCAAAGCTGATAGTACCCTGATTGCAAATCTATCTTTGAAAACACTCCTGCATTTGTTAATTGATCAAATAAGTCTTCAATCCTTAGAAACAGATAATTATTCTTCACTGTGACTCTATTCAATTGTCTATAATCGATGCACATCCGTAGTCTTCCATCCTTCTTTTTAACAAACAACACTAGGGCTCCCCACGGTGACACACTGGGACGAATAAACCCTTTATCTAGAAGCTCTTGTAACTACACCTTCAACTCCTCCAGTTTAGTAGGAGCCATTCTGTACGGTGCTCTGGATATAGGAGCAGTTCCAGGCATAACTTCAATAGATAACTCCACATCCCTTTCAGGAGGGAGTCCAGACAATTCCTCCAGAAACACATCTGGAAACTCATTCACCACTGGAATATCTAGCAATTTACCAATCTCCTTCTTAGAATCAAACATAAAAGCTAGATATGCTTCACGTCCCTGCCTGAGATGCTTCTGAGCTTACATAGTAGATACCACATTAGTTAAAGAACTAGTGCAAACACTATGCAATACTATTTCAGACTAATCAGGCCTCTTGAGCATAACTGTCTTAGCATTACAGTCAACTACTGCTTGATGTTTGGATAACCAATCTATACCTAGAATCAAATGAAATTCATGAAAAGATAATCTAATCAGATCTGCTATATACTCATTTCCTTAGATCAGAATAGGACAGTTCCTATACACATGATTAACCAACACACTACCACTTAGAGGATTGGTTACATATATGTCATACTCTAATTAATCTATAGGCATTTCCTTATCAGACATTTCTCCACCACAGATATAAGAATGAGTGGATCTAGGGTCAATCAATGCATGCATTTTAGAATTAAAGAGAGAAACAATACCAGCAATGACGTCTAGTGTGTCTTGATCCTTACGAGCTTTCAGTGTATAAGCTTGAATCGAAGCAGAAGGCACAACTTGTCGATTCATGATTTCTGAGTGATAAATCAGGTTAGTTCTGTTCTAATTATATCCTCCTCGACCTGTATCTCATCCTTTATTCCTAGTAGATACATGGGAGACCTCCCTATTGGATTGTGATGTCTAAGCCTGTTCGAGAGGGCAACTAACTATTAGATGCTAAGTATTTCCATAACAAAAATATGCTCCTGTAGTCCTCCTCAAACACCCAAATGATGCATAGAACAATCAACGAACTCTGGGGGATTAGAACCTGGGCCTCTAAATGACCCCTTACTAGAAGTAGTTCTTGAGGGATAATTTTGTGACCCCCTCCGAGCTACAACTCTCTGAGTAACTTCTGGTGCAGAAGAAGCACCTTCTCTACTTCGTTTGGCCAAGGACTGACCTCCTCTAACAAATCCCCTTTGCTGACTCCTTTCTCTTCTGATTGTCTCTTGCCTCTCAATCTTTATAGCAGCTTGTACTAATTAATGGTAAGTCACTTATTGCAATACAGTAAATGTTGCTAGATGCTCCTTAATGGAGTCATGCAAAACATCCTTAAATTGGTGACATCGGAACTCCTTAGTAAGCACATATTCAAGGGCATACTTACTGAGTCAGTTGAATTCCCAATCATATTCAGCAACTGAAAAATTCCTCTACTTTAGATTAAGAAATTGCTTTCATTTATCCTTTCTATAAGCCTCTATCACGTACTTAGCTTTAAATTCTTGGGCAAAGTAATCCTAAGTCAGGGGCATCGATAGCTGAGGACCCTTCAGAACAAACTTCCACAATTCATAAGCTACTTCCTGCAGAAGGGAGACAACACAGTGCACCATCTGCTCCACTCCATACTTCTGCAGGTAATTAATTGGAACCTTAGGTTCAGTCATACGATGCAGTAACGTCATCATATCTTGGGAAAGCTTAAACAAAGCTTCTCCTTGAGTTGGAGGAGGAGGTGACACCTCAGCTTCACCTCAATTGAGTCTAGAGGGTCAGATATAGATGGATGAATTTATTTCGGATGATTGCTCTCAGCAACTTCGTCAACAGCATCGTGTGATCCTTCCATCTTTAATTCTAGAATCAAAACATGGGATAACTACATTATGCCAGACACAACTTTTACAAACAAGTATAAGTAGTAGTTAAGCGTAGTTAAACCAGAATCACCTAAACCATCTTTGATACCAAAAAGTCTGATGCCCAAATACCCCTGGGAGGATATGTGGATGCCACACAAGACAGTAAAAACAAATCAAAACATTTCATGGAAACATAGCATTCAAAATCTTCCATTAAAAGCAATTCAGATAAAAAATTTATCATATTATGTGCTAAACTTAAAACAAACTTGTTTCAAACCATACATACATTGTATCATATGAACTTAATAAAAATTTTGTCCGAAAAATTGAAATCAGCCTGAAATTAGTTATTACAAAAAATTACAACAATTCAGAGTCATATACTTTATATACAAGCCAAAATAAACTCAAAAAACATTTTTGATCAAAATAAGACTCAGACTTCATTGGCTATTGCGGTTGACTCCTCCCAGTCCTTAAGTCCTTCTCTTTAAACCTACAAGGGGCAAATCCACGGTGCTAAGCATATAGCTTATTGAGTAATAACTAATCTACATTAAAAGATTTCTTTAACAATAAATTAGACATAATGCATTTCAAAATAGATTTTCTGATTAATAGAACTGCATAACATAAGAGGGTATAAACCCTTCAAAATCAGAAGACAATTTTTTTTGTTTATATCAGAATCAAATAGATATTAGAATACAAAATTAGATGATTGTTAAATCCATTTACAGAAGCAGGTAATGGGAATTATATAGAAGAGACCAAAATCTCGACACTTGAGAGTCATAGAAGAGACTAAAGTCTCGACACCGAAGTGTCAATAACAGAAGACATCGAAGTGCCATTAATAGAAGACACCTAAATGTCAGACACCGAAATGTCGCAGAAGCAGCTGTAGACCCTTCTAGGCATACCTATTTACCCACATCTAAGACTTAATATATTCAAAAATAGAAATGTTTGAAATTCAATTCACATATCAATCAATGTTTTCATATAATGTATTTAAGCATATCACATTCTTACAGTTTTGCAAATCATTTAATGTTCCAAATCAATAGCAAACAAAACAATCAAAGCAAAACTATAAAAAATTACTTACTAAATTACTTATACATACTCAAAGATCAGTTACAAATATTTACTTACAATTGAGTTCATCTAAATTACTTACAAAAGCTCCCTTATTGCTTATTGCCTTGAAGTCCCGATAACATCTGGAATCGGTCGCTCTATGGGTTCCTTTAAAACATTTAGTACAAACACATATCACTATTGTTTAGGATTAAGAATTCATTAATGCACATTCATGTATATTGAATATGTATGATGCATGGTCATGACAAATTCTAGGTTTCTTATCCTTAAATCTTGTCACATTGTCAATCATATGAAACCATACTCAATTGCTTAGTCCAGACTTATCTCACAACCAACTTTTGGGTGCACTTTGCTCAATTATTATCATCATGAAGATGAGGTAATTTGATAATACTTCCTCATAAAATGTTGTTCTCCGTTTTCTTAAGTTTCTAATGAGACCAAGATCATTTCATTTGGTTCTATATACTGAAAGTTATACTTAAAAGATCTCAGACTATACTTAAGCTTCAACAAAATTTTTATCTAAACTTCCAATCAGATTCTGAAATTCTTAAAGGAAGAATTAGAATTAATATCTATATACAATCAGTATTATTATGTCTCTAGTTTAATCAAAATCAATAATCATCTCATTCTGGGTTCTACAAATCAAGATACAGTCCAATTAACGAAGTATGTTTAGTAAACATCCTAGTTATCATACTTCAGTGGTCATATTTCCATCTTAAATTTATCAATCAATCTACTTCAGAAAGTATTAATTTTTGGTGATGATGAAGATCAATGTCTTATGAGTCTATTGGTTCAATTCCTATGTCAATTAGATGTCAGGAGAAGAAGTTATAGCAAAAAGTTCAAAGGATATTCAGAAAACAACCTACTTCAGAAAGCATGGAAGTCGCAATCGTGCGCCTGCACAACCGTAACATTCTAGATGGACCAACGATATCACGACTCGCCAGTACATACATCAAATTCATGATTGTGACCTCCCTTCTTCTTCATTCACTGAACATTCTTCTTCTCTCCTTCTTTCATTTTCATTTTTTCCCCAAAACTGTACACTTACATATCATCTCTACTCATTCACAAAATAAGACAAAATTAGGTTTATACTCTAACACAAAAAGGAGCCAATGCATGCACCTGAAGAAAAAAATGTTTTCTTCTTCCTACAGAAGTGTCACGGATGTGACATTTCCAGTCACACCTGTGAACATCACCAATTTTGCATTTCTGCAGAATTTTCTTTCCCTTTCATCTTCATCTAAAAACTTTCCTAATGGATATTTTCTGTATATTCATACCCTTTGCAACTTATCT
>JANSVA010000008.1:34906500-34923911 GCA_025504915.1 Erythroxylum reticulatum | reverse complement strand
TGTCTCATCTTCCACTTGTCATTTATTTCATCTCACACATATATATTCTCAATCAAATAATAATTGTGGGGGCATAATCCATATGAAGCTTAAATCTCCATTTCCACAGATATATTTTCATACTGGACCATAAATTCTTATATCGATAACCACACAACCATTCTAAGTCCAAGTTCAACCTTTCAAGGTCATATCAACTTGGCCTATACACTTTAATCTCATCATCTCTACTTATATCCTCATTTTTCCTCAAACAATCCATGACAGTGTATTCACATTTATATCACATTCGAGGATATATCAACCGATTGCAATTTCGATTTCATATTCAATAATACATCCATCGATACAATTTCACTTAATCTTTATCTCTTATATCCATCCGTATACTATTTCTTTTCCCATATATATATATATATACTCAACCAATCTGGAATTTCCGATGCATAATCATTATGAATTTCCAGTCTCAATTTTTTCCCTAATATCCCCTTGTACTGAATTACAAACTCTTAGCACAATACTCACATAACCATTCTGGTTCCAATTTTATACTTTTGTGATCATATCGATTTTATGATTTCATTTCATTATGCCTGTACACTTTAGTCTCCTTTCTACTTGTATTCTCATTTTCCTCAATCAATCCCCAATAACATACCTATTCACATCTATATCACCTTCAAAGGTACATACCCCCATTGGAGTGAACCGTTATCCATTATACAAAACCAAATACTATTTGTTATTTCCAAGATGTCCATAAACCTTTATTTTTGTACATTCTGTCAGATCATCAATTTTCTCAATATATATAACCACTAAAACTCTTAAGGAAATGCTCATGCATGTGACTCATACTAGGGATCAGTTGCCGTAGTCTGTTATGACATGACTACTGTACATACGCATATAACCTCACACATATTTCAGAATGCCCATATAAGATACTACTTCTGGGCTCCGATACCACATAAATGTAGCACCTCACTTCCGTAAGACCCGAACCCGATATCGATGTTGATATTCGAGTCTATGTCCCACGAGGGTGGTGTACTAAAGCACTCAAAATCACAAAAGTTGGTATAAATTTTTTTTCTTTTTTATAACATAACATGCGAAATACATACTCAAATTAGCCCCACATTCATTCATCAACATTTTCAATTAGCACAGTTTTTAATAGTCATTTCGACCCTTCACAAATACAAAACACTTGAATCATTTCGGAATATCAATTTACACAAGAAGGGCGGAATACATAATTCGATACATAAAAGATAAAGAAATGCAATGCAGACGCGAACAGATCCCGACCTCTATTCTTCACTTGCATGCTGTAGGTATACTCCCGTTGGCCCAACGAGGTATTCTTCTAAGTACTGAAAAATATTTGCAAATTTTGGGTAAGTTTTGTGAACTCAATGAGTGAACCATCATTGATGAGTTCACCGGATCGAACACACATATCACATATTTCACCAATATTCATTTAGGTTCAATCTTATAATGTTATATGTATGAGACTCACATTCGTTGTTGTTGTTGTGACCGAGTGCCCATCACATACTTAAACACAATTTCTATCCCATAAGGCTCAATCGGAATAGAATCATAGAGCATAACTCTGTACGCAAAACATATATCATGGATCAAAGCTCTACATGGAAGCACTTCATTGGCCGCTCAAGTCACTACACCTTTATCTGAGCATACATTTTATAAAATGCACCACATACGGATTATGTCATATCAGATAATCACATGCGATATTTAATCAGAAACTTATTATCATCGGACCTAAGTCTGGCATTCAACTCTCATTAAGAATTCACACATCATACAGGATTTCAGATCCAAAACAATGCACTTCCATTTCCCATATTCACATAAAAAACTCCTCGGACCTTAAGTCCAGAATTCAAATCAAATCACAAACAACCTATAATTGGAAGCTAAAACCTCAAAATAATTCAAAGCAAATCAATCCTACGAAATTATCTAGGTTGACTCACAGTATGCTCCCGATTAGCATTTTCTTTCAATTTCTGGGAATGCCTGAATGCGGACACTAGACCTGCATAACCTATTTATGCAAGACACTCATTATACACTCATCAATAATTGCACAAGTAAAAAAATTCATTTATGCACAATTGTAATAATGGACCATGTCTAATGCATGCTCAACGACAATCCCGGGCATATGTTCTAAAACACATATTATGCTCATTCCCATTTCATAATTCATAGGTGTCTAATTGAACTTAGACTTACACTTTATTTGTACATGATTTTTCTAAATTCTCCTTTCAATCTTTATCCTTGAAATATCCCTAGCTTATTCATAAGCTTACACCTCAAGAACACTTGATTACTTTATATCATAACTTAATTTCTTATCATCTCTTTTCTGACCTCATATGGTCTCAAAATATCAAAATTATCATCCAATAGGAATCCAATTGAAAATCTCATAATGCAAAAATCATTAAAATTGATTCTAGAATACTTGAACCCAACATTTTCTAAACTTAATGAACTAGAATCCTTCAAAAAAAATCTAGAAGATTCAAAATTATCTCACCTTCATTGTTTACCAAATGAAGGAATATTTAGCTCAAAAGGGAAGCTCTTCTCTTCCTCTACTTGTTTCCCTTCTTGATCTACTCCAAAATCTCTATTATAGGCTAGGGAAGTTGAAACCCTAACTTGTTTTCTCTTATTTCTCTCTTTCTCTTCTTCTCTTTGTACTTCTCTCTCTTTTTCATGACATTCTCTCTCTTTTCTCTAGAATTTTCGTTCTTCTCTTCTACTTCCTTCCATTCACGTTTTTCTACTCCATTTATAGGCAAGACAACACTTCTTCTTCCATTTACGCCCTTAATGATTGAGAATTCTCATTTTCCCTTCTATTTATGCCTTATGTCTTTTACACATAAGTGTCTTGCCAAAAACACCCTTGCATATTCTAACATAACACTTTCTTCTAGAAGACTCTTCTCTACTGTCTTAAGTTTCCAATGACACCAAAAGCATTCAATTTGGTTCAGCAGTGTGAAAGTTATACTTCAAACATTTTGGGACTGCTCTTGTCCCAAACAATGTACTATGCATAACTTCCATATGAAATTTAAACATATTATAGCCTGAATTAGATTTCACGTTATACATACCATATTGTAGCTACATGTCTCTAATTTACCACAAATTAGAAATCATCCCATTTGGATTTGTAGAGCTCTAGAAATTAGAAAAATGCTGAAATATGTTCAGTGGAATAACATCAATTCATACTATTTAAGAGTACACTCACTATACCCGTCCCACGTTTTCCACTAAATCTTTCTCGCTTCATTTTAGATGGCTATGATTTTTGTTAAAGATATAGATCAATGTCTTACAAATCTAGTGATCTAAGAATCAAGTCATTTGGGCATCTATAAAAGGAGTTATGGCCAAAAGAATCAAACATAGCTTGGTTCTCAATCATCTTGAACCTCTCTTGGGAAAATCAATATAACTTTCTGTGGAAATTTCTTATTGAGGTTTTCTTTTAATGGTTTGAAAGAAGATTGCAACATCTACAACTCTTATGAAGACCTTAAAGACCAATTATATCATCTAAATGATCAAATTTGGATTAGAATATGTTATAGCCAAAATGAGACGATGCTGACATCATGAGACGATTGCTGACGTCATTCAGAGACGAAGCAAAATGAGACGATCAAACTGAGATGCAAAAAGTCAAAATAAGACGATGAACAGTAACTGAGACAATAGGATGAACAGTAACTGAGACGGTCAAACTGAGATGCAAAAAGTCAAACTAAGACGATAAACAGTAACTGAGACGATAGGATGAATAGTAACTGAGACGCAAAAATTCAAACTAAGACGATGAAACCTCATAACTTGTAATGTTCGTATCTTTCAACTCCGTTATCCAAAATTTACAAACTTTATATCATTAGAAATCTGGTAAAAACATATACAACTTTAAAGGAGATAATTTTGCCAAAATCTATATATATAAATCCACATTTTCTCCCGAAGTCAGAACACGAATTTCACCTTCAGCTCCCAATGTACTGGACCCAGTTTTCACTTCATGACAAATTTTAAGACTCTTAAAGATAGAATTGAATTTCAATGTTTATATAAGAAATGTATCCATATATCTCTAGGTTAATCCAAATTAAGAATCATCTCGTTTGGACAACTAGAGAAAACGTTGTGGCTAAAAGACTGAAGCATATTCAGGGAACATTTTCCATATCACTACCAATTTTGTTTCCACGTCTTTCCTTATCTCAACTCATACCTAGATCACTCTTTCCACTTTCTCTACTTCTCATTTTCAATAACATCACATTTAAAAACAATCATGCCCAGAAGTTGTCAATGAATGCATGTACACTTATTTTTGTGCAAAGATTCAATATTCATGTGCATATATGCTAACATTATGCATGAGCAAGAAAATTGCATTTCCTTAATCTCTCTTTGAGCTTAGATGCATTGAAATTTTAGGTCCTAACCCTTAATATGGGGACGGGATGTTGCACATATAGTAGCATATGACGAAGTTCACTACTCGCGAGGTGGAATCCTTATCATTGAAGCCCCTGAGTGTGTAACTGGGAGGTTTTATTTAAAAACAGAAAATAGAGTGTGAGCTAAACGAGCTTAATGAGTGATATTGGTTTCCATTAAAAACATTTATACAAATATTAACCTCCATAAAAGAAAACAACTTATTTTCTTTTCAAGTAATAACTAATGTTCTTACAAAACACATTCCTTTCTTTTCATAAGAACAATGCGCATTTAAAACAAAACATAAATATTTTTCTAAGATCAAGTTCCTCTCTTGTCGTAAAGTAAACAGTTAAGGCAATCAATATTTTCAAGATCTTTTTTTAAAACATACCCATCACAAATTTTCTTTTCTATCTGGTACCCTTAGGTGTAAGGCCATAATGCTGGTTCTGCATTGCTTACCTATGCCTGGTTAACCTCTATGTACTGATTGTTATAAAGCTGTTTTTGTATCACTTACCCATAACAATGCTAGCACTATGTATAAACAAGTGGTTACAGAGTTGGTTCTGCATCACTTAACTATAATAGTGCTAGCATAATATATACTCCACACATGCAGAGGGTGACTCACAAGACATACTGACAGACACAACACCACCCATGTTAATGACAAATGCCCTTAAATAGCACTATGCATGTTAGGACATACTCTAATCGATATAATAAAATGTATAAAGACCTAACGAAGTACCACAAGCTAAATCAAAATTAATACATGAGTGCGCCTCATTTCAATGCCAATTAAAATCATATTCAAAATCTATTTCCATGATAATTTAAAGCATATGCAAATTTCAATTCAATGCCAACTCAAAGTATATGTACGTCTTATTGGCTTTCAAGTGCATCCAAATCTCAATTCAATGCTAAATCAAAGAATATATAAATATCATGCAAATTGTCTTTTAAATTCAAGTAGTAGCACCAATGAAATTATTCATAAACATACTTTTCATAGTAAGGTAAAAACCATATTTAAAAAATAATTTAAAGATACACTCACAGTTTATCATTTATTGTTAACCACCCTCACGTGTTCGGTGCTTTTCCATTATTGGTACTGAGTTTGCAGTGACAAGAAAACTTTATTGTCTTACTCAACTATATGAGGGAGACCCCTGAAGTTCCTAAACTTGCCAAATACTTCCATAACTAATCACCTTGTTCTACAAATTTTATGACAAAGGACTTAGCCAAAATCTTAGCATTTAGTAAGATTAAAATTTTGTTTTCTTTTCATTCAACCATTGAACAACGTCTATAATTTATATATATTGTCTTCTTTCCATTTAAATAATGTACATAATGTATATATATGTTGTTTTCCTTGCATCAAACCATTAAATTATGTACAACATACATGCTTCCATTGAACAACCATTGGCCACATATAAGGTATATACATACTGCCAATTAATAACCATTGAAGAACATACATAAGATATGGATATACAAGTTGTTTTTCTCTCTAATCTTATCATACCAGTTTTCTCTTCATTTAACCATGCAATCAGGTCAAACATTCATGCAATTAGTAAAGGAATTCAGGTTCCCAACTTAAGCACTCACGTGACCAACTAAATAGGATGGACAAGAGTGATTTAGCATATCAAAATCAGGAGGTAACGTGCTGTCCATCTTTTCCCTGCATGTAGTTGGCGTTGATGAAGATGTTGTCCATGATAGGAAGCTTAAGCACCATGCAAAAATTATTTTCTAAAAGAAATAACTTGGAAGATCTATGTATGAAAGGAGCAGCTACAATTATTCATTATCAATTTTGGTCCAAAGGAGAAGTAAAACATCAGTGGAATGAAGGTGGAGCAGCTCCTCAATCATCTTTATATAAGTTACACGTTGAAGAGGGTTGTCCAACACGTTGCAAGGTTAGTTTCCAATATATGTCCATTAAGTTAGCTCTTACCATCTTTGTTTAATTAATCCATTAACTCCTTACATCATCTAAGGAAATTCTTGTCTCCTATACATAACAAGATGTTTTGATTTTGTCTCACAAAAATGACATATGTCCACACCATTAATTGGTCTCATTTGTAATGAATTTTATGTCCCCCACATGTACTCCTTCATAAATGTGTAAGTATGAGGTTTTCATGCATTCTTGTTCCAAAATAATAAGAACTTCTTAATGTACGTGAGAGCTGCCACTTAAGGCTTATTCACATGTACATGTATTATTTCTTGCTCAAAATAATTAAATGGCTTAAGAAAAATCTCTCCAATTTTGGTAGAAGTTTCATGTCCACTTATTAACATGTTGTACCTAAACATATCAACATATAAGTTGAATCGATTTATTTTAAGTATCCTTAGTTATGGCTGATTCTCTCACACTTGGTTTACTTGGTTAATATCTTATGTTTCAGCCAAAAAATGTTTCCAATTTACTCCACGATAATTTAAAACATGGTCAATCTTGATCTATTATAAATTCATATGATCGAACTTATTTTTTAGTCCATTTCCCTACCAGTCATCTCCAATATTTTCAACTATCATTTGAGTTTAATAGTTGTCTCAAGTATTGTCAAATCATTCAGGGTTGGGTCCCCCAATTCACCTTTTAACAAAAATAAATTTTACATTCACCGAACCACCGTTCACACGAAATGAAATTTTACAGACACTTGAAAGGAAAAGTTTGGGGTTTTACAATCACCCCTCCTCACAAAAAAAAATTGTCCTCGAAATTTAATCAAGCTTACTATGACATGCTTAAAATAAATGGGGATATAATGAATGCATTTTGTGTTCGGGCTCCTATGTAGCTTCTTTTACTACATGATTCCTCCACAATATTTTAACTAAAGAAATAATCTCATTATACAAAACTAAGTCTCTGCGGTCAACAATTTGCACCGATTCTTCTTTGAAAGTGAAATTTTCCTTTAAAATCATTACGTGCTCTGTGATTACATGAGATGGATCAGATGCATACTTGCAAAGCATAGACATATGGAAGACATTATGAATCCTCGCAAGTTTGTTTGGTAACTTTAATCGATATGTCGTTGATCCAATCCTTTCTATAACATCATACAGTCCTAAATAACTTGGACTTAATTTACCACATTTCTCAAATTTCAATATGATTTTCTAAGGGGAAATCTTAAGAAATACCTCATCTCTAATTTCAAATGCAAGATCTCTATGATGATTATCCACAAAGCTTTTTTGTCTATCCTGAGCTATCTTTAATTTGTCCTGAATAATCTGAACTTTATCTGTTGTCACTTGCATAAGTTCAGGACCTATCAGTTTCCTTTCACCTACCTCAGTTTTTGCATTTTCTTCCATAAAGCACCTCATAAAGGGTTATGCCAATGTTGACCTAATAACTGTTATTTAGGTTAACTCTATCAATAGTAGGCGTGTGTCCCAACTCCCCTTAAACTCCATGTCACAAGATTTAAGCATATCCTCAAGTGTCTGAATAGTTCTCTTTAGTTGATCATCCTCCTAAGGGTGAAAGGGAAGTCCTAAACTTCAAGCGTGTACCTAAGGATTTTTGTAAGCTGGGCCAAAATCGTAATGTAAACCTAGGGTCACGATTTGAGACAATAGAAATAGGTGTATCATAGAGCATTATGAATTCTTAGCTCTTATCATTTGAATGGCAAGATTTTTGCTCTATATAATTCCTCTTCAATATCCATCTGCTCTTCCAACATAACTAATCAAATGGCTAACCTTGAGTTCACTATTGGACAGCTCAAACACAAGCTATATATCTCCTTTATATATGCACAAAATAGTGTATACCAATGACATTTCTTACAGAATCACATTAAACATATTGCTGATTCTATCTATAATCCCTGGTTCTTATATAGTGATTTCAATTCCATTCTAAGAGTTAAGGAAGTTGAAGGACCTAGATCGGTATATATGCCATGTATGGATCTAAGTAGTTGTTTGAAGGCTGCCCAGTGTCCTGATATACCAATGGGAGGAAACTTTTACACTTGGTCGAATAAGCAAGCAAGACATAACTTGATAAGGAAGAAGTTAGATAAAAGTGTGGCAAACTTACGATGGATGAGTCTATTTCCCAATTGCTATCAGAGGTTTGCTATTAATCACTTATCCGATCATACTCCTATTATCACTACACTATAATCAAAGGGAATTATTCATCCTTTTTGCTTCAATGATTTTTTAATGCAACTTGGACGGTTTTTTGGGTTATTTTGAGGGTGGACATCTATGGAACTAAGAAATTCATATACTCGAAGAAAATGCAATTAATCAATCAAAAGTTGAAGACTTTATATAATGCCAATATTGTCAACACTCATCATCTTGTCAATACAACTAGAAAAGTCTTGGAAACCATCCAACAGTTGCAATATAATAATTCTGGAGATCAACAACTTCAAATAATGGAAATGGGTACATTATACAGTTACTCTTAAGCCTTATTGTTTGTTTACTTGCTGTCCAAACAAATAGCAAGACTAGAATGGATGAAAAATAGGGACTGTAACTCATTAGTCTTCTACAAGTTATAATGTCAAGAAAGGCTAGAAACTGAGTGATATCTCTAATTGACAACAACATCACTCTTGATTCTTAGACTCAACTCTTATAAGGGGCCTATGATTACTTCAGCAAAATTATGAGTGTGCCCACAGAAATGTAATCTTCTATATTATTCCTTAAATCGATTCTGAATGACACCATTTCTCCAGATAATGCAAAGCAAGTAGTAAGACTTATATGCACACAAGAAATCAAGGAAGTGTTTGGAGCTTTTCACCCTCACAAAGCCCTTGGTCATAATGGTTTCAACGTAAACATTTTTAAGGAAATGTGGGCTCTGACTGGCAATATAGTCTCTGAAGTAGATATGGAATTATTTGCTAATGGCTCCCTTCTTAAAGAAATCAACAAGACCTTCATTACCCTTGTCCCAAAGAGTGGTCAAGTGATCAGTTTTGCAGACTTTAGACCAATTGCTTATTGCAACTCTTTATACAAGATCATTTCTAAATTTATTGCTAACAGGCTTAAAGGCATACTACACAAGCACATCAGTCACACTCAAGGTACTTACATACCAAGTAGAATACTTAAGGATAACATCCTTCTACTTTAAGATCTCATTGCAACCTACTCCAAAAAGAAAAGTAAGCCCAACTGCTGCATCAAGATTGATCTCTGACAACCTTATGATAATGTTGATTGGACCTTCATCTCTTATGTTTTACAAGCCATGGAATTTCCTGGTATTTTCATTAAGTGGATTGAATAATGCCTTACGACCTCTTCCCATAGCATACTGATGAACGGGTAACCTACCAGATTTTTCAAAGCATTGAAGGGATCTGACAAAGGACCCGTTATCTCCTTACTTGTTCGCATTAGTAATGCAAACACTCCATAAAATCATTGAGCATGTTGTAGATTAGACAAAGGCCTTCAAATACCATTCCAAGTGTAGTAGATTTAAACTAATCAATCTTTGTTTTGCAGATGACTTGTTAATACTCTTGAAAGCTTGTGCCACTTCAATCACAATCTTTATGAAAGCCTTAAAAATCTTCCAAAGAGCCTCATGTTTGTAAATAAAGTATTCTAAAAGTAGTATCTTTTTGTCCAAGAGTGCATGCCCTCTATAATCACTAATCACTTCTTTAACAGATATTCAATTATAAACCTTTCCAATGAAATAATTGGGCATTCCCATCTCTCCTTATAAGCTGAAAGCTAGAAATTATGCTAAGTTATTGGATAAAATACAAGCTAGAATTTCATCATGGAGCTCTAAACATCTATCGCCTGCAGTACGAGCTCAACTCATTAACTCTATCCTCAACTCTCTCAATATCTATTGGGCAACCCACTTGGCTTTTCCAGTTTCCATTTTGAAAGCTATTGACAAACTATTTAATAATTTCTTATAGACAAGAAATTAGGAAACAAATCACAATACTTTGATGAAATGGAAATATCTTTTCACTCCTAGAGATCGTGGGGGTTTGGGAATTAAATCCATCAAATTCGTGAACTCCATTCTACTTACAAAAAGACTGTAGAGACTAATGGATGATAAACAATCTTTATGGTGTAGATGGATTCAACATTATTTCATTAAAAACCAAAGTCTATGGTCTATAGAATGTTCCCGCATGCAATATATCATGCTTAAGGCCATTCTAAATTTGAGAGGCTAGCACCAATGCACGTCATTGCGCTTATAGGTGATTGAAACTCCATCAATTTTTTGTATGACAACTAGCTTTTAGTAGGACCTTTGATTAATGATAATGGAGTCGAACCACTTAAGAGTTCATTACCTTTAAAAGTCACAGTTGCTACAGCTTTGCAATATCAAGGAATAATCGAGAGAGCTACTATCCCCACCTCTCTATCTACTAAAATTTGTGGCATGTACTACAACACTGAACCAGATAATCACATTTGGAAGCACACAGCTAATGGTAGGTTCTCTAACCACTCTTGTATGCAATTATTCTTTAAACATCTTCCCAGGCTGGCATGGACTAAAGACATATGGGCTAACTACCATCAACCTCGTGCATCATTCACTTTATGGCTTGCGATGAAAGGAAGATTAAAAATAGTGGATAAATTGGCCAAATACGCCCAGCTTCGAAATTGGTGTTATCTATGTAGACAAGCAGAAGAAGTAGGTAAACACTTATTCTTCAAATGTGATTATATCAGCAACATATGATTAGAGATCTACTACAGGTGCCTGCCAAATGGGGTAATTACCAAACTAGAAAGTCTACGCACACTACAACCAAAATACAGAAATAACACAATCCACAAATGTTTTTAGATTGCCTTGTCTTCGATAATCAATGTGATATGGGACGAGAGAAATCTAAGAACATTCCAAGATCGAATCACATCCTAAGACTAATTTTATAATCAAATACTATATCACATTCGACTCCAAATATGTGCATAAAAATATAAACTTCCACATAGTTCCTATTTAGTTCAATACTGGAATGTATGACAAGTTCTAGCAGTGGCGTCTAACAACAGGTTTGCCGTACAAAGAAATGCGTAATGTGACACATACCTAGCCATAGTCTCTAGTGCACAAGTTATGGACGATTCAAGTATGCTTTTCCTACCTCCTAGTCTATCCTACAATAAATCACGTACTTAGATTGCCTTCATACTTGGACTGCAAGATTAAATAGAGATGAAGGGTTATTGTCGAGGGATCTCACCTATGCAGAGTTTTAAGCTCTTTCATACTTGACTGCATTGTAGTTAAATCTTTTATTTGACTTATTCTTTATATTGTAACACTTCTTGATTTGCCTTCAAGGCTTAGTTTATTCAAAATTTTTGAAAAAAACAAACTTCAATTCCCTATCCACAATCAAGGTAGGGTATGAAGCATTAGCAAGTTAGTTCGCTCAACTTTTTTAAATTAGACAATAACTTGAGGATTTCGAAGTAAAACTTATCGACATTCCTTATACGTCTACCAAAAACCCAGTTTAACTTTTAAGCATTAATTTTTGGTAGACTATATTCATAATGATAATATAAAAGAAGAATTCATTGATAATTTAAAACTAAGCAGTGCATATATTTATAAAATTCCTTAGTGTTGATTATTTCAATATAATTTAAAACGAAATTAAGATGATATATGCACAAACACTTTAGTTTAAAGTTCATTTGTATGAAGCAATTTTTCCCAAGGAACCATGTACCAAGGAACATAAGAACGAATGCAAAAAAAATATTAACATATAATAGGCCTTTGAAGGCTTTTTATTTGCTCAACTACAGACCCCTATGCAAGATGTTTTAAAACCCTAATATCTCATTTTCTTTCTCCATGATATTATATCTTTTACCTCCCTAACACCCCTTATAAGATAACGTGCCCAAATGTCTTCCTAAATCACATCCAAATTTAGGTTTTAAAGTTTCAAATCTTTGGACCATTTTTTTCTCTGAAACATTAAAATTTCCTAAATTCTATTCATGAAAAATCAGGGAATTATCTCTTTAAAGTCAAGGCTTTTCTCTAGATTTCAAAGTTTCATTAAAGCATCTTTCTTTAATATTTAAGAACTTTAGATTTGGTAAATCATTCACACCCTTTTCTTAGTGAATATGATAGATTCTGGCTACCTTTAAATTGATTGGTATTGAGTATAATTGTTATGGAGGTTAGGATATATTTAATAAAGGATAACAATATTATACGAATTTAGTATTTCTATTTTATTTTTATCTAAAAATTATTCCTTACCATAATGCCCCTTAAGATACTCAAACAAACAACCTATATATGTAGGATTTAAACTCCTCCACCATCTCCTTCACCCTATTTAACCTAGAAATTGATGCCAATAAGTTGGAGTTATAAAAGACAATGTCTTATGCCTAATGAGTTCATTTAGACACTTTGTGTGAGTAATTAAAGGAAGATGGTTTTGCTTAATACCTTATTATTAAAGTTTGGGAAGCATTTTATGTTTTAGTTATCTAGTAGTTACAAGTCTTTCTAACCAATTTTTTACTTTTTATTGTAATGCTAACATTATATGAATTATTTTGACCCATTCGTTCTTTTAAACCTTAAAGGTCAAGTAACCAAGCTCACTCAAACACTTACCTGTGAGAGTTATTCCATCTTACACAAATTCATACCCCTTCACTCTTACTCTTTATTGGAATATAGTTCTTATCTATCCAAATAAGTATATAAGCTTAATAATTATAAATCCAATTTTGTTTGGGGGAAAAATAATAAAACTGAGGATCTCTATATGTCCATTAATTTCAAGAATTCTTTATGACCTATTGATTTAGTTTATATTTGTAAATGTATATAGTCAATTAAAGATAGTTTACCAAAAATATAATGATTCCAGTGTATGATTCCCTAGAGAACGAAATTCCCAAATCCATTAATCTTAGTTAAACAATGAAACTATAACGAAATCCCCAAATCCATTAATCTTAGTTAAACAATAAAACTAAATAGAAATAAAGAATTTAAAGAGAATTTAATTTCTAAACTAAAGAAAATAAGATAAATAAACTAAGAAAAATTAGTAAGACAAATTATAGAGTTTTTGGGTTTACCTATATGGAATTTCAATTATCAAACACTAAATTATACACATTGAAACAAAATTTAATCTAAATTTTTATGCCCTATGTCAAGGCATACAGATATATCTAATTAGGCAATTATCACCTCTCAAGGCATAATTTAAACTAATCAAATTCATTAAGTAAAGTCAAAATATATGGTTATCATTAAATTCTAGGATATTATTGTTCTCCAATGCTAGAGTGTTTATTCTCCTAGTGCATAGATCACACTTCACCTACCAATCCTTCATACAACTCCGATGATCAAATCTATAATGATTAGGTGTAAATTTTATAATTAAGAATAAGATAATAAATTCAACAAACTAAATAATCAAATGTATTGATAACTAAAAAATTCATATAAGTTATATCCCTAAACATAACTAAGGTTTCTACTTACTAACATAATTAAATCAAAAAATAAATAGATAAATCTTAACATAAAAAATTATTCAAATAAAGAATTGATAGAAGTTTTCGCTGACTTCTCCATTCTTCCTCCTAATCTTCCTCCAATAATGAGAAATAATGAAATGCTATAAAAATAATTAAGAGTCTCCCAAAAAGGTTTACTAAAAGTCCGCAGGGTTAATTCTGACATAGGTATTTATAGTTTTGGTTACAAAAATATATTTTAGAGTTTCAACTTGAGAAATCACATATGCTTGTAAGTTATGTATGAGAACTAGCTCCAAACCAATATCAAAAATAATGCTAATTTTGGTTTGATCCAGCTTAAGCAAACCAAAAAATAAATCCTAACTCTGCACAACCAAATTTATAGTAGTACTGCTAAAGGATCATATCTACAATGAGTAGGTGTTTAGCTTTTGTAATGAATTAATCAGTGTATAGGCTTAGGGGATGTTTGGTTGAATTCATTTGATAAAATAAAGTAAAATTAAATTATGAAGATAAACTAAATCAAATAGTGCAAAATTGCCAGATTAATTGATGAGTTTTGAATCCAGTTTGTGGTTTAACATCGACTTTCACATAAATGTGCCTAATTAATTTTCATATTGCTATTTTAAGTCTCTTTGAAACTATTAACCATATATTAAGAAACTATTAATCCTAGTTTTCCCTTAGGTTGTATCTAATTAAAACAAGCTCTTTAATTAGGTTTAGCTATCAGACAACCTAAAATAAGCTCTCTAAATTTAGTGTGACAGCTACATTATGTTATGTTATCCCTAATAATGATATCCCCAATGATGCTCGACCATTAATTACCACAATTACTTTTTACAATATAGATTCTACCAATGACTTCATTCATAAATAATCTAGTAGCCCTATATAAATCATTTATACATAAATCCAAAACATTGAACACATAATAACATGATCAATCCTAAAAGAAAGCTAATAACAACATCACTACCTTAATCAATGCTCAAATATGTTCGTCAACCTCTCCTTTTTAAGCCTCTAATCTCTTTAAACCCTTTTTGACCTTTTAAATGCTCTGTTATAGTGCAAAATTAAGGTTGCATGGGTATACATGAACATCTACATAGGCGTATTCATCATTGTGTCCATTAATTTGGTAGAAATCACGGAGTTACATGGCCTTAAAATGATACATTGTTAACATAAACGCTCATGTAATTCACCAACATGGCCATGTAAGTCTTCACACAGGTGTGTAGGTTTCAAAATTGCTTAAAACAATATCTTCAAGTCTGTAGATATTTCTAGTGAGTTAAAAATTTCCATACATAGTAAATAAGTCACTGTAACTCTAATTCTTCCATTCTTTTTCCTTTCTTAACTATAGTTCATCTCCTTTTTATCCAAAAAGGAAAATAAGATCGAACATCAATAAAAACAACCCTAAGGATGTAGATTTAGCTCAATTTGGTTCTTATTCCTCTAACTTGTACCTAAAGTAAAATATGAACCAATGTAAGTATCTTAAGTGTAATATAACATTTATCACTAACATTAAGGAATAAATATACAACAATAAAGGGCTTGTCAAGTTCTCCCATACTTAGCTTTTGACTTTCTTCTAGAAAAATAAAAAACCAAAATCAAAATCAAAATACTTCCTCTTTAACCATGTATCCTAAGAATAGATAGTCATAAGAAAAAAGGAATAACTTTCAAAACCACGGCAAGAATTAAATTTTTATTAATCAATAACTATTCCCTTTAAATTTTAAGCAATCTAAGGGTAGAATTTGACAAGTTATGTTTAAGGATAGGATCAATCTATAGGTACACTTAAACACCTTTCATGACCAAGACATTCAACAACTTTGCATATCATTTCATATCTCCACCACTAAATGTAGCTCCCCACTCCCGCAAGGACCCGAACCTGACATCATGGGTGATATCCAAGTCTGTGTCCCGTGAAGGTGGCGTGCTAAATCATTCAATCATTCAGAAATCGATATAAATTTCTTTTAATCACAAACACAATATGCGGAAATTTATAACCAATTTAGGCCCACTTTCCTTCATAAACATTTCCAATCAACATAATACAATCAATAAGGTTATCAATAGCCATTTGGGCCCTTTCACAAATACAATACACTTTAGTCATAATGCCCTTACATTACAACATAAATCATTTGTACAATAGTTTCAGAATATAAAATTTTATACAAAATAGGAAAAACACAAATGCAGACGCGAACTAATCTCGACCTCTATCCTTCACTTATACTGTAGGTATACTCCCATTGGCCTAACGGGGTATTCTTCTGATCCTGAAAAATAATTGCAAATTTTGGTGAGTTTTTGCAAACTCAATGAGTGACCATCATCGATGGCTTACCCAGTCACATAACACACAATCACATTCACAACATTTCACATTTTTGCACTCATTACCATTTAATCATTCATATTATGCATATGCAGTGTGCATGAGACTCACTTTCCCTTTGTTACTTTGTTGTGACCGAGTGCCTAAACTGTCCCATAAAGGGCTCATTAAACGTTGAGCCTGAGGCTCTAATTCACTTTTGAGCTCGAAGCTCAATTTCACTCGTTGAGCTTTAAGCTCTGATCGGTGGCTACTCTGGTCACAACTCTATTATGTTTCATGCATTCATGAAATGGAATGCATTAATCACATTTGCATGATCCCATTCAATACTATTCAAATATCATCAGACCGTAGTCTGACATTCAACATTTAGTTAAGAATTCACACTTTCATTCCTATGCAAATGCACATTTAGAACACATTTAACAATCACCTTAAGTACATATAGTTAATCCAATTCACATTCAAGTAGCACTTCAATATCTAAATCAAACATCACAATCATCGGACCTTATGTCCGAAAACCAACATAAGCAATCACATCTATATAATCATTCAATAGTCATATAATACAAATTTTCAAATAACAAACGATAAAATGAGACCATCTCGGTCTACTCACAGTACGCTCCAGATTATCATTTGCTTCCAAATTCTGGGAACGTCTAAATGCGGACACTTGACCTGCACAACCCATTTATGTAAGACACCCATTTCACACTCATCAATAATTACACACATATAAGCATTTATTTATGCACAATTGTATAGATGGACTATGTACAATGCATGCTTGACGATAATCCCGAATATATGCTCTAGAACACATATTATGCTCATTCCCATTTCATAATTCACATGTGTTTAATTGAACTTAGATTTACAC
>JANSVA010000008.1:34882760-34898191 GCA_025504915.1 Erythroxylum reticulatum | reverse complement strand
TTCAACTATGAATCCATTAATTTAGATTCTTATAATATACATGTTTCCCATACATCTCTATGTATATGTATATTATTACAAAAGAATCTTGGTTCCTTTTAACAGATATATGATGCTCACACAAATAAAACCAAACTCTTTTGTTTTATTAATAATAAATATTTTCATTACAAAAACCGTAACTGAAGAAGATAAAATTACATGTAAATAAACTTGCTTTCCAGGGCACTATATTTACATAACTCCAACAATATCATATAGAAATTGTAAATTGTTAGTAGCAATATTATTAAGAAGTTATTCTAAAGATGCACCTGAATTGTGTTGGTTATCCGAATCTTGGGTGCTAGACCATATGTTTTTTGAAAATTACCCTCCATCCTCCTAGAATTGTAAAGGATTCTCCTGCAATTGCAAAATCAACTCTTCAAGAGATGGATTGGAGTCATGATAGGAAGCTTGTGGTCTGTAGGAGAATTGTTGTGCGTCCTGTAGACTATCATGGAAGTAATTCTAATGATTATCCCATCTATAACCAAAATTAGGTTGATCAATCCAAACATTGTTATAGGATTGAGAATATGAATTATAAAAGAAATTACTTCCGTCCATATTGAAATTTTTTTCACACGAAAGAAAAGAAAAAGAAAAGATCACAAAATAAAAGAAAGTGTGTGTAAAGTTTATGGAATGAAATTAACCGGCATTTAGGAAAAAGGGCGGCTTTGGATTTTTAAAGAATAAAATAAAATAAAGCTAACTAATAAAAAAAATTAAAGAAAACATGTAAAAATTGATAAAAGTGGAGACTTTGGTAGGGACCCGATTCTTTAGTTCAATCTCGGCCTACACCCTGACTAAGCATGTTTTATTGATTTGTTATTCTTTAACCTCTCCTAGCAACTATTAATCGTGGGTTAATAATTAACCAGAGTTTTCCCTTAGGTTTTGTTTAATCAAGATATGATTAAGCCTAACCACTAAACAACCTAGGATACGATCTCTATATTTAATTAGGCATTAGCGTTACAAATTAGGAAAACTGATTAATTAAGAAAATGACCACATACGATGCGTCATTTAACCTAGGTCATCTTATCCCTAATGATTACGATTCACTAGTCGCTACACATGATTTTCAACATAACAATTATAGATTATATCGAAATTCTAGCAATGGGTTTGAAATTAACGATTCAATGAATGCATTAAAATCATCAACTCACAATGCCCAATAAGTTCATACACAAATAACTGAACAATAACGAAAATCCGATTATCCATACATGATACCCAAATTAATTAATATAAGATAACACAATCAATTCCTAATAAGAGAAAGAAACAACAAAATAAAAAAATTACTTAACCCAGGTCATCGGTGTCGATGTCACCTCCGAACTGGCGTCGAGATGCCTAGCTCTTCATGGGTCTTTCCCAAAAAAACGCTTCATCCTCTATTTTATTCCCCAACCGAAAATCCCCCATTTTACTTCACTGCACAAATTGCACTGTAGCTATTCTTTATTGCTCCTACCCTGCACCTCCACCATACTGTTGATGGGATTAACTTGGAGTCTCTCTTAAATCTTTATGTAGCCCTCCTTCATGTAGTCCATCCATAAACCACAGCAACTCTAAGCCGCAGTCGAAACCACTATAGCTTGTGCTCCTGTGTTATTTCTCTAGCTTCTACTATTCATTGTGATGTAACGAATAAAGGTAACACATCATTTCAATCCTCTCTTGCGCTTCTCATTGCTTCTCCTTTCAGTGTTGCATTTAACACAGCTGTCTGCGTTTCCATAAATGCAGGATAGTTGTGTCGTCTGCATTTAGCAGTCATTTCTACCTGCAACTACTTTTATTTCCTTCTTTGTCATTTTGTTCTTCATTTTTCTTATCTTTTAATTTTTTTTCTTCTTACTCAATGAAGGCAAGCAAAAATAAATCTTTGTAAACTGACCCATTTGTAGCGTTTTCAAATCACTTTAATTTCTTTGCTTCCAAATTGTACCTAAAATCATATATGAATTAAAGCGAGTATCTTAAGCACTTTTATGTCAATAATCGCTAAGTGTAAATAATTAAATATATCAACAATTAAACACATATCATTGTGCACTTCTAATGTCTTGTATTTGGTTTACCAATAAAAAGAATTGTCGGATTACAATTAGGAATTTGGATTTTATTTGTCACAATTGGAAGACTGATGGATTAATATGTACATTTAGCCTAGGAAAAATTTCAAGTAGTAAGACAAGTTGACATGTGGAAATTTAGGATGATTAAGCTTATAAAATGACTGACAAATGGCTTGAGAATTAAGTGTCAAATGGTTTAGGAATTACGTGATATTTGGCAACCAAAAAGGAGGACATGTATCTTGCTTAATTACATGACAAGTGTCCTTAAATAAAGAACACTCATCTTACACCATATGACTTAAATCATTGCATGGTCATTGTCGAAACAACCCTTCCATATACTCTCTCCTTCCCCTCCCTCTCATTGTCGAAACAACCCATAATCCACATCTTTGAGTTCCTACCTTAGTTATGTACATCACCACCTAAAATCCATGCAAAATCCTTCATAAAAATAGCTATAGAGGTAGAACATTGTGACATATAATGCTCTCTTCATTTTTTGGTCATGGTCAAACTATCACTGCAGCATCCCGTTACTCATGTTAAGGCTAGAATAGTGTAAATGAGAAAATTATTGAGAAATTAAAACATGCATATCATGTTTAAGTTAAATATGACATGTATATTTTTGCACATTCATATGATTGTACATGCATTCGTTGACATTTTCTGGGTATAATTGAGTTCTTAAATGTGATTTGACAATTTTGATATATTTAAGGTATTTTGAAATTTTTGGTGAATTTTAGAAAAAATATTGAAATATGGACGTATTATAGTTTGACACCTAGCAATATATATATGTGACAAATGGCTTCTATGTGTGGTGATAAGTGGCCAACTTACTTGGGAGACATATATGATACATGTAAAATAGCCACATACTCTGATTTAAGTAAGGAAAAGTTACAAGTAGCTTATGTTTTGCTTAGGAAGTGATTACTGTAGCTTTTGATATCCACCGAAAGCATTCAGCAAAGAACTCTTTCTTTGTTCCTTTTCCATCACGAATATTGAACTTTGTGTGTAATTGAGTTACTCTTATTGCTGAGAAGTATACCTGAATCAAGTAAGTAGTTGTTGTTGATGTTTTTATGTTGTCAATATATACATGCATAAGGATTTTAAGAAGTGTGGTTTCAATGATGAATAAACTAGATGATGGATTTATGAAATGGTAATTGTTCAAAAAAATTATGAAATAGATTCTGGTTTGAGATTTATGAAAGTTTACGTAAATTGATGTAGAAATATATGTACTATATCTTGGTTTTGAGAAATATGACTATGGTTATAAGTTGATGTACTGCTCATGCATGAATATGTGAAGTGCTAACATAAATGAATTTGAGTGAATTTAGAACTAAGGGAAAAGTTTAAAGTGATGTAATGTTATAGGAAAAGCATTAATATGGAAAGTTTATGATCAAATGATATATGTACTCTATCCTGGTTTTGAGAAATACGAATATGGTTATAAGTTGATGTACTGTTCATGAATTAATTTGTGAAATGCTAACATAAATGAATTTGAGTGAATTTAGAACTAAGGGAAAAGTTTAAGGTGATGCAATGTTATAAGAAAAGCATTAATATGGAAAGTTTATGATCAAATGAAGTTGTTGATGAAAATGAGAGATGTAAAAAGAAAAGAAAGAAAAGTACAGGAAATGGTGAATATCCGTATATGTTCTGTTTTTAGTGTTAATGTGTAATCTTCAATTTTGATCTGTTATGGATGATTTTAAGCTATAATAGAAGTTAAATAAAGTGAAAGAGTAGATAAAACTGAAAAGATATGCATCAGATGACAGTATAAGAAATTGGAAAAATACAGGAGAGAGAGCAAGTAAAAATGGAAGGAGAAGATGAAGAAGTTGAAGTGTGATTGTACTTCAGCACGATCACTACTTCATTGAGGAAGTTCACGAATCATGATCGTGCTTCAGCACGATTACGACTTCACAGGCATAGGAAGCATATCGCGGTCGTGCAGAAGCATGACCGCTACTTTCAACATTTTTGAAGAAAGTTTGTTTTTGAACATCCTTTGGTATTTTTTATAACTTTTTCACCTGATATCCAAATGACTTGATTCTTAAACCAATAGACTCATAAGACATCGCTCTTTAGTGACACAAAAAATCATATCTTGATGAAATAGATTGATTGATGAATTTAAGATGAAATATTGAGGAAAAATTAGGAAAGTTTATTTTAGAGTTTGGATGTTGCACGACCATGAGTTATGGCCTCACGGCCATGAATTTTTGATATGCACGGACGTGAGTGATGATTTCATTCCCATGACTGAATTAATTTGGTATTCACTGCCGTGCATGGATGTTGCACATCTGTGACTCAACTATAGTTGGGTTAATTAAACCCGAGAGCTTTTGCACATTGAACATCTATCCTTCTTTTGCGTATAACTTCTTCTATAGTTATCCAAATGGGAGGATTTTTGATTTGAAGTAAATTGGAGACATGGGGATATAGATTTTGTGAGAAATAGAATTGTAATTCAGTCTTTAAGACTTTCAATTTCTGGATGGAAATTGAGTATAGTGTAATGTTACAAAATGAGAAAAGTCCGAAAATATTTAGAAAATAAATTTCAAAATACTAAACCAAATTTAATGATTTTAGTGTCATTAGAAGCTTAAGACATTGGAGAACAATTTTATATAAGGAAATGTTGCCTAATTATGTCTATTACCTTATCATAATGAATATGCAAAGTTGACCCAAAAGTGTGTTGTAAGAAAAATCTGAAATGATCAATTAAATTATGAAATTAACTTTACACTATTTTATTGTGGTTTAAACCCTAAGTACTAATTTCATTCATAAAGGTTTTGATATCTGAATGATATGGTAACAAGAATTCAAAAAAATACTTAAGATTTTCATTGAACATGCATTGTGCATTTTTTTATATACATAGATGTGCAAAAAAGGCATGCTTATACATTTGTGAAAATGTGTGATATTTGTAAATGTGTTTTGTATGATATAGAGGAGCATATTCGACGTCAGTTAGGCATTGCTAGACCATCCAGGTAATAGCATATTGGAGCATACTATGAGTTAACCTAGATGATTTTCCAAGGATTAATTGAATTTGTTTAATTTCCAATTATTAATTGATTGTGACTTGTTTATGAATTATAGACTTCAGGTATAAGGAGTTCAATATTTAGGGATGTATTGGAAATGTTTTCATTTCTTTGAAATTCTGAATGCTACGTCAATTCTTAACGAAAGTTGAATGCCAGACTTAGGTCTAATGATTATGAGATTCTGATTGTGCATTATGAATGATTGCTATACATGGCATATTTTGTATTTGATGCATGTCATAAAATGCATGCTTAGATAAAGATGTTATGACCGAAGTACCTAGTACGAAAGTGCTTGTACGTAGAGCTTTACTCTGTGATTTCTAATTTTGCATGTAGAGCTATACTCTGTGATTCTGCTCTGACTGAGCCTAATGGGCCAATATTTGTATACGTATGTGATAGGTACGTATTTAAAACATTAATAACGAATCTGGAGTCTCACGTCCATTTGTATTTGTAAATATCTATTGTAATGCCCAATGATTATATGATATGCCATATTAATGTGAGTATTTGGAATATAAATTTTTTAATGAATATTTGTGAAATATGTTATTTGTGTATATGACCTGGGTGAAATCATCAATGATGGTTCACTCATTGAATTCGCAAAACTAAAAAAAATTACAACATGACTTTTCATGTACGAGACAGGAGAGCTAGTTTCTTAATCTGGATTAGAGGAACATTTTGGACTTGTTATGGCTCAAAGGTCTATTAGATGACATAAGAAGAGTTGTAATTTGTATTTTGTAGTTCTTTTCTAGAACTAGTATAAGGATTGTAAAATACAGTGTAAGTTTTTATTCATGAATGCAGGGAATGGTTTTAAATTTGGCGACTTTAATTATGTTAGATGATGCCATGTGTAAGTTTGGATATGTTTTCGTTTTAACGTACAATTATCATAGGACATGTACTAGAATGTCCTTCAGATGTTTGGGTATATACTCTATGGTAGTGAGATGTTGCATTTTGTGTATCAGAGTACAGTTTGTCATCTTTAGGGGCACAATATGATCAATAATAAGAGATTCAAATAGTGATCAAAACTTGTGTTCGTTATAGGTCACCTTCCATAGGAGATCAAATTAGAGAGTAAGCTGACATGGAGTATGTAGGAGCCAATATAACGTCTCCTGTACCTGAGTTTGCTCAGATGCCTCCGAGAATTACAGAAAGGTGAGATATGATAAACTGAGAAAACAGGGGGCTGTAGACTTCTATAGAATTACCGACCCTATTGAGGCTGAAGGGTGGATAAAGAGAAAATAAAGAGTATTTGATTAGATGGACTGTGAGGCAGATTAGAGATTTTATTATGTAGTCTCACTTCTGTAAGGTACAACATACTAATGGTGGAAGATTGTTCCAAACAGTACCACCAGATCTTGTAGTCTGATTTAGGAAGATTTTCTGAGGGTGTTTCGAGAGAATTATATACCTCAAATTTATATGGATAGGAAGATGAAAGAATTCTTAGATCTGAAGTAAGGCAGGCTCACAGTGGCAGAATATGAGATAAGATTTAATGAGCTAATGTGGTATGCAACTGCACTGATCCTTACTAAGGTTGACAAATGTACACGGTTTGAATATAGAGATCAGAACGAGGCTAGACATTTCAAATTTGGGTAGTTTTATAGAACTCCGAGCGACCTTATTTCGAATTGAACAGTTGTTAAAAGATGGTCAGGGAGAGTATAGATAGGAGGTCAGAGGCAAGAGGTAGGATGAATCTCAGGTTGATTTTGGTAGAAGTTTTAGAAATCACCAGAACAGATTGTCTCAATTTTAGTCTAGATTGAGAAAATTTGGATCTCGATCAAAAGATAATCTATAAAATTTGGATCTCTATCAAAAGGTGGATTTATTCAGTCTCAGATAGGTAGAGGACAATTGCTCTCTAGCCAATCTCAACAGCTACCTGAGTGTGAACATTGTGGTAAAAAGCATGGTGGTGAGTGTTGGAGGTTAACGGGAGCTTGTTTCCATTGTGGTTCTACAGACCACATGTTTAGAGATTGCCCTAAGATGTTAAGACCATAGTTTGGAGTTAGAAGAGGAACAATGACTGAGATAATGGTTCAGCAGAGTAAAGCTGTCAGATCTACATAAAGAGGCAAAGGTAAAGGCAGAACTCAGTCAACAAGGCCCAGTGTCAGGACTGAGGTGCATAGCATCCAGACGTAATATCAGGTCAGATTCTATGCCATCACTAGGCAGGAAGCGCAGAACTCCCTAGATGTAGTACCAAGTGTGTTGAATGTTTTTCATTATGAAGCATATGCATTGGTAGATCTAGGATCTACAAATTCATTCATCACACCTCATCTGACATCTAGATTGCATTACGAGAGAGAGATATTGAAATGAGGATTAGAGATGAGCACCCCAATGGGTAGCACAATAGTTATTGGTGAGGTCTGTAAAGGTGCATAGTTTGGATTGATCATGCAGAGATAAAACCTGATTTGATTGTATTGCAGTTAAAGGAAATAAATGATATTCTAGTTATGGATTGGCTTACTGCACATCGAGCTTTGATGAATTGCTACACTAAAGAAGTAGTTCTTGAATCCCCTAATTAGTCGAGAGTGGTGTTTCGAGGAGATAGTCAGGCTATGCCAGCCCAACTAATTTCACTTATGAGTGTGTTGAAACTAATCCGAGGTGGATGTAAGGCTTATCTGGCCCACATAGTTGATACTCAAAATAAACAAGCCATTCAAGATATTCCAGTTGTTAAGGATTTCCTGGATGTGTTTCCTGCAGAACTACCAGGTTTGCCCCCAGAAAGGGAGACGGAGTTTACTACAGACCTTGTTTTAGGTACCGTTCCTATATCAATTCCACCATATAGGATGGCACCTGTCAATTTGAAGGAACTAAAACCCCAGTTGCAAGAATTGTTAGATAAGTGTTTCATCAGGCCTAATGCATCACCTTGGGGAGCTCTAGTATTATTTGTAAAGAAGAAGGATAAAACTCTGAGATTGTGTATTGATTATCGGCAGTTGAGTTGGATAACAACTAAGAATGAATATCCATTACCGAGGATTAATGATTTGTTAGATCAATTGCAGGGAGCTCAGGTATTCGCAAAGCTAGACTTCAGATCAGGATATTATAAGTTGAAAATAGCTGAGGTTGATGTACCGGAGAGTGCATTTAGAACAGGATATAGGCATTTTGAGTTTTTGGTGATGCTGTTTGGATTGAATAATGATCCAACAACTTTTATGGCCTTGATAAATAAGGTATTTCAACCTTATTTAGATCGTTTTGTAATTGTATTTATCGATGAAATTTCGGTGTACTTGAAGAGTAGAGAAGATCATTTTGCATATCTGAGATTGGTTCTACAAAAAATAAGGGAGTGTTAGGCCCAAATTTTTTTATGATAAATAAGCATGATTTAAATTAATTTTGAGGTCTTGATAGATTAATTCATTTTGGAGTTATTTAGCATCTTAATGTGGGTAAGATTTTATGGCATAGGTTAATTTAATTAAAGTGTTAAGGTGGTAAGTTTGCATAAGGGGCATTGAAGGAAGGGAAAAATGGGAAGAAGGAATTGTTGTCTTGCACCTGAGAAGACAAAAATGTGAATGGAGAGTGAAAAAAGAGAGAAAATACAAAAATAAAAAAGAAAGGGAGAGAGAGTGTCGTGGGTTGAGAGAAAGAAGAGAGTTAAGTTAGGTTTCAATTTTTCGTAGTCTTAAAGAGTGACTTTTGAAGTTGTTTAAGAAGGAAAAAGGAAGAGGAAGATTAGAGCTTCCATTAGAGCTAAGAAACTCATTGCTTGGTGAAGATTCAAGGTAAGTTTGTGTTTAGTCTTTTGGATTTTTGGAAGGGTTTTGGTTCAAAGGGCTTAGGAAATACATAGGTATAAGTATTCTAGGATCAATTTTATGTATATGTTTCTTTAGGTTTTCCAATTTGAATTCCTATTGAATGGGAATTTTTGACAATGTTAAAGAGAGGCAAGAGGAGCAAGAGGACAGGCATCTTTGAGCAAGTTTTCAAGCAAGGAAATTAAGGTCGGTTTCATGTTTATAATTAGATAATGAGCCATTATGTTTTCTGTTTAATGAAGAGAATAAAATGATTTCTCATTGCTTTATAATTATGGCATTTGTTGCTTTTGAATGATTTGAGAAATTGCTATATGCTTGGCATATGAATTTGGTTGATGAAATGTGAAATTATGATGGAAATGCATATGAAATATTTCATATTCATGAAAAACATGTTTTCAAAATGTGCCATTTGGGTAACATGCTTACATGTTATGAAATACATGTTATGTGGGTTTGGTTTGGTCCCTTAAATATCTCAAGTGTACTTTGACTAAAGGCTTCTCCTGTCTACTAGCTAGTGGTAGAGAGCTCCGTTACAGACTCCCATAATTTTACAGCTAAGCAAAACCATTTTGTGGGATTACGATAGTACGATCTGTTCACAGCTACACAAGACCCTTATAGGAAATGTGTAGTATGTTCTATTTTTGGACTTACCCAAACTATTTTGATTTGGTTATGTGTTCATGATATGTTGACAAGAATGATGCATAAATGAGTTGTATCATTTTGAATTTGGTTAAGAATTTTTGATGTGTCAATAAGAATTTTGATGGCAAATGAACATTTTAAATGGTTTTGTTTGTTATCCGTTATAAACCTGTTACCCACTAGTTTTCAATCTCACCCTCTGTTCCTTCCCCTCTTTACGTGATGAACCAGATATCGAGTGATCGAATTGAGAGTCAAGACATCACTTCAGTTTGCATTTTTTGTTTTAGAAGCTAAATTATATAAAACAAGGCCTTAGTCGCATTTTGAGCGATTCTAGTTTATGTAAACTTTCTATTTTTTGTTTATGATGTGTTGTGGCTTTAAAATCCCATTAAAGCCTTGTAAAACTCTTATTTTATGATGTTAATGAAATATTTATACATGATGTTTGATCACGACTTTTCAAGTCTTTGCATTGCATTTTCAATTTTTACATAGGGATAGGAATTGTGTTCTGAATTTATGGGAGAAAATGTATTAGGCTGAATTAGACAAAATTATCTTCTTGTAAGTTGTAGTTTGTCTTTCTAGCTTTCCAACGCTATATAGTATGAAATTTTTTGATATCGAAGTTGAGAGATATGATCATTATAAGTTGGTAATGCTGCATAGGGTGTAATTCAGGATAGCTATAGAAAATGATGAGATGTAATTGAATATGATGAATCAAATGAGTTGAGATTTGAGAGTTTTATGAGATGAATGTGGTGTTTGAATTGTTAGGAAGTGACATTGCACTAGAAAAGATGAATTTGAGAAGATTATGAGTAAAAATGATGTTAGAATGGAGGTAGGAACCATTGGAGAGGCTTTGGAGGGAGTATCATTTATGTCCATTAGACAGACTTTAGGTATGTTAAATGGACCTTCTCAGGTATTTAAGGATCCCTAACCTCCCCCATGTCTGTTTAACGGACATTAGGTCCATTAAATGGACCTTCTCGGGTTTGGAAAGGCCCCCAGTCTTATGTATGTTCGTTGTACGCTTTTGGAAATTTCCATTTTTGACCCTATTATGGAAAAATCTCTCATTGGGGTCTTCAAAAAAGTTGTTGATATATAATTTTTCTTTTAAACCGTCTAAGAATGACCTTAATCTGATATCTATAGTGAAAGTTATGTCAATTGTTCCGAAACAGGTTCAGTATGATTGAGGCAAAATCATGTTTGATTGTTTTGGACATAACTTTATCCTCCTACCTCCAAATGAAGGGATTCTTGAACTAATAAATTCCTAACATTTTTTTCTATCTCATCATAAAATTTGGTAGTTTTTTATTATGATTTGAAAAAAGATTGATGGAAATATAGTGAGCGGTCAGTTGAGAAAGCTACAATTGTTTTGAAGTATTCAAATTGTTATTTTGGTGCTTGACTATTATGGCCACACCACCTTTATGGGATGATGGGTAATGAGGGTTCAATGAAATAACCTTATAGGTTAATATGCTCACAGTTTATGACTGCGGATGTTGGGCTCTAGAAATGGGGTCCAACACTTATGGTATTAGTGCGACTAGGTTTAGGAGTATCCTAGGCATGAAATGGGTAGTTTAGGACATGAAATGAACATGCACTATTTTAAATGAATAACTTGAATTGTTTTGAATTGTTTTACATGATTTGAAATTATTTTACATGAATTAAAGGTTTTTAAATGGTTTTTAAATTGAAGGAGTGATTATGCCGCCTCGAAAGAGAACTCAAGTATCTATGACTCGATCTTGCTCTTGCCAAAGGAGCACGGATGAATCCTATGTCCTATAAGATGCAGGGACACAGATTTTGCTCCTGATTCTAACGCACCTAGTGTGTAACATGAGGTGCCACCGCCTCCTTCTCTGATGCCCCAAGTAAACCCTCTAGATCCATGGTTCTTTCAAGACTTTGCTCAAGCTTTCTCATATGCCATGGGCTAAAGGTCATAAGTTCTACTGCTAGCTCCAGTGGAGAGTAGCAGACAGTATGAGAAGCTCTGCAAGTATGGTTCTATGGATTTCAATGGGACTAGCAACCCTGAAGAAGCTGAAGTATAGTTGAAGAGGATTGAGAGAGTCCTAATTCAAATGAAGTGCTATGATGAGGAGAAGTTAGATCATGTATTTAGTTTATTACAGGGGGATGTGCTCCATTGGTAGGAGTCAATGCCCTATAGTTAGGTCATACTACCCATTATTGACATGGAGAGACTTTTTGGAAGCTTTTAGGAGGAAGTACTTCTCGAGGGTTTATATCTAAGAGAAGTCTTAGGAGTTCGTAAATCTCACATAGAGGGACATGAGTGTGAGCGAATGTGAGATGAAGTTCAACCAGCTCTCCGGATATGTGACCAATATTGTGGCGAATTAGGAAGACAAGTGCCACAAGTTTGAGGGAGGTCTTCATTTGGGGATCAAGGAGAAAATTCTAATCCACAACTTCTGTGACTATCAGCAGTCAGTAGATGCTGCACTCCAGGCTGAAAAATTGGAGAATATAAAGATTGAAGTGAGAGGGAAGAGGAAGAACCAGGAAAAGTCTTCCAAGAAAGGGGTGAGTGTCCCAATTCCTAAGAGGGGTATGAAGTGCTTCCACTCATAGAGTGAGGTGGGGAGTAGTGCGTTTGCTAGGAACAAGCAACCAAGGGTAGCTTTAGTGCAAGCCTCAACTGTAGGGGGTAATAGTAAGGTAGAGAGGAGCAGGAACATGAACCCCCATTGTGAGCATTGTGGGAAGCTTCATAGGGGAGAGTGCTTCAAGTTACTTGGAGCATCTTTCCAATGTGGAGGGAAGGGACATATGATCAAAGACTGTCCCCAAGTAACAAGGCAAGAGGGGTTGTAGTTGCAAGCTCCAAGGAGAGCAGAAACAATGGGAACCAAACCAGTCACTAAGATGGGTAGTTATAGAGCTCCGAAGAAGGCCTAGGGGTCAGACTCAAGCAAGGGTGTTCGCCATGACCAGAGACGAAGCTACAGCCACACCTGAAGTTGTCACAGGTATGACTCAGTTATTTAATTCTGCAGTATATATGTTGATTGATTATGGCTCCATGCGTTCATTTGTTTCCGCAACCATTATTTTACATTATGTGAATTTGGTGTCATTGGATAGTCCCTTCATCATTAACACTCCTTTAGGGAGGAAGGTGACAATAAGTTAAGTATGTAGAGATTGTGAACTAGTTATTAAGGGTACTAGACTAGTAGTAGAGTTATTGCCTCTAAAGTTGAAGGGTCTAGATGTTATACTGTGTATGGATTCCATAGAGAAATATTGTGCGAAATTAAATTGTAGCCTCAATGAGTTAGATTTTGACTTTGGCAATGGTGAGAAGGTGATTTTTAGAGGAGATAGGAGAACACCATCACCCAAAATTGTTTTGGCTTTGCTCGTCGATCCGATGATGAGAAAAGGATGTGAAGCCTTTTTAGCACACGTCGTGGACATTGATGTAAATAAAGGGAAGTTAAAAGATTTTCTGATTGTGAGGGAGTTTCCAAACGTGTTTTCAGAGGACTTACCTGGTTTGCCATCAGTGAGGAAAATCAAGTTTCTTATTAACTTGATTCCCGGAACTGCATCCATTTCTATACCACCGTATAGAATGTTTCCAGTTGAACTGAAGGACCTCAAGGAACAATGGGGAGCGCCTATTCTATTTGTTAAGAAGAAGGATGGAACATAGCGGATATGAATTGATTATCGGAGACTTAATAAGGTGACTGTTAAGAACAAGTATCCTCTACCCCAGAGTGATGATCTGTTTGACTAGCTGCAGGAAGCAAAGGTCTTTTCAAAAATTGATCTCAGGTCAGGCTATCATCAGCTCAGAATCAGGGATCTGATGTGAATAAGATAGCCTTTAGGACACATTATGGGCATTATGAGTTTCTGGTCATTCCCTTCGGATTGACCAACGCTCTGGCTGCATTCATGAATCTTATACATAGGGTCTTCAAAGAGTATCTGCATCAATTTGTCATAGTATTTATAGATGACATTTTTCTTTATTCCAAGAGTGAAGAGGAACATCTCAAGATGGTGTTGTAAACACTGAGGGAGAAGGAATTTTATGTCAAATTGATTAAGTGTGAGTTTTGGATTCATAGGATGGTATTCCTTGGACATGTGATTTCAGAAGATGGAGTACATGTTGATCCGAAGATAGTTAAAGCAGTGATAAATTGACAATCAGCAAGATAGTGATAGAAGTGAGGAGTTTTTTGGGATTGGCAGGCTATTATAGAAGGTTTATGGAAGGATTATCTATGATAGCAACTCCGATGATCAAGTTATTGAGAAAAAATCAGAATTTTATTTGGAGTGATGAATGTTAGAATAGTTTTGAGAAACTTAAACACAGATTGACCAGTGCACCAATTCTGACTTTGTCCATAGAAGATGAGGGTTATACAGTTTATAGTGATGCTTCAAGAAAGGGTTTGGATTGTGTGTTGATGCAAAGAGATAGGGTGATAGGTTATCCTTCACGGTAACTAGAGCCCTATGAGTTGAATTACTCGTCTCACGGTTTGCAATTGGCAATAGTAATTTTTTCCCTGAAGATTTGGAGACATTATCTATATGGAGTTCAGACGAAGATTTTTATAGATTATAAAAGTTTAAAGTCTTTATTGAGCAAGAAAGAGTTGAATTTGAGACAAAGAAGATGGTTAAAGTTGCTCAAGGATTGTGACCTATTGATTGAATACCATCCAGGAAATGCGATTGTGGTGGCAGACGTTTTGGTGTACTCGAAGAGTAAAGAAGATCACTCTGCACATTTGAGATTGGTTCTACAGATAATGAGGGAGTGTTGGGCCCAATTTTTTTCATAATGAATAAGCAAAATTTAAATTAATTTTGAGGTCTTGATAGATTAATTAATTTTCGAATTTGTTAGCATGTTAATGTGAGCAAGATTTTATGACATAGGTTAATTGAATTAAAGTGTTAAGGTGGTGAGTTTGCATGAGGGGCATTTTTGGAAGATCATTTAAGTTGGAAAGTCTTAAGGCATTGAAGGAAGGGCAAAATGGGAATAAGGAATTGTTGTCTTGCACATGAGAAGAGAAAAATGTGAGTGAAGAGTGAAAGAAGAGAGAAAATACGAAAATAAGAGAGAAAGGGAGAGAGAGTGTCATGGGTTGAAAAAAAGAAGAGAGTTGAGCTAGGCTTCAATATTTCTTTGTCTTAAAGAGTGATTTTTGAAGTTGTTCAAAAATGGAAAAGGAAGAGGAAGATTAGAGCTTCCATTAAAGCTAAGAAATTCATTATTTGGTAAAGATTCAAGGTAAGTTTGTGTTTAATTTTTTGCATTTTCGGAAGTGTTTTTTCATATGCTATGTGCCAAGGGTCACAAGTTCTGGCGCCAGCTCTAGTGGAGGGGAGCGGATAGTATGAAAAGCTCCGCAATTATGGAGCTATAGATTTCAATGGGACTACTAACACTAAAGAGGATAAAGCATGGATGAAGAGGATCGAGAGAGTCCTAATTCAAATGAAGTGCTTTGACAAGGAGAAGTTAGATTATGCAGTCAATTTATTACCGGGGGATAAGCTCCATTAGTAGGAGTTAGTGCCCCATAATCAGG
>JANSVA010000008.1:34844850-34864702 GCA_025504915.1 Erythroxylum reticulatum | reverse complement strand
TAAAGTTTCCAATATAGTTAATTCCAAATTCTCCATTTTCCTAAAAATCAAAACTTTGTTCAATTATACCCAGAAAATGTTAATGAATGCATATATAGTCATATGAATGTGTAAAAATGTACATGTCCTAATTAACTCATTCATAATGTGCATTTTCTTAATTTCTCAAAAGTTTCCCAGAAATCACAATTCTAGCCCTAACATGGGTAACAGGATGTTACAATTCTCCCCTCCTAACAAAAATTTCATCTTCGAAATTCTTATATAATTGATCAAAAAGGTAGGGGGTACTAATTTCTCACATAATCATCCGTTTCCCATATACCTACCTCGAGAACTATATGCCAGATGCGGTGCGATGGATGAATATGTAGATCCTAGATCTACCAAAGTATATGCTTCAAAATGAAAATACTCAATAAACTTGCTACCGCATCTAGAGAGTTCGGCTCTTCCTGTGTGGTGATGGCATAGAACTTGGCTTGAGATTGTGGCTGATTACTTCGCACCTCAGTCCTGATACTGGCCCTAGTAATTGAGTTCTACCTCTACCTCTACCTCTCTATGCAGTTCCGCCAACTCCACTTTGGTGAACCAAAGTCTCAGTCACAACTCCTCCTCTAGCTCTATACTGTGATCCTGATATCTCCAGACAATCTTCGATATGGTGCTCATGGGAGCCATATCGAAAACAAGCTTAAGTTTCTCTCCAACATTCACTACCATGCCTTTTTCCACAGTACTCACACTCAGGCAGTTGATGAGACTGGTTGGAGGACATTTGTACACTACCTCTCCCAGTTTGGACAAATTCACTTCTTGAATGGGATCCAGATTCTCTCGATCTAGTTTGGAATCGAGACGATCTATTCTGGCATTTCTTTAAACTTTTATCAAAATCAATCTGAGATTGATCCTGTCTTTTACCTCTACCTTCCTGTCGACTCTCTTCTTGACTGTCCTTTAATAGTTATTCAATTCTGATCGAAGCAGCTCTTAACTCAATGAAAGTACCTAAATCTGAAAGCACCAATCTTGTTCTGATCTCCATATTGAGTCCATTCTCAAATCTCATACACTTATCTTCTTCCATAGGGATCAGAGCAGTGGCATAACCCATCAATTCATTAAACCGGACCTCATATTCAGCCACTGACATCCTACCCTGTTTCAATTCCAAGAACTCCTTCATCTTTATATCCAAATAGATCTTGGGCATGTAATTATCTCTAAAGACCTTCAGAAAGTCTTCCACTTCAATTGGCAAGGTCGGGTAGTACTGCCCAGGACAGTCTTCCACCACTGGTATGCAGGACCTTGCAGTAGTGAGACAGCATAGTCAAATCTCTCATCTACTTCACAATCCATCTGGTCGAACACTCTTTCGATTTGCTCTAACCACCCTTCTGCCTCAGCAGACTTCCATAGAAGTCTACAGCCCCTTGCTTCCTCAGTTTATCATATCTCCTTTTTGGCCTCTCAGGACTTCTCGGAGGCATCCGAGCATTTTTAGGTATAGGAGACTGTACATTGGCTCTTACAGACTCCATGTCAGTTGACTTACCGATTGGTTCTCCTATGGAAGGTGACCTATAACAAACAAAAGTGGTGATTACCACCTAAATATCTCACTATTTATCATATTACAACTCACATTTGTCCCTAAAGATGCCAAACCATGCTCTGATACTACCATTGTAACATCCTACTACCATAAGGCAAATACCTGAATACCCGAAGGGCATTCAAGTATACCCTCTGATAATGGTATGTTGGAGAAAAAGTAAATCCAACTTACACATGGCATCATCTAAAGTACTCAAAGATCACTAAACTTTAGAACCATTGATTGTATTCATTCACAATTCTTACTATGTTTGCATCATACAAATGTTTACAAAACCTCTTATAGGTTCAAACAAAACTACAAAATAAATGCTACGGCATTTCTAGTGTCAGCTGACAGACCTCTGAGTCATGACAAAACCTAAAGGGGCTTTTAGTCCTGTCTAAAGCACTAGGTCTCCTGTCTCGTACCTGAAAAGCCACGTCATAATTTTTAATGAGTTTTGTGAACTCAATAAGTGAACCATCATTGATGATTTCACCGGATCACAACACGCATAACACCTAAGTCACAGATATTCATTTAGATCATATTTTCATTCTTGTTATTACACATAGCATGGGATATCCTATAATCACACAGTTCGATATAACAGACAGCTCATATCACTTTATCACTCATTTCAGCTTTGCAAATTATTCAAAGAAATTCAGTCTTATAATGCTATATGCATAAGACTCATATTCGTTCTTATTGTTGTGAATAAATGCCTATCACTTACTTATATAAATGCTGGCCCATAGGGTGCAGTCAAAACAGAATCACGAAGCATAGCTCTACGTGCAAAATCAGAAATCACGGAGCTAAGCTTTACGTGGAAGCGCTTCATACTGGCAACTCAAGTTACAACGCCTTTATCTGAACACGCATTTTATGAAATGCATCAAATACATACATGTCATATATCACAATCACATATGATGCCCAAACAAAGCTCATAATCATCGAACCTAATTCCGGTATTCATAAACAAATCACTAACAATTAAATAATATTAGCAGTTTAAACAAATCAAATCGAATTAATCCTAGGAAATCATTTAGGTTGACTCACAGTATGCTCCAAGATGCTATTGCCTAGATGGTCCGGCAATGTCCGACTGGCATCCGATATGGTCCTTTATAACATACATAACACTTTTACACATATCACATATTTGGATAAATATATAAATATTCCTTAATGCATATGTACTTATACAATATGGATAATGCGTATTCAATGACAATTTTAGGGGACTTTATTGAGATCCTTAAGAACAAATCATTCAAATATCACAACCCTCCTTAATACCCGGTATACTTATAATTTGGAACAATATAAAGCAATGAGAGATCAATTTGTAAGCCTATATCTCTAGTTTACTCCAATTTAAATATCATCTCATTTGGAATCCTATAGATCAAGATATCATAAAAAATACAGGAATATGTTCAGTAAAATATCTCATGCTCTTCCAACCGATACCCTTACTTTTATTAGATCAATCATTTTAGAGACAAAATCTAAAAGCTATAATTTCTATATATAGAGATAGAAAAATGTCTTATGAACTTAACGCTTCAAAAATCAGGTTATTTGGAGATCAGACGACAAAGTTATGGCTGAAAGAACTCATCAAGGTTTTGTCCATATAAGATTAAACAAAAAGCAGATGAATGGAAAGAGCAAATGAAAGCAAAACCAGACAAATGGAAAGAGCAAATGAAAGAAAAAGTAGACGAATATAAAAGAAAATGAATGCTATAAGTAGACGAAACAAGAAGCAAACGAATGTTATAAGCAGAGGAAACAAGAAGTAGACGAATGGTAAAGTAGATGAATGGAAAAGTAGACGAATGCTATAAGCGGACAAATGGCAAAGCAGACGAATGCTATAAGCAGACGAATGTTATAAGCAGACGAATGGCAAAGCAGATGATTCAGATGGTCAACTTATGACGAAGTAGAAGTCAACCTAAAATGACACAGATGGTCAACTTCAGACGAAGCAAAAGTTAACCTAAGACGATACAATGGTCAACTTAAGACGAAGCAAAAGTCAACCTAAGACGATACAGATGGTCAACTTAAGACGAAGCAAAAGTCAACCTAAGATGATACATCTTGACAGACGATACGTCTTTACACTCCTAAACTCAAAAACCTTTTCCTTAAATATTACTAAGTTTTCATCAACTCACGTATAAACACCTAGATATTCATACTTACACAATGAAGAAACAGAGCCTATCACCTTTCCATATCTAACTCTTTACACTAATCTAATACATCATTTTATTGCTACTTCAACTCTAAGAATCATTTCCACAACATCTGATCACTAATAATCCATCAAAAACCAAATAACACCTTATTCATAATTTTCATCCCCTTAACACAATGTTCAAGAATATAAATATACATAAATGCCATGATCATGCATTGACAATAAATTCATCAACTTTATTTCAAAAATCTACAACTCTAACAATTTTTATTCACTACTTACTTGTTGAAGACTTCAAAAGCTTCAACTATTTTGTTGAAGACTTTAAAAGCTTCAGCTATCTTCAAGCCCTAACTCCATACAACATTACGTAAACCATTGTGAACACTAACCAACTTTTGGTTTTTCTTTTGAGGCAGAAGAAACACGTAGCAGTAGAGGAAGTGATGAGGGATATGAAAAGGTAAAGTAACTCTCAGAAGGAGTTTGATGGAAAGCTCTGTGTATGGGAAGAAATTCAAAGAAGATGATAACAAGGAAAGAACTTAGGAAAAGAACAAACCCCTTTTTAACTCTCGGATAACTCAAAGTTACTTCTGGCAAATAATAAAGGCAACTTTGCACTTGTCACTTTTCCTAAGGTCTAACTCTAGTTTTCTTTTGAAACTAACTCCATTAATTCTATCCTTGCAACCCAACTATCTCCAAATCTTCTTTTTCTTTTTTTTCTTCTATTTTTCATAATACTCTATAAATTTTGAAATAAATCCAAATTTCACTAAAATTCACAAATATATATACTTCCACTAATCAATAAAGTTTCCAATATAGTTAAATTCCAAATTCTCCATTTTCCCCAAAATCACATCTCTGTTTAATTATACTCAGAAAATGTCAATGAATGCATATACAGTCATATGAATGTGCAAAAATGTACATGTCCCAATTAACTCATGCATAATGTGCATTTTCTTAATTCCTCATAAGTTTCCCAGAAATCACAATTCTAGCCCTAACATGAGTAGCGGGATGTTAAATGAAGGGAGAGAATCAAGTATAAATTAAAGCTAATTGGATGTAATTGGATATAGTTAGATATAATTGAACCTAAGTGGTTGCACTTTAACCTTTATTGGAATTAAATTGCATTTGGTATAATGCAATTGACATATAAATTGAAACTGGTAGGATGTAATGTAGCTTATTTATATTCAATTTAGACACAATATGATGCTTTTCAAATAAGATAATCATAAATTGATCTTGACAAAAAAAAAGTTGGATAAAGACTACAAACCACTAATTAAAGCAAAAGTTATGCAAATAAATCTAGAATGCCTATCATTTACACTCTCCAACCTATTGATGAATGAAACGGTTTAAAGCCCATATCACTATTTGACCAAGTTTCTTACTAATCTAAAGAACACAATTCATAACCAAAGTTAAGACAACAACAAAAGTTTACATAAAAAATAATCTTAAAGTGGACAACTAAAGAAAAACCAAAATTAAGCTAAAGGTTCATGTTTTTTAAAGGATACCTATATATAGCCCCATACTTAAATTTAGTTGGAGCCAAAGAATATAAATTTTCCTCAAATAAAGTTAACGTATATTCAATTTTTTAGAGAGTGAATATCTACATGCTAGTTAACCTCCTAAGTTGTGATCAAGAGTTCAACTCCACAGTCAAACACCAAACTGTAAGTATCCACCAATTTGAGTTTAATTTCTTCTTTCATTCAAGTAATCTCAGAAACTCTCATTTATCCTCGCAACTAAGCTTTGTCAATGATTAGTCAATCTTGTATTGAACAAATTGCAATAAAATACTTAAATTTCTTTAAACCAATTGAATCTACATCTTCATTTTAATTGTTCCTCATATTTTCCTCAGAATGAACATTTAACAAGTTGTGTCCTAATTACCCACTGCACATTAGCTTAGGATGAGATTTAGCGCCTTCTGCAATAGCAGAGCTTGGAGGTAATTGTCAAGTCCCATAATCGAAAACCAATGATGTCAACGTGAGCAATGCGCTATCATCACCTCTATTATATGTTGATAAGTAATTATTTTCCAATTCCCGGTACAATAAACAAAATAACAAGTTACAAGAATGAGCGGCTATTTGGGTTTGTGAATAGGATCGACGACTCAATCAAAAGCCTTAAAACAGTAAGACAACCTAGCATATAGGACAATGATTTAAAAATTAGACCGGTGATTAAATAAGAAAAATAATTGATTTAAGGGTTAATGGCTCAATTAAAATTTAATCATGATTGAATCGATAATTAATAAATATATAAGTTTTTATTTTATATATTATATATATAAGATAATTTTTAAACATATTATTTAATTATTTATCTAATTGTAAACTTAACTTAAACCTTCAAATTTTTAAATAAATAAGTTTTTTTTAAGTTCACTAACACATCATAAAATAAGATAATAAAATTCACTAATCATCTTTTATCAAAAAGATTAAAAAAAGATTACTAATTATAATATTCATTCAAGTTAAAATTATTAAAATTAAAATATTTTAAATAAATCGGTCGATTTTTTTCACCGGTTCAACAATTTTTATCAATTTAACTGTAAAATAAACAGCCAATTATTTATAAAAAATACAGATTAAATAAGATCGTTTTATGTTTCAAATTATTTCAATATGACCGATCGGTTCGGTCCGATTTCAAAGCACTGATACATGATACATTGAAAGGCGAGGGCACTTGGGTAATTAACGGAAAGGCGGAAGAGAAAGAGAAATAGCCAGGGTGGTGGCAGTGGCAGACGCAGGGTAAACAGAGAGATGGTGAGTTGACAAAACCCAAGGGCTTCGAATATGGACAAGTACAAGTGAAACAAATGATTGGCTGACACGTGACAGTTCTCAATATGACAAGCCCTTGTGAGCTGACATGTAAGGGGGTCTAAGACAGCTGCAACTGTGAGGTCACAACTTGTTGATTGCGTGGACGAAAACACCTTTTTCTCAATTTTGTTAAATGGTTTTTGCAACAAAAAGATTTTAGTTAAATTTATACGAATGCAGAATATCAGATTCTGTTTCTCTGTCCCCGTAACCAAATTTCGTTATGTCATCTCCTTTTTTTATCTATTGTCCTCATTCACTTCTTTTTCTTACCTAGACAAATTAAAAATTAAAAACCTTTCTGGATAACAACTCAATGCTCATCCATGACATGATGTAACTAGACGGAAAAAGAAAGATTACGTCAAGGCCATTTAATATTCCATTTCCTTCATTTTGGACAACCGTTTCAAAAAACAAAACCCTTTTCTCTCTTCTTTTCACTCCATCAATCTCTATCTTTGGCTTTCTACTCCACAACACAACTGAAGGTAGAAATGTATTCCAATCGAGTATTTTACTGAATAATTGAATTTAGTGGATTGAACCAGCGGAGAGGTTCGTTATCATATAAATGATGTTATGGCAATTTGGTTTTAACCTAACTTATTCGATTGTCAACGAATAATTATTTTCTCTTATCCTTCCATTTCCCATCTCAAGTTGAGAGATGCAAGAAAGGTTGGGGAAATTAAATAAATATAAAAGTCAACTTGTTCTTTTAATAAAAGAAAGAAAGATTAATTATTATACTCAAATCTAAACCACAAAGGAATTTGGCCTAGGCCAAATTAGCATGCGCATAAAAACGCATGCTGTATATCTCTTTATAGGTGGTGTAATTGAGATTTGACCACTGCAAGATTTTCTCACCCAATCAGTACCATGGATTATGGTTAATTATATAAGCTATAAGCATTATTACCCTAATAAAATATATATAGGTCCAACCATAACTATCTCCTTCAAATTGGATTTGGTACTGAGTAGCAATCTAATCTATCTTTCGAGTCTTTTCCTCATGAAGTGGTCAAAAAGTTGCCTTTTTATCTCAGAAATGGATCGCACTTAAGTGGTGAAATAAGTGAAGTCCATAGGATTTGATACAAATGTCTACACATAGGACATATGGACACAAAAAGGGGCATAAAATATAATAATTAATTTAGAAAATAATTGCAGCGATATAATGAATCCATGTTTGTAGGATGTATTCAGGGAAATGAGACTAATAAGGAGAAGGAGAAGAAGAAGATATGATATGATATGGTGGTGGGCGGGGATTTGCTAGCAAATCATAAGTGCATATCCCATCTTTCGCTCTTGCATTTGTCTTTACCAACTAGCTCCCTTTGTTACTTCCAAAGCTTCCTTTTGATAGAGGCGGAAGAAAGTTTCATAGATGTAATGTGTTCCAATTATAAAGTCATGTCTTATGATTCCAACTTCATATATACGATTAAAACTCAATAATTTTCCAACGGTATGGTTGTCAAATAATTCCAAGTTTCTAGTTTGCAGCTTTCTTTATTAAATCAGTATTTCCAACATGTTTGTCGTGTTGATCTCATATGTGTCACTATTTAGTTTAAATTAGTATCGAAACGTATGTTGAACTCCAGATTTTATCCGTTGATAGTTTTGGAACTTTTTGAAGAGGTTAATCTGAAATTTCCAAAACGGCAAATTATAGGTCAGGATAAATGAGCTTCTTTGTACATAATTATTTCCCTAGGTTTTAATATACTTGGTGCTCGATCATCAAAGATATTAGAGATACTGCACACACTTCTAATCTTTTCAAGGGGTCCAATAGTAATAATACAGAGGAAGAAATAGTATAGAAAGGAAAGGATGCGTATCTGCGGGCTTTAGTTATCGGATGGATTATTCTGGCCTGTTTCGGTAGCTCCGCATCCCCAAGTTTGAAGTGATTGCATATTCTCTAGTTTTTCTGAGCCTCCGTATTTGTTGGGTATTATTGTTGTTTAAAAGTTTGATTCCGGAAGAACCCTATTTCATGCTCAGAAATATTATTCAAGCAAAGAACTATATAAATAGGTATCTTCCTTGACGTATTAATCTGAGTGCAAGGCTTTAATCTAGAACAACGCTTACTCGGTTCATTTATTAACTATTGTTGATTATAATATGAACCACTTGTGGTCGACAAATTCTTAAGCATTACCTCAGATTGACGTGAATTCATTCCATGTCTTTTTCAGACTTCTCAAGTGCTTATCAATTAGAAAGTTTACTAGGTCGTATTTGGTAGGTTGTAATGAAATGACGAAAAGAATGTTGATGTAAAGAAATAGATACTGCAATACAAAAGCATTATGCTTCAATTATTTACAACACTATAATACATTTGTGTGTGATGTACAGAGGTATTTCAATCATTCTTTTATGTCAACTCGGACTGACACGTCGCTGAGTTTAGTGCACCTAATTAATAGAACCACTTCCATCATGTATATTACATTACAATTATAATTATAATTGACAACTCAACAAAATAAATAAATTGAATTATACAATGTCAACCATATTGTCACTTTATAATCTCCGTCCTTTCTCTTTGTTATGTTATTAAAGTATAAAACTTAAAATATATCCTGAAATAGGATGATGAATAAACTTACTATTGTAACATGTATATGTGGGTTAATGTGAGAGCCATCATTTTCTGTTGTTCAGGTAAAACAGTAATGAGTTTGAGTATAAAGAAGGGTAGGGACGGAAGAGGCACATGGGACAGCATGTCTTGGGAGCATTAAGACAAGATTAGGGAAGTATGGCTCTCCGTGTTGGGTCAACTACAGCATATTTCCCACATTTCTTAACCCCTCAAGTCGACACCCTTTGTTCCCATGTGCTCCTATTTAAGAGCAACATTCCAAATTAACAACCCTCTTTGTTCTCTCTCTCTCTCTCTCTTTCCTTTTTTTTTTTTTTTCCTCTGAATTTTCCACTTCAATCTTTTGGGGAGCAAAGACATTTATCTTAAAGCTTAATGCTACCCTAAGCACCCAATTACGTGCTTACTCAAGTTCGTACGCAATTTACTTCTGTTACTAATTTATAATTACCTGGTGCTCAACACTCACGAGTGCTATATATGTGCACTGATTGTCAGGATGAACAGGATCCGCGAGTATTTTGGATTAGGAACAATTTAATTAACAAATATTTTCTTTTTTCTTTTATTGTGCGTACAAACAGATAATGGGAAAAAGGTGTATCCAATAAGTTGGCAATGTAGGCTGGAGGATATCTGCAACTTTCAGCCTTACATAAATCACAAAGTGGCAATGTTATCTTGTTTTGTCTCTTCTTTGTTGTTTCCCGTTTATGTCAATTCGCTAATCATCCTTTAGAATCTTGAATCCTCTTCCATATACATATGGATCATGTTTCTAGTGAGGACGGTAAAGAGCAACAAGATTTACCATGTAGTACTTGTCTAAGAGTTCTTTTGTGAAAATAATAATAAACGCCAATAATAATAATGTGATTAGAGTGTTAGTTAAGGTTGAGTTGATTGACAGATTCACAGACATAATAATAATAGTAATAATAATAATAATAATATATGACACAACATAAACTGATTTGATTAGATTGAGCATGTTAGTTAGTAATGATAAACATTTTGATTAAGAAGCTGAAAATGAAGGGTTCTTTTGGCATGAGAGATGGTCCACTGTTCCCCTTTTTGAAATGGTGACATTGAAAGACAGGCAAACATGAAAGCAGAAAAAGAAAAAAGGGCCACTCAAAAAAACTCAGAGAAAGCAACTTACTGGACAATTTCACTGCCAAGTAGCCGACCCATTTTCCCCAATCCCCCTACCTATCATCCCCCTGTAACCAGTTCCTTTTTTTCCTATTCCCCTTTCATTTTCCTTTTGACTTCTGTTGAGAAGCTTGAGATGAAAAAGGAAAATAATTTGAAAGGGTCAACACCACGCGTATAACTCAGAAAATTATATATGTCGCGCAATTTGCAAGCTAAATTCTCTAGACGATCGTAGTTGGCTGGTAATAAATATAACAGGCTTGCGTATGGTTATAATATACGATACTTGAATATTTTTATGTTATAACGACACCTCGTGCTCCTCTGTTGCCCTCCAATCATGTCTTTTTTATCATGAAAAATGCATTATGTGACAAAAACCTTCCCCCAACCTATCCCTCCTAGCTACCTAGGCCGATATATTAGCACTTTACTGTTCTATTAAAAATATGAATTTGATATATATTACGTTTCATTAATATATTGTTTTCAAGATTTTAAAGAACATGTATGTTTTAAACATTGTATACTTTTGATACTCTTTTATGTCATTCACATTAATTATGTATTTATACTTACTCATTAAATGTTAAATTTTTAAAAATAAATTCATATTAGTGTCAATTTTTAATTAAGTTAAATAGCTTTTTAGAAGAAAAAAAAGATAACGAATAAATGAAAGAGAGGAATCATGCATGCATCGTAACTCATCTTTATTTCGTCTATTATCTTATTTTGTTTTATTAGAATGAATGCTTTGAACTAATAAATTATATTTTAAATTTTATAATTTAACTAAAAGATTAAAATTAATACAAAAAGTCAAAAATAGCACTGAAATAGTCATCATTATTCTATTAAAAGAATTATTTAAATTATAGAAATTCAAATTATAAATTTAATATTCTTTATTTTATTTTAAAATTCACTATCTTAAGAAAAAATTAAATTATAAATTTAATATTCTTTATTTTGTTTTAAAATTCAGTATCTTAATAAACATTTTCATTTTTTTTCCTCGGAATCATAGACGTTAGTCTTATGAATGAAATCAAACACTATTACAAAGATTTTCAATCATCAATTTATCCTACTTAACATTTTATAAATCTTTCTGACTCACCTTATAATAAAAATGTACAACCAGGAAAGTATTTCCCTTTTAACACGTTACTCATAATCTAATAAATAAAACTCAAATCATTAGGTACATTTAAAAATGAGCTAACTATAACTTAAACAAATTAAGATATTGCAACAACAAGTAAGTAAAATTAATAATCAAAAGCACATTACTAACTAATTGCATTAGCTTATAATGTATACATTTGGAATCACACTTATACAAATTATCAAATATTCAAAATGTTATAACAAATTTTATACACCTTTCAAACATATTGTATTTACATTAAGTAATTATGTCAATACTCTCATGCTATCATTCCCCACATAAATAAATGATTATGAAACTATAACTCCAATATAATGCCCTAAAATTACAATGTCATATCTTAATTACAGCCCTCAAATCATGTCACATCCAAGTTTTCAAACTTAAGATCAATGCAGAATTAATCATGTCTTAGTTTTTAAATTTTAAGATCATGACATCCCATGGGAAACTATATATCCTATATATGGACAAGACATGACTCCATGGCCCATATAATATGTTCAAAGGTACAATCTTATCAAATAATATAGTAAAACCATACCATACATCCACAAAAACTATAAACTTTTCACGCCAACACTACCATAATAGATAATCACATTTCATCACTATAACATATAACTCAAATAATTTTAAAAAATGGATTTAACATATATCGTTAAAATTGAAAAAAAAATTAAGACTCTTTGTGAATGACAACAATTGCTATATGAAATTCCAACTAAATTTACACGTTCCAATATAAATTTTACAATACTTAAATACAATATGTAGAAATAACTCGATCATATATTAAAAAAATAACAAATGTTGGGTAATAATGACAAGTATAACTTTTTATTAAATTATTATATATTTTTTTTGTTTTTTCCCATCAAATTTTTGTTTGAAAAGAAACTTTAGTTTTAGAATTCTAAGTAATAACTTTCTATTGTATTCATGAATACAATGGATGGAAATAACAATGTAGTTGTGATTGTGGATCCTACTAAAATATTTCAAAATATATAAAAGATATTACAAACTAAAATTTGAATTCCCAAAATAATGAGTCTAAAATTCACACATATGGTTAAGCACTTATAGAAAAATGTAATTAAATATTTGAGAGATAAATCTTAAAATGCTGCTTTGTACTTAAGTTTCTAGTACAAGGATATTAATCTGTCCAATAAAATAACAAAATACTGAGTTATAAGTTCTACCTTTGAAGTAAATCTATGTCATGTAAATTCAATTGATCTTCACTAAAATATAGAAGTTTTTGTTGATATTTATATTTTCTTCTCAAAGTAAACAAGTTTTTACTCTTAACATATTTATTTCAACTTAAAATTTTATTATATGGATTATTTAGTACTCAATTCCATTCTTATTAATTGTTTAATTTTAAGTAAAAATTATATCATCATCAATACTATCAAACATAGAATTAATGTATAATATTTCATTTATTTTTAATATGCATGCCTACTAAGCTCAATTTCAATAGTTATGTAAAACGCTCATAAAAATCATTGTGTGAAATATATATTAGTTCCCAATTATTATTTTGAAACTTGTTCGACCATAAAATCCAACTTTTTATTACATAAAAATATTAAAAATATTTTGTAGAAAGAATTTATTAGAATGTTATAGTATGTAAGAAATTTAACTTAAAAATTTAAAATACAAGGATTGAAATATGAATGGTTAAAAACAAGCTAAGAAAATAATTTTTTTAACCTTTTAAAAGTAAGGAGTGAGCATGTCTAAAAAATAAAAAATAATTCAAAAACACCGAATTTCACCTTTCTCTCAACTACTCTAATTAAGGACATAAAAAAATCAAATTCATTAGATTAATCGGTTTTTTTGATTTAATTGTTGTGCTTTTAACAACAAAAATAAATATTACCAATTAAAAAACTATATTTTAAAATAAATGAAAATGCCAAGAAAATTGATAAAATGATATTACAACTGATTTTAGTTGTATAGTCAAAAGTGCAAAGTTAAATTGTATAATGTTTTTTCAAATTTCATCAATTACAAATGTTCGGAATCTTCAAATTAATAAATTTAACGAATAAGTAAGTATGAAACTTGTAATTGATGGAATCTTTTGAACCGAATTTCCAAATGGCCTAAGGTTTTATAGTGTTCAATGCCAAATATTTCCAAAGTTTTTTTTTTTTAACTACAAAGGAGAAAACAAAACCTGAAAAAAAAAGCTAGTCCCTAGCTCTACGATACAAAGCTCTTTACTTGTCCCATAAGAAGAACTCTACGATTGATAACGGTAATTTCTGAAGATAATGGATGCCTAGGCTGCATCGGATTGCAAAGGCCGCCAAGTGATCGGCAAATTGATTTCTTTCTCGGTATATGTGCTATATTTTTCCAATCTCGTTGGAGTAATTTTCAGTACTTGCTAGCAAAGAAAATTGGTCAGTAAACAAATATTTCCAAAGTTAACACAAAGTAAGATACGAAAACAAATATGGAATTGTAAATGAGAAGAATAATACAAGAATATCCTTACCCAAAGGAAAGCAAGCTGAGAAAAGAAAAGAAATAATTCAATATGCAAATACAGAAAATACAAGGATGAAGGTTTAAAAAAAAAACTCCAATAAAGAATTTAATGGATATATTACCATCCTAGTTGACCATTAGAATTCCAATGGCGGCCCCAACGGCGTTGGCCTTGCTTGTTAGCTTCTCTCTTTGTTTTATTTTTCTCTCTCTAAGGGACAGACTATTAAAAAGCCTGTTGCACACTCGCTAATGCCTAAACTAACAACATAAGCCAAAGTAAAGCACAACACCAAGATGGTTTTTTGAAACCCAAAAGAAACTGAATTTAAGCTCTGCTATTACTCGTTTCTCATACCCTTTCCTTATTCACTTTCTCAACAACGAGAAGAGAGACTGCGTTAGCTACTGTTGTTTCTCTTTTTTCTCTCTATATACATATTCTTGTCTCTTTCTCTCTTCTATCTCCCATGGAAGACATGTTCTTCTACTGGCTAAAGCTTCTTGGTTTCTCTTTCTTGGCCTTCGTTTTTGGTTTAAAGATTGTTGTTTTATTTTGGTGGAGACCCAGAAGAATTGAAGATCATTTCTCTAAGCAAGGAATCAGAGGACCTCCTTATCGTTTTTTCATAGGCAATGTCAAGGAAGTGGTGGATATGATGTTAAAGGCCTCTTCTCAACCCATGCCTTTTTCCCACAACATACTTCCTAGAGTTCTTGCTTTTTACCATCACTGGAAAAAAATCTATGGTACATAAATATTTTGTTTAATTACAAGCACCGGTTGATGATGTGATCTCTCTCTCTCCCACCGTTACACACGAACTTTCATGCTGTTCAAATCTGTTTGAACGGTTTTGAAGTTTGTTAAATTTGTTTCCAGCTCTGAGCTTGTTGCACTACAAGTTCTAACTAGTTTAGGACTTGGGTAGTGTTTCTGAAAGCACTGAAAATTGTGTATCAATGTGGGTTGTGAGGCTTTGCTTTGTTAAAGCATAGCTAGGATGAGCTTTAGTGTCAATCATTAAAGCTGGGGATGGTGGTTCTGTTATGATGTGTTTCTTTGGGTTGGTTTGTTGATCCATCTTCCAAAATTTGTGACTTTTAAAAGGCTTTCTGGTGTTTTTTTCCTTTGTCTTTGAGTTCATGTACTTCTTTTAAAAACTTTTTCAGCCTTTTTTCTGCGCTTTGATGCTTGATGTTGAAGTTGTGAGTTTGGACTGTTCCACTTCTTTGTATTCTTCTCTTCTTTTCTCATTTTCTGTTTTCCCTTGAGAACTAAACTTACTTCATAGTTATTATTTCTATATTGAAACTTTTACCATTTTCATTTCTCATCAGATCATTTTCGCCACTCCTCGTAGCTTGTAAAAGATGAGAAAAGAAACGAAAAGGACGTATTGTATTTGTTTGTGCACTCAAACATGGGTTGCAGTTTTGTCATTTGCTTTGTTTTCTGTATTCCACAAAGTTAACAACCTCTCATGGTATGATCAAAATGTTGTATAGCTCCATAGTTTCAATTGTCTTCTTCCCACATGTCACTTGTGTTTTCTCTCTCTCTCTCTCTCGCCACATTCAATTGATGACTAGCTGGCCTAATGTAATTTTGTTGGTAATTACTCTTTTTCGCATACTTGACACTTACTACATGAGGATGTGTCGAAGGTCTAACTTGGTGCAAAAGTAACTTTCTTTGTTCTTTTCTGGCTAGCTTGCCCCCATTTGTAGAGGTCATGATATTTGATTTAAGTAATTAAATGACCAGATGCTATTGCAAAATAGGTAATGTAACCAATATACCTAATGAAGCATAATTTTGGAAATTAATGGCATGTCTGTTTGATTGAAGGTGCAACATTTCTGGTGTGGTTTGGACCCACGGTTCGGCTCACGGTCTCTGATCCAGACTTGATTAGGGAAATTTTCACTTCCAAGTCAGAATGCTACGAGAAGGTGGAGGCTCACCCTCTTATTAAACAACTGGAAGGAGACGGCCTTCTTAGTCTCAAAGGTGAAAAATGGGCTCACCACAGAAAAATCATCACACCTACGTTCCACATGGAAAATCTCAAAGTAATTAAAATTTTAGTTATTTCTTTTTTGTCTAGTTATGTATGGTTGAATTATTTTGTGAATTTAATGTTGACGTTCGTAGTTGTTAGTACCGGTTGTGGGGAAGAGCGTGGTGGATATGGTGGACCAATGGGCGGTGAAGCCAAATTCGGGGGAGGAGATAGAGATTGAAATATCTGAATGGTTTCAAACTCTAACCGAAGATGTCATCACAAGAACTGCCTTTGGTAGTAGCTACGAGGATGGTAAAGCCATCTTCCGATTACAAGCACAGCAGATGGTGCTTGCCGCCGAGGCATTTCAAAAAGTGTTTATTCCTGGTTACAGGTTAAAAAAAAAAAATTCCTATTTTTTAATAATTATTATTACTCAGTTCTAGTGAAACAATACTCACTTTTGTTAATTTAAAAACAAAAGGTTTTTTCCCACAAAGAAAAACATTAAATCGAGGAAATTGGACAAGGAGATAAGGAAATCGTTGAAGAAGTTGATCGAGAAGAGGAAAGAGAGTACATGGAACATTGTACAAGAAACCAAGCTACCAAAGGACTTGTTGGGACTAATGATTCAAGCCTCAAATTCATGTCCAAATGTGACTGTTCATGACATATTGGAAGAGTGCAAGAGCTTTTTCTTTGCGGGCAAACAGACCACATCCAATCTGCTGACATGGACTACGGTCCTACTTGCAATGCACCCAGAGTGGCAGGTGCTTGCACGTGACGAGGTACTGCGGGTGTGTGGATCACGTGACATCCCCACCAAAGATGATGTTGTGAAGCTTAAGACGGTAACATCTCCACCTCCCCAATACATGCGTCGCCAATGAAACATTACATTTGATGTTTTCGGCTTGTCGAAATCCCAAAGCCGAGCTGCCCTCTCCTTTTAATTTTATTCAACTTCTGTTTAATTTTAAATGTTTTGCGCTTTATCTGGTGTGCAGCTGACCATGATTCTAAATGAGTCCTTGAGGCTTTATCCTCCAACAATAGCGACAATCAGACGGACTAAAGCAGATGTAGAGCTGGGCGGATATAAGATCCCACATGGAATAGAGCTTTTGATACCAATCCTAGCCCTTCATCATGATCAGAGCATATGGGGAAACGACGCAAACGAATTCAATCCCGGCCGTTTCTCTGATGGGGTTGCCCGGGCAGCGAAGCATCCTCTGGCGTTCATTCCATTTGGGCTTGGGGTCCGTACCTGCATTGGCCAAAATCTAGCTATTTTGCAAGCCAAATTAACGCTTGCAATCATACTTCAAAGCTTCTCCTTTAGATTGGCACCTACCTATCAACACGCACCAACGGTCCTGATGTTACTTTACCCACAGTACGGTGCACCCGTGATCTTTCAGCGTCTATCAAGCACCGTGCTTGATAAATATCAAGATCAAGGGTCATGAACTGTTCACCCAATCCCCGAACCTGCCTGTCCAAACATACCACCTCACTACCAGACCCAAAAGTTACCAATCTTGCCCCTTGAAAATTGAACGGATGAATTCCCCATTTGCATTATCCAAACAATCATAACGCAGACACATTTCAACCATTGCTAATTTGCTATATGCTGACCCTTAATGGCCCTGGCTTTCTTTTTTCTTTTTCTTTATTTTTTGCCTTTCTATTTGTTTGCTTTTTGATTGTGATTGTTGGTTCGGTGCCGCTCAAACAACACAGTTGATCCTTGCAAGACGAAATGGATTGATTTATAGTCCCATGGAATTTTTGTGTAGAGCATGGCATTGTTGAGGCAGGGCTTTGGTAGGTAGGAAGGACTTTGTTAAATGTGCTAACTATCAGTTTAGGTTATTGCTATCTGTCTTTCAAGGTTGTAAAAATTTGTACTTGTGTATATTTGCACAATCTATTAACAGTTTTGTAATATTGTATTTCATTTGTCTTCTACAGTATAAATTCCCAACTTTTGTCTCTTGTACCCATGTGTGTAATATATATTTAACTTTGACAAGCAAACAGGTGAAGGAAAATACTACAAAAGATATGTATTAATGAATCAAAAGGAGTGTACATTATAATAGTCGGTGAAATTTCGTTCATATCAAATCCGTTGATCATAGCCCAAGCAGACATATGAATGTGAGTTAACAAATCCAGGCAGAATAACAACTCAATTAACATCAATAAAACAACCAATATTATCTCAATAGAAATATTGCACAGTAGGGACTTATATATATATATATATATTTATATGTAACATTTCGCATTTGCCAATTCGAGGCTAAGAGAACCCTTTAAGTTCAAGGTTAAAAAGATGTGACAGAATCCAGCTGAATCCGGAGATCGACCCCATCAAATGAGAATTTCGATGAAAATTAACCAAGACAGAGTGGATATTCCATAAAAGAAAAAGGTTAACGTTTGCCAGTTAAGATTGCGAAACCCTATAGTAGTTGCTAAGGTTTAAATGTTTCTTCTTGTTCAAGATTATAATTTCTAGGGCACCATTTTATTACCGATATGTATTATCATCTTTTAATTTACCCAATACACATAACTGAAATTTCCTATAAAACATTCTTCCGTACTTGTTAGATTTGGCTGGCATAAACTACAGTTACGTCTACATCTGTATGATTTATTTATAATACAGCAAACGTTGCACATATATAATTTATGGATTACCAGTCTAAGCTTTAACGCATGTTAATTATACGATGTTATGCTACATTTAAGGTACTAAACAGTAATAATTTAGGAGTGATGTATTAGTTTAATCCACTTTAATAACAATGCTTAATCTGTTGAGAGAAGGTCGAACGCATGCAAATTGATATGATATTAAATCGAGTAATAGGTAAAAGAACTGGGTGGGGAGCTTCCGAGAATTTGTCACAGGGAAGTTTCCTCTCCTCTCTCCTACTCGCATCTCTAGGGAGGAGATCGAGAAGGCCACCTAAAATGGCGATAATCCTCGTCTTAGTGTTATCACAAAGATGTTAAAAGCAGAGGACAGTTGCAGCAATCAAGGCATGTAATGTTCTTTCAAAGCAAAGGTGACTGTAATCCAGCATGCAAATGAATCTCTTTTTGCCATAATTTATACCAATTGTCCTTTATAGGGGTCTGAGTTGTATTCTATTGAGAAGTAAGATTTGAGAGAGAGCAACAACTTTTTTTTTTTAATGTATATATTTTTTGTAATTTGCTTTTTTTGGGATCTTCTCATTTCATGCTTTGGTGTAATATTTAAGGAATTGATGGTCCCCAGGAAGCATGCATGTGACTATGGATGAGAGACATCTCTCATTTCTATTTGGTTTTATTCAATTTGCTTTTGTTTAGGGAATCAAAGCATGCCATCGAGCATGTGATCATTTCTATAATTGCATTGTCACCCACAATTTTCGAAAACACTTCCTATTAATCTCTCTCTTTCAACTTTCGAAATTGAAGACCATGTATCTTGCTTATCTTAGTTCCCATTTGTTGGGAATTTAGGACCTCCCTAACCCACACCCAAGGATATTTAATAGACAAAAATATCAGAAAATAACAACACAAGAGAATTTACGTGG
>JANSVA010000008.1:34818957-34836004 GCA_025504915.1 Erythroxylum reticulatum | reverse complement strand
ATTATTCCCTCCTCAGGTGCAGATCGAGAAGATAAGTGATCCTTGAAAGGCATTTGGGTAATTTTCAAGATAGTAGCTTTTGTCACTAAGTTAGTTTGTCCACTTTTGGGATAGCTACATAAGCATGTAAACATCAAGCATCCTGTATATGTTGTATATTGGGGTTAAGCCTTTGTACAAAGTGTATTGATATAATTAAGTGATGTATGAGTTTTTGTTGCTTGGGCAAATGAGTTGAACAAAAAAACTAAAAAGTCCCCAGACGTATGTGCATGTTTCTTTGGTAGATGTACGACACTTGATTTAAGCCTTTCATAGGTGTAGAAGTTGTGTACTAACTTTTAGGGGAAACTAGACTAATTAAGGTTAAATTAGTTAAAGTTGTCCTCTGAAAAGTTATAGTTTAATTGTCCAACTTTCCATCAAAATATAGTATAGAAACTTTAGACTTTGGAGTCGAAAGTTATGGTTTTTATAAAGGGGAAGATGTATCATACGTAAAGACGTATCATTTGTAATGACATCATATTGTTTGTGATGACATCATTTCGTCTGTAAGGGTGCATTGTCTGTAAAGATGCACCATCTGAAAAGATGTATTATCTGTGAAGACGTATTGTCTGTGATGACATTATATCGTCTGTGATGACGTCATTCGTCTGTAAAGATGCATCGTCTGTAAAGATGTATCATCTGTAAAGACGTATTTTCTGTAATGACGTCATATCATCTGTGATGACGTCATTCATCTTAAGAGATTCATTATCTGTAAAGATGCATTGTCTGTAAAGATGTATCGTCTGTAAAGATGTATTGTCTGTGATGACATCATTCATCTATGGAGATGCATTGTCTATAAAGATGCATCATCTATAAAGATGTATCGTCTGTGATGACATCATATCATCTGTGATGATGTCATTCATCTTAAGAGATGCATCGTTTATAAAGATGGATCGTCTCTGATGACGTCATATCGTCTATGATGATGTCATTCATCTTAAGAGTTGTATCGTCTGTAAAGATGCTTCGTCTTAAGACTATGCTTTGTGTTAAGTTGACCCCACATTGTCTTAAGGCCATGCTTCGTCTTAAGTTGACCCCGCATCGTTTTATGACCCTGCTTTGTCTTAAGTTGACCCCGCATCGTCTTAAGACTTTTGCTTCGTCTGTTCTTTTGTTTCGCCTACCCTCTTCGCTTCATCTGTTCTTTTGTTTCGTCTGCCCTCTTCACTTTGTCTGTCTTTTGTTTTGTTTGCTTTCTACTTTTATGACCGAGACTTCTTCCTCTATTTACTATTCATCTAATACCATCGTCTGGTCTATATTGACTCATCAAACGATAGATTCTATCTTCAAGGTCTTCATGAAAGTGGTAGATCTTGAAATTCTCTTTTAAGCTACCCCAAAGAACACCCAAATTTGATACCCATGATGAGGGTTATTGAAGTGTCCCCAAAAATAGGTTTAGTATAGTCGAGGGCAAGTACTGTTTTCTGTTAAATGTCTTTGAATGTTTGGGTTCCGAAAACAGGATCCAACATTTTCTGACCTTAATCATCTAGGGGTCATAAGCCACTAAAATTCTACCTTTATGAAGTAAATGATGTTTAGCAATTAATATCCAATCCTTCCTCTAGAAAAATAAGTTCTTGGAACTTTCTTCTTTTAGTTTGGTTTTAAGTAATCCCACTAAATAAAAATTAGAGTTGTTTAAATAGTCTGTTAGCAAAAGCTAATTATTGGGATAGTTAACACCACTATATTTCAATGAAGGAAATACACGGTTAAGGGGAAGACTTAAAGCCTTTCCTTGTTTGAGATTGACCTCCTTCTGTTAAAAATATGAAATTCCTTACCAGTATCATAAGAAGTCTTAGTTAGGGTAGAGATTCCTTTTGATATATGATCTTCCTTTAATGAGGTATCTAAAGTGGTAAGCTTAGGCTCTATCTTTGGATTTCTAACCATTGGTATTTCATAATTATAAGCCTCAGCTTCATGATTTCCCATCATTAGTACATTAGAAGAATTAACTTAGACAACCTTGAAGTTGGTTTCTATAATAGTGGTCTCTAGGGACGAATCTTCCAGGCCACCATTCTTCTTAGTAATGGGATTTAAGTTAATTAGTTCTTTATAAAAACCTATTTTGAATACTTATGTTATTGGTTGTCATTTTATATTGCCCTTAAAATCAGGTCTCCAATTATGAGAGACCTTTACTAAATCTTACGAGAGATCAATGTTCCCATCTAGTCACATTATAGGTATATGCTCAGGGAGAGGCTGCTAAATATCTATAAACACACAAATTCAAGTATATCATACTCTTTTCACACTAGTAGTAGCTTCTTTTAAGCATAATGGATATATAAGGTAGTTGGCCAAATAACTTAAGACTGTAGTGATCTAGTATTCTAGTGGTAGATTGTATATATCAAGACATATTAAGACATGATTCACCTTGATCTTTTACTAATTAAAGCCTAGTTTCCATCTCTGCACAAAAATGGTTGGTTGTAGAAGTGTTAAAGGCCAACTTGGACTACCTCGTGTGACTGATCTGAGGAGGAAAACATGAATAAGAACGTATTATCCTCATTAAGTTGGGATTCTAACAATCCCAAGAATTTTTAACGGCTAAAAACCTATTATTTAATTATGTAAAAAGAATACCTTGATTATGTTTATGAGGGTAGTAACTATAGAGGGGTCTTCACTAACTAGATAGTTATGTGGCTTTAAAGTTGGGGAAGGGCTTCGAGGACTTAAAGTCAAGATTTTTGCAACTGTAAACCTTAGAGTTTTGGGGGAGGAAGGGATTGGGTTAAGGGTGTTGGGATTTTTAGAAAGAGGAGAGGGTCAAATATATCCTAGAGTTAGGAAGTTTTGAGGTAATAGGCACATTGTTCTACATTAGCTCAAAATGAAAAGAGAGAGAATAATAGGTTTAGAAGACACAAGGGACTATAGAAAGCATGGGAAGGAAGTTGGAAGCCAAAAAGAAAGAAAAAATAACTTCAAGGGATAAAGATCTAGGAAGGTAACACCAACTATATGATAGAAAGCTTAGGGAATGAGAAGTTAGAAAGAAGGTGACCGGTGAGCTTTGAAAAGAAATGAAAAAGGATAAGCACAAACCTTGAGATATATTGAGATGGAAAAACAAACAAAAAGGCTCGAAAGGAGAGGGATTAAGAAGGAAGTCAGGGAGAGTGGAATAGTGGGCTGAAGCAGGAAGAAGGAGTAACAATAGGTTTTAGAGAAAGACAAGAAGCAGTCATCATACATGGATTGTAACATATAGATAAAACCTTCAAATCTTTTTCTAAAATTTTTATGTAGTTGTCATCATGTTGTAGATCTCATGAATACGACTATTAAAATTAAATACTGAATTATGAACATTGCAGTTGTAAATTTGTTTTGAATAGATAACAACTTATTTTCGAGTACACAAAACTTGTTATATCTTACATATAAAAAATCTAGATTCTTGCAAATTATATCTTTTATATATAATACCACATCAAAATATATATTAAAATTGCTATATAAAGATTATTTTAAATAAATTTATGCATAAAATTGATATAAATAAATTGTACTAATATATAAGTTAATGTAACATATTAAAATAATTTTATAAATATAAGTTAAATGATTTAGAAATTATGAATTATAAAAAAGCACAACTTAATTAAAATCATAAAAATTCTATTGATAAATTTAATTCTATCACATAAAAGCAATCTAAACTATTGAAAATTATATTTTCTATATATGATTCTACTTATAAATTATATCTAAAAAATTAGAACATCATAGCAATTTTAAAGTCATTTATGAATGAATACATCTCATTAATATACAAGACAAAGTAACACACTAAAAATAGTCTTTAAGTCATACGAGTTAAAGGTTGTAGACATTTTGAAATACAAAAGCATACAATTTAATTAAAGCTATAAAGATAAGTTATCATTTGGTTGAATATAGAAGAGCCTCTTCATCTTCATTTGAATCGTGATTATGTCCAAATATTTGGTTATAAAATTCAAAAAGTGCACTATTTTCTTAATAATGTGAAGGATGATTATGGATATTATATGGTAGGGGTGCAAAAAGCATATAAGAATAATGCAAATAAGCAATATTTAGAAATATATAAATATGTTTGTGGAGGATAATGACCCTAATTGACACTTCTCCTTCCACTACCAAATGAGGGAGTCCTTTACATACTTTAAGGTTTCCTTCTAGATTGAATCTTACTTCCTCTAATGCCTATTTCAAGGTCACTCATAAAAAACAAAAACAACCGCCAGTGAGAGTCCTATTAAAACACGGGGTCTGGAGATGTCCAGTAGTATGCAACCTTACCCCTACCTGATAGAGAAGCTGTTTTTGATAGATCCATATGCAATGAAAATAAAGATAATAAAAATAAGTATATATAAAATATACAAATAGGTAATGCAATACAAAATATCGTACATATATAACATGGTAAAGATTAACAATAATAAATAAAATAAATAAAAATATACAAACAAAAAAAGACAAGTATAATAATAACTTAAACCAGTTATGTTAAGTAAGTAATTAGGCTAAGTAAGAAACTAACTAAGCTAACTATTCAACATAAAAATTAAAAAAGTTGAAGGAAAAAGTCTAAAATACATAAGAGAATGGGAGTAACCTCTTTAAGAGGGATCCTTTATCAATATCCTAGTACGTCAAAATTTTCTATTATGGGCCATCTCCTTTGTAAGTTCCTTTAGAGCCATATCATTCTTAATCACTTCCCCTTAGTTCTTCTTATGCCTTCCTTTTTTCCTCTTATAGGCTCTAAGTATTATTTTCTCGCATCTTCTTACTGGAGCATCATGATGTCTCCTTTTAACATGTCCAAACCACCTAAGCCTTGTCTTTCTTAATTTTTCATTAATATTGGCCACGTTTAATTTGTCTCTTGCCATTACATTCTTGACCTTATCTTTTCTGGTATAATTACACATCTAACCGAGTATCCTCATCTCTTCCACCATTAACTTATTACTATGCACTTGTCTAATGGGATAGTACTCTACCCCTTATAACATGTCGAACTAAACTTTAAGTGATAGAATTTACCTTTGAGCTTGAGTGGTGTCTTCTTATCACATAAAACTCCTGATGCTTTTCTGTTTAAACAACCTTAATCTGATATGGTGGACTATGTCTTGATTGATCTCTTTATTACTTTAGATGATAGACCTTAAGTACTTAAAACACTCTTTCTATGGTATAAATTCTAATCCAACCTTTACATGCATGTCAATAGCCACCCTATGACCCAAAAGGTTACACTTTAAGTACTCAGTCTTAGTCCTGCTTAATTTAAAGCCCTTCAACTCTATCACATCCCTTCAATATTCTAGCTTGACATTGACATCTTCTTTTGTCTCATCTACTATGATAATATCATCAAGTAAACAACATACACCAAGACACATATCCTTAAATATTCTTAGTGAGCTTATCCATCACTACTGCGAACAAAAAAGGGCTCAATGTAAAGTGTTGGTGTAGTCTAATAGCAATAGAATTTTGTTTTTGAATCTCCTCATATCAAACTTACTCTAATTATTACCCCTTTAAACATATCCCTAATCACCTATATATAGATCATACGAACTCCTTTAACAATTGATAGGAGTAAAAAGCATCGTACTTTAGGGTATAGTTTGATATGCGTTTAGCTGTTTATTTGATTGTTTAGTGTGTATTTAGGGTAGAATTGTGTTGGTTTGTGATTTATTTGTGTTTTAAGTATTTTATGGGTTATAACAATCCTTTGAGCTTAAATATGATGTTTTTAAGGTACCTTGATGTGTTTGGTAGTATTTCAGGGTAAATACCAAAGAACAGAGGAGTTTTGAAGCAAACTGGGGCTAATTGCATGGCCCATATAGAAAGGTCTGACATAGGCCACGATTGTGGCCTGCGTCGGGTAGAAGTGCAGCCACTTCTAAAGTTTGGGTTTCGCAGAATTTTTTTGACCTTTCAGTCCTCGAAAAAACTCTAGTTTAACTCTAAACACAAAAGAACATAAATAGAAAAACAAGAACATAAAGAAAGAGCTTTACATTAAACTAATCTTGGTAACCCTAAAGAGGGAGAAAAAGAAGAGAGAGAGAGAAGAAGAAGAGTAAGATGGAGAAAGAAGAAGTGGATCCCGATGCCGCTGCTCCCCAGATTAGGTGGTACCCTGATGCCATTGCCTTCCTGATTTGTCTGACCTAAGTTCCATTTTCTCTTCATTTCCTTTTTCATTTAAATGTATAAAGTTGAAATGGATTGTATGGAAATGGATTTCAAGTTTTTGATAATGTTTTGAACTCTCTTTTAGGATTTTACTTTGAGTAAATGTTGATTTAGCTATTTTTGTTTATTGTTTTGGGTGTTGTGATTGATTTGTGTAATTGCATATTTCGGTAACAAACTAAGAGGGTGAGTTGAATAAAAATGATTAGATCGAATTAATAAGAGTTAGGCAATCTAATTGACCAATTAATCAATCTAGTCGGTAATTTCATGGAGAGAGATCTCGTGTGCGACCTGATTGTTTATTATAGAGCTTTAGAAATAATTAGAATTGTGGCTAATTTGTGAATTGAGAGATTGCAAGCTCCATAATTTGATGAGTGATTATAATTTAGGTTTTAATGGTTATAACTCGAGAGAGAGTAATCAACCCTGTGACCATTTAGAACTAACATCCTGTAGACACATAAATGGCTAATTAGCATTAATGATAAGTAAAATCCCCTCTCTCATAACTTTATTAACTCTCTTGACGGATTTCCATTGAGACCTATGTGATTGCTCAGTTTAATTCTGTTTTGTTGAAATTTCCGATTTACAAATCTCGAATCAAATTATCATATTTACTTTCCATTTTCACTTGTGTAATTTTTAGTTCCTTTTATTCTTTTCTTTGAGCCTTAGACAACTTAGGATTAGGATAGTACCCTCGTCGTGGGATCAACATGTCTTATACTACAGTCGTGACCTGTGCACTTGTAGTATTTGAGGGCTTATAAATTTTAAAGCTCAAATGACACATTTAAGTGTTTTGGCTCCATTGCCAGGGAGGCGATTAGTTTAGTTCTTTATTCTAAGGCTTTTTCACTATCTTTTGTTTGAAAAAAATTGAGAAAGAAGTTTGAGGCATAAAGTAGACACACATCAAGACATCTTAGAGTGAGAATAAGACATCTGAAGAGCTAGATGCCAAGAAGAATTCGAAAGAACAATGATGAAAGATAGATATTATAACGAGCAAGGAACTTTTGCGAACTACAATAAGGCACAGTATGATTGGGGAAGTAGCAATCCTTATTGGAACATGTACACTTCAGGGTGGCAGAACCACCCAGATTTCTATTGGTCCAACAATACAAGTACTCATATGGGACATCAAGACCTATTAGCATTTTAGCAAGATAAGTCCAGTTCATGGGATTCCAAATTGGACAAATTCATGAATAAGCTAACATACATGGAAGAGAACTAGAAGAGGCTAGAAGAGCAATTTGATCAAGTAATGAAAAATCATGCCGCTTCTATTCATAACCTAGAGATTCAAGTAAGAAAACTTTCCCGTGAATTTTGTAAGAGAAGTATGGAAGAAACTCTAAGCAATATTGAATTATGTCAACGAGAGCAATATGAGGCTATCACACTTAGAAATGGGGAAGAACAAGAAGAACCAGTGGAAGACCATACTAACCCATATCTTGTAGAAGACCATGAGATAAGGAAAGAGGATGAAGAAAAGAACTACAACTCTCCCTTCCCTAGATCTTGGTATACCATGCTTGAACATCAAAAAAACTGGTGTAGATGTCCATGAAGAGAAACCATAATTTAGATTAGTGATGACCAAGTGACATTCAACATGAATAATGTATTAATGAATCCAAAGGAGGGCGACTCATTAAAAAAATTTGATGTGCTCAAATCTTTGAAGGAATGAGAGGAAGAAGAACAGATGACAACAGACATCAAGTTTGAAGAAGCTATGGAAGTCTCTGTTTGAGAAGCTAAAGAAGAAGAGGAGATGAGGGTGAACAAGGAAGACCCAAGAAGAGAACAACTCACCCTCTTACTGGGAAAACTGCTGGATTTCATGAAAGATTCAGGGAGTTTTGTGATTCCCTATTTTGTTGATAATTCGCTTGAAAAAAGGACATTATTGGGCTTAATTGGTTTTCATAATTTTATTAATATTGTCCTTCTGATCATTTTGGAATTTGTAGCTTACTTATAGGCTATAAAAATTGAACAATAAGGGTGGAAGCAAGCCACTCATAATTGATCAGGGATGAGCTTCAAAGGATGCAAGGTCAAGCTAATTACCTTAAATTATCATGTTTAGTAGTTAGACTAAATTGTTGTGTAGTTAGGCTTGTTTTAATTCTTGAATAAGTTTTGAATATTTTGGAATGGTTTGGATTGCAAATTCTTTTGCTCTTTTGAATCATTTATAAGATAGGGAAATATTCTCGATGTCAAACAAATTTGGTCTCAACACTATCACCATCACCACCTCCATCACCATAAACGGTTTTGTGTTCTAACCCTTTTCTTTCCATTTTTGTTAGTTAGTATTTTTTTCTTATGTTTTCCATATATTCTATTTTATTTCCCCTAGTGTGTTTGTGTACCTTTCTCACATTGAGGATAATGTGTTGTTCAAGTGTGGGAGTGTTGTATGTTTTTACCTTGAGTATGAATTTTACATATTGTATGATAGTTTGTTTAGGTTGCATGGTGTGAATGCGTCAATGACTAGGACTTAACGGGATATAATTGGCCTTAAGCATAGTCTTTTAGGTTGTGAAGATTTATTAGCTTGTGAAATTAGTGACCTAAGTTACTTAGGGCTAAATATGTTGGTTAATTACGATACAATGTTAGTTGATTCACCTTAGGAATTTACCATACTCATTTATAATTTTAGGCCAATCAAATAAGTGGCATTATTAGTACATTTTCATGAGAATGATTAGCTAAAGCAATAAGGTAGGTGAATTTTTTTTAAGAAAAAGGTTATATAATTTTAACTAAAATAACTATTCCGCTGGCTTTCGAGTTATGAATAAAGCTTGTAGCCAGTTGAGAATGTGATGTAGCTGAGTAACCGGATCGACACATATCAGAAAAAGAATGTTTTCAAATAAAAACCTACCAAAGTTGTTAATATCTTGATTTTTCATGAAAACCTACTAAGGAATAGCTACGCTTTTGTTTTGACTGAATGATTATCAATGTGTATGTGTAAGTGATAGGGGTTGATCGACTCAACATTAAAATTTTGATTAGTTTGTATATTTAGTCCAAGGTGGTTAGATGTAGATTGCACATGTTAATAATTTGGAACAGCTTGACTGGTTATGATTAGAGTTAAATTATTTTGTGAAGTTGAAGTCATTGCCTCATTTGTTACATTGTGTGTTTTGTGTTTTGTGTTTTGTGTTGTTTGTTTTTTTGTTTGCTTGAGGACAAACAAACGTTTAAGTGTGGGGAAGTTGATAGGTGTGAAATGCATCACATTTTAGGCTATAGTTTGATATGTGTTTAGGGTAGAATTATGTTAGTTTGTGATTTATTTGTGTTTTAAGTATTTTATGGGTTAGAACAATCTTTTGAGCTTAGATATGATGTTTTTGAGCTACCTTGATGTGTTTGGTAGTGTGTTTTAAGGTAAAGATTGAAGAATGGAGGAGTTTCGAAGCAAATTGGGGCTAATTGCATAGGCCACGATCATGATAGAAAGGCTTGACATAAGCCACGATCGTGGCCTGCATTAGGAAGATGCACAACCACTTCCAAACTTCACATTTCGAGGGATTTTTTAGACCTTTCAGACCTCGAAAAAAATCCTAGTTCAACCTAAACTCAAAAGAACATAAATAAAAAATCAAGAATAGAAAGAAAGAGTTTTACATTCATCCACTCTTGGAAACCCTAAAGAGAGAGAAAAAGAAGAAAGAAAGAGAAAAAGAAGAGGAAGAAGAAGGAAGAAGAAGTGGATCCTGACGCCATTGCCCCCCAGATCAGGTGGTATCCCAACGCCACTGCCTTCTCTATTTGTCCAACTTAAGTTTCATTTTCTCTTCATTTAAATGTATAAAGTTGAGATAGATTGTATAGAAAAAGATTTCAGGTTGTTGATAATGTTCTGAACTCTCCTTGGGGATTTCACTTTGAGTTAATGTTGATTTAGTTATTTTGTGTTTATTGTTTTAGGTGTTATGATTGATTAATGTAATTACATGTTTCGGTTACAAACCGAGAGGGTGAGTCAGATAAAAATGATTATATTAGATTAATAAGAGTTAGGTGATCAAATTGACCACTTAATCAATCTAGTCGGTAATTTCATAGAGAGAGATCCCGTGTGAGACCCAATTGTTTATTAGAGAGCTTTATGACTAATAAGAATTATGTGTAAATTGTGAATTAAGTGATTACAAGTTTCATAATTCAATTAGGGTTTACAATTTAGAATTTAATGGTTATAACTCGAGAGAGAGTAATCAACCCTACAACCGTTTAGAGTTTAATGGTTATAACTCGAGAGAGAGTAATTAACCCTACAATCGTCTAGAACTGACATCCCATAAACATATAAATGGCTAGATTAACATTAATGATAGGTAAAATCCACTCTATTAAAAATTGATTAATTCTTTTAACGGATTTCCATTATGACCTGTGTGACTGCTTAGTTTAATTCTGTTTTGTTAAAATTTTTGCTTTACAATTCATGAATCAAATTCCCATATTTACTTTCTGTGTTCACTTACGTAGTTTTTATTTCTTTTTATTCTTTTCTTTGAGCTTTAGACAACTTAAGATTAGGCTAGTACCCTTTTCGTGGGATCAACACCTCTTATACTACAATCGCAATTGAGCGCTTGCATTATTTGAGGGATTATAAATTTTAAAGCTCTAACGACATGATCAACCACTAAACATCTGCATGATTTCCCAAGCAACCCTGCTATATGCCTTCTCTAAATTGATAAGAATATTTGTAGATTTCTTTATCTTTCCATTTAATATTCAATTAATCTCTTAAGGAGATGTAAAGCATCTCTTATGGACCGTTTTGGCATAAAGCTAAACTAGTTATTTGAAATAGGAGTAACCTTTGTTACTCTCTTCTCAATTACCTTCTACCATAAATTCATGGTGTGATTAGGTAGTTTGATGCCTTTATATTTGTTACAATTTTGGATGTCACCTTTGTACTTATATAGAGAAATTAACATACCAAGTCTCCACTCATCTAAAATTGCAGAGGACTTAAGGATCACATTAAAAAGTTTGGCTAGCCAAGTAAGACCCTTTATGCCTAGACTCTTCCATACGTCTATGGGTATTTCATTCGACCTTAACGCCCTTCCTCTTTTCAACTCACTTAAAGCTCTTTTAATTTCTTTCCTTGTAATCTACTTGCAATAAGGAAAGTTATAAACTTCTTAGACTTACTGAGGTCACCTAAAGAGATGTTGTCCCCTATGCCTTCATTAAAAAGGCTATAAAAGTACCTTTGTCATATTCTCTCTATGTCCTTTTCAGCCATAAGCACTTTTCCTGTTTTATCTCTTATAAAAATATCCTGATCTAATGCTCTCATTTTCCAATCCTTAGGTCTCACCAACTTAAAAATGTCCATATCTCCCTCTTTAGTATCTAATCTACATTACAAATTCTCATAATCTCTGTTTTTATCCACTGAGATTGTCTTCTTTGCCTCTTTCTTTGTCAGTTTGTATCTTTCTTTATTAGCTACCCTCTCTAACTCTGTGTTACTATCCATTAGTGCTTTAAAGGCACCCTTCTTGACCTTAAACTTTTCTAGTACATCTTCATTTTGCCACCAAGACTCCATTTTAGTACCCCTAGGCCCTTTAGAAACCCTCAAGATTTCTTTAGCTATATTCCTTAAAAGAGTTGCTATTCTCTACCACATCTAGTTAGCATATGCTTCCAATTTCCATTCATCTCTATATATTATTCTATCATTAAGTTATTTCAATGTGTCCCCTTTTAGATTCCACCATCTGACTTTAGTACACGTCTTAGGACTTCTCTTCTTCCTCCATCCTTTAATTCTAAGATCCAAAACTAATAGTCTATATTAAGTTGATTAGCAAGTTTTTGGTATAACCTTATAATCTTTACACTTAGGTCAATTGCTCCATCTTAGGAGGAATTAGTTAATTTGAGTTTTCATGGTTCTACTCTTAAAACTCATTATGTGCTCCTTGTTTTCTTGAATAAAGAATTGGCTATCATTAACTCAAGCGTTACTGTTAGATCCAATAAAGTAGTCCCATTATCATTCCTATCCCTGTACTCGAAATCCTATGAATCCATAGATACTCATTTGAGGTTGCCTTTATATGACCATTAAAGTCTCATCCTAGAATAACTTTCTCATCGGGGGGATCTTCTAAATCACTTCATCTAACTCTTTCCAAAATTGGCATTTAAGTTCTTCATCCAAACCTACTTGAGGTGCACAAGCATATAACACATTGAGAATCACCATAATATTTACGGACATAATCATATCAGTCTTCCTTTTCACCCCCATAATATGATTTATAAGCTCCTTAAAAACTAAGATAATTACCCCATTATGTATCTCAAACACCTTAAGTACCAAAGTTTGAACCCATTAATCTTTTTTGCTTTACCTTTGTCCACTTTGTCTCTTGGATGCACCCTATATGAGTATTGGATTTGTCTAAAATCTCCATTTATTCTAAAGAGTTCCTTATAATGGTTTTGATGTTCTAAGAACCTATCCGTAGTCTGTCAACATCTTTTTTCTCTTAAACTAAAAAATCACTAAAGGATTAGCCCTTGCTCTGTCATTAATATTCAAAGACAATATTAACCTAATACCAACCAAAAGCTAAAGATGACGAGTCTAAAAAGCCCCTAACAACTCTAATAAAACTCGAGAGAGGTAAGCAATTACAAAAAGTAATAGTATGTGTAAATAAATAATTATAAATGTGTATAGGAATAAGAAAAATCCTTCTTAACCAAATTTGTTCTTGGAGTAGTGAATATTGGAATAGGAACGTAATGATTAATAATCAACCACCCAAAAAAGAATGGAACTACCATAATTATGGACAACATAAATAGGGAAATATTAAAGTAGTTAAAAATACTAATCAAATGAGCCCTACTAATAAAACATTAGGAAAAGAACTAGCAAAATTAAAAGGAACAAAGGAAATAATATATATATATATATATATATAAGGAACAAAGGAAATTATATATATATATCGGAAATTGAAGCATGCAATAGCTAGTTGGACACAACATAAGACACCAAGCTAGAATAAAAAAACCTAATCACCGAAAGCAAGGTATCCAAAGTTATCCTAAAAAAAGTCACAAAATTTGATTAAAAAAGTGACGATAGAACTCCAACCTAAAAAATAATTAGTCAGTTAAAGTTACCACATGAATCCCAAACATCATAATCAAACCACAAAGCTTCAAGAATTAAGAGAAGCAATAGGTTTCATTTTTATACAGAAGAGCGGTCTTATACCTTATTTAGAAATTACAAAGTATGGTTCTAATTAGAAAAAGATACGAACTTTCAAGGGTATTTTAACTAACCCAGAAAAAGATACCTTGCTTTATAATTTCTGTGATAGTCTACACTGAATACCGAAAATAAGGAAAGACATAGAAACAACTTTCTGAGATTAAAAAAATCAATTCTACTATTTAGAGAATAAATTTTAACCATTTTATATGAAAATGAAATTATAGAGAACAAAACAACATATCAAGATGAGAGACATTTCGAGGGATTCATAGAAATAAACAAAGCAGGACAAGCAAATAAAACTTTCATACAAAAAAAAAAGAGATAAACTGAAAAACCAAATGCATTGTTCAGAATGTAGGTAATAAAAAAGATGAAGCAATTAACAGTGACAAAGATTGGATGACGTAAATTCCAAGAATGAGTTTGGAATCAGATCTTATTGATCTAGGTAATAAGAACTTGAAAACAATAAAAGAAATTATTGAAGTAAATCACTTGTTAAAGCAAGATATACAATGATAAACAAAAAAATTTCTAATACTAAATCTCCTTTCTACTGTTCTCCCCATATTTGTTATTAATAAAAAAGATAGTTCATTTTAGACGCTTCAAAATTTCAGAATACATTTGTTGAATATCAATGCGGATCATCTTCTATAGAAACACGTAGAAGTGTTATTTCCTCATAAAGATCACGCACTGCATCACCTAGTTCATCAACCTTAGTATTAATTTCCTCAATGTTTCTATCTAAGACTTCCTGAACTTCCATCTGTTTGTGACTAGCTTCAGTCCATTTGATGAAATTCTTCAAGTGCTCCGAAGTAACAGTGGCATCTTGTAATATTTCACTAAGTGGATGAATGTGTTCAAAGATAGATGGTTTTTTAGGTGAATTGAGGGTAATTTGAAAGGTTGCCTTAGAAGGTGTAAAATAGTTTTGACTAAAGGAATGAAACCTAAGGGTTTGAAATGAATGAGCAAATGTACAAAGGTTTCCTTCAATTGTGATACTTTTGTACCTTCCTTATGATATTGTTCCAACTACCTTGAAGCTTTAATCTTTAGTAGATGCTCCAAAATTACTTCCTGATTCCCTTGATATATGATGTGATACATAGATGCCTTCAGGTTGAGCTGCATGACATATATCGTCTATGTTCTTCACTGCCACTTAAATCTTTTCTTTTGTGAGATCATCTTCTTTTCTTTCAGGAAACTTCTTCTTCTTTCCTTTTTCTTTGCTGATTACCAATGCTGGACATCTAGATTGTACATCTGGTACAATCTTGATTGTCGTTCTACTTGTCACTGGATAGATTGTATAAGAATCTTTCGTAAACTTCAATGGATATGGTTCTGCCTTTTCATCTCGTAGAATACTATATAGTCTTCATTCTTCAGGACTTAGAAGATGTATCGTTTGATCATTTACTATTATAGATTCAACTTGAGCCTTAACTTTCTGTTTAGAAAGTTCTCTGATGATAATTGAACCTCTGTTACAATCAGGGGTTGATTCTTCTATGACCTTCATCTTCAAATATTCTTTCTTTATCGGTTGAGGAGGGTTGTAAGTTTCTAGCTTCTATTTAGACGATGTCTTCATCTTCCTTTCAATAGTCTGTGTCTTTTGTGATTAGACCGTCTCAGCATTCCTATTTAAAGACACTTTGTGAGTTGGTTGTTGAGCCTTGCTTTCCTTCTATTTTGGAAACGTCTTAGCTTGTATCGGTTCATCAGATGATTGTTCAACCTTTACCTCTGCTGATATTCTTCTGGAAGATCAAGGTTTTGCTTGTATTTTAGACATAACATTTTCTTTCCTACTTTGTCTTACTGAAAGCTCCCCCTTAAACTGTGTTTTCGGTGTGAAATCTACATCCGCTTCAGCTTCAGCCTTGATTCCCATTTTGTGAATATTAGAGGCATTGATAACACTCTTAAAATTCATCTTTACTCTGTTTCCTCTATCAAGTAAGATTCTAGATTCTTTGAAGAATCTTGTTAACAGTATACTGTAAGGTAAAGAACTACTCTTCAGTTGATAATCCTCCCTAGCCTTTATCATGTGCTTCAGAATCAAGAATAGAAGATTAACAGGTTGGTGAGTGAGTAGATGAAACAGACAATGTTCATCATTAATTGTCACCACGTCCTTTGATCCTGCTCTTGGTAGGATACAATGGAGAAGAAGTGAGTGAAGAACCCTTGCCTTCGGAATGAGGGTTGAAGACTTCTTGACTCCTGGATTACTGGATCCATATAGTTGTCGATTGATGTTGGCTTCATCTTTATGACTTTGAGCGATCCAATCTATATTGTTGAACAATTATGCTCCTTCATTTACACACCCAATAGCCTTCACAATAGAATCTTTTGTGATTATTACCAATAACCCATCTACCATCGATACCAAGGTGTTGTCTACCACCTTCACATTCTTCCAGAACTCATATATTTCGTTCAGATACACCGTCTCTCGGATGTTGAAAAAATTATTCTTATATACACTCTTGAAAAGTTACCGTTTGTAACGTTTTTAATTGATCCATCGGTAATCATGAAATTGAAACTACAGAGTGAAAGTTACCGTTACTATTTAATCTAAAAACTTACGACTTTTCAGCTTCTTCAGGACGAATCGTTTGGATCATGAAGTTTAAGACGAATGGTCATTTAACATCACCATATTCAGTTTTCATCCGATTTACTTGAATCTTTCTTCACTTAAGGGTTTGGTGAAGATATCTGCCCATTGTTAATTTGTGTCAACAAATTGTAGATTGATGATCCCTTTCTGTACATAGTCTCTTATAAATTGATGTCTAACTTCAATATGCTTTGCCCCTGAGTGTCGTATTCGATTCTTTGAGAGATTAATATCACTTGTGTTGTCACAGAAGATTAGAATCTAATCTTCTTGGATAGAATAATCCTCTAATTGATACTTTATCCATAACATCTGTGAACAACAGCTTACAACTGACATGTATTCAGCTTCTATAGTAGATAGAGCAATTAAACTTTGTGCCTGTTTGGTTTAGCTTTTGGATGGTGAATAAGTACTTTTTTCCACCACAAAAGCTGTTTTTAAGAAAATTGAGTGTTTGGCTGTAAAATCCAAAAGTACTTTTTTAAAATAGAAATAGCTTTTTTGGAAGTTAAAATATAGCTTTTTGAGAATCTCAAATTTGGAGCTTTTCAAAAAAGCACTTTTTCAGATAGATTTTTTAGATCAATTAATGAGTCTATTTTTTAGTCCTATTTACCTTTATGTTTTACACATAATTCTCACAATATCCACAAACACATCTTCACATTTATTTTGAGATTTATATAATATTATTTGACTTTTTAATATGTTTTAATATTTATTTTTGATATTAGTTTTACTTA
>JANSVA010000008.1:34793941-34818857 GCA_025504915.1 Erythroxylum reticulatum | reverse complement strand
CTAAGAAATTAGATTATGACCAAGAAAGTGACAACCTCCACTTGTACTCTTTCTATCAATCCTATCTCCAGTATAATAAGCATCACAATAGCCAATTAATCCAAAATCTTTTCCTTTCTCATACATTAAGCGAAGATCAGTAGAATCTTAGGTTCTAATTCAGAAGCAAATGCTACATTGGCCTCTCTTCTAAATTTAGATCTAGTTCTCACTCCTTCTGATGTTTCCTCCTATAATCAAGTTTTCTTGGTGAGAAGATTTATATTTTTAGTCTTTTCTTAGTGCCTGTTTGGATGAGCTTATATAAGTAGAGCATTTGCCAGTAGAGCTTTTGTCAGTAGAAATTTTTTGAAAAGAGTTTTTCTAAGAAGTCAGTTGACTGTTTAGCTGTTATTTAAAAAAGAGCTTTTTAAAAAGAGCTTTATACAATAGACTGTTTGGCAAAATAAAAATAAAAAACACTTTTAATTTTAACTATATTTTATTTTGTAATAAAAATTATTTATGCATATAAAAATTATTTAAAATATATTAAACAATATGTAAAGCATAATATATTAATTATTATTATATAATTTTAAACCATATAAAACATAAATAAAAATTTATATAACCAAATCTTTTATATGGATTATAATATAAGTAAAACTAATATCAAAAATAAATATTAAAACATATAAAAAGGTCAAATAATATTATATAAATCTCAAAATAAATGTGAAGATGTGTTTGTGGATATTGTGGGAATTATGTGTAAAACATAAAGGTAAATAGGACTAAAAAATAGGCTCATTAATTGATCTAAAAAATCTATCTGAAAAAGTGCTTTTTTGAAAAGTTCCAAATTTGAGTTTCTCAAAAAGCTGTATTTTAGCTTCCAAAAAAGCTATTTCTATAAAAAAAGTGCTTTTGGATTTTACAGCCAAACACTTAATTTTCTTAAAACTGCTTTTGCAGTGAAAAAAAGTGCTTATTCACCCTCCAAAATCTGAACCAAACAGGCTCTTAAGCTAATATTTTTAGAAATATCTACCACTTTATCAGATGGATTGTCTGGTGGTGAATCGTCTAAGTTATTAACTAAAGGAGTAGATAGAATTTTATCATCAGAATCATCTCTTTTATCCAGATGAGAATCATCATCAAATTTTACATGCATAGTCTCTTCAACAGATTTAGAAACAAGATTATAAACTCTATAAGCTTTAGAAGTAATTGAATAACCTAGAAAAATTCCTGAATTGATCTTAGAATCAAATTTATCCAAAATTTCTTTTGTATTCAAAATATTGCATTTGCAACCAAAAAGGATGAAAGTAAGAAATATTTGGCTTTCTTCCCTTCTGTAATTCATTTGGAGTTTTATTTAAAATAGGTCGCAAAAATACTATATTTTGAATATAACAAGTTGTATTTACAACTTTTGCTCAGAAGTACTTAGGAAGATCCATTTCACATAGCATAGGCCTTCCCATTTACTGAATCGTCTTGTTCTTTCTCTCTACAACTCCATTTTATTGAGGAGTTCTAGGAGTAGAGAAATTATGGAAAATTCCATTCTCTTCAGAAAACATTTTGAAAATTTCAAATTCTCCACATGATCACTCCTAATTCCAGCAATAGAAATTCCTTTTTCATTTTGTAACTTTTTGGATAAAACTTAAAAGCATTTAAGAGATTCATCTTTATGTGATAAAAACAAACAATATCTAACAAAATCTAGTAAAGTCATCAATAATTACGAGACCATATTTCTTTCCACCTAGATTTGGTGTTCTGGTTGGACCAAACAAATCTATATGTAACAGCTCTAGAGGTCCAGACGAAGTTACAATATTCTTAGATGAAAAAGATGTTTTAACTTGTTTTCCTTTTTAACAACTTCTCACAAAAGAAATCTTTCTTAAAACTTATCTTTGGTAAACCTTTTACCAAATCATGTCTAACTAACTTGGAAATATGTTTAAAGCTAACATGACCTAGCTTTTTGTGCCAAATTAGTTTTTCATCATCTTTTGATGTAAGGCATGAAATATTTTCACATTTTAAATCGTCTAAGTTAATTTTATAGAGGTTATTTCGTCTTTTGGAAGAAAAGAATATGGAACCATCCTTGTTTTTGACTATGCAAGAATTTTGATTAAAGGATACTTCAAATCCATAATCACATAATTGACTTATACTGTTTAGATTATGCTTTAAGCCATCAACTAGCAGAACAATATCAATAGACGAAAAGGAATCTTTACCAATTTTGCCAATCCTAACTATTTGGCCATGTTGGTTATCTCCAAAAGTTATTGATCTTTTTTGCTTATGTTAGAGGTCTAAGAACATAGACCTTCTGCTTGTCATATGTCGCGAGCAGCCACTATCCAAGTACCATTGGTGGTGGTTACTTCTTCCAAGTAAGGAGATCTGCAGTATATATTATATCCTTCTTAGGTACCCATATTTTTCTGGGTCCTTTGAGGTTAGTCTTATAATTTTTCTTTGAATAATAATAAGAATATTGTTTCTTTTTCTTTCTAATAGGAACAAAATTCCTATTATGAAGAACATTACTATTATGAATAGTATTTCTATCATTAAAGCCTAAACCGCTTTTATCATTTGGATGCTTATAACTTCCAATCATATCATTCATCCTTTTTGTACTTTCTGTAAATTTTGATAAATCTGCTGAAAGACTATTAATCCTTTTTTTTAGTTGATTAATTTCCTCAGATCTATCTACAGTTACTTTCTTTTTCATATTGTCTACTTGTTTCTTAGGGCAGAGGTTTTCTTCTTCTAAGAGTTTTGTGTTCTTTAAATTTTCAACAAATTTCTTTTTCAATAACGTATATTATTTTAAGATAACATGTGAATCTTCTAACAATTCTAAATAAGCATCTTGAAGATCATCAAAGTTAGAAATTTCCTCATCATCACTTTTCCTTTCAACTACCAAGCATATATTTGCTTCTTCTGATGTTTCTAAGTCGGATTCAGATTTAGACGAATCCATATCTTCCCATGTTGCCATCAAGGTCTTTTTGTTTTCTTAACTTTTCTTTTATTTTTTTAAGCAATGGACATTTAGACATGTAATGTCCTGGTTTATTACACTCATAGAAGACGATAGAACTTTTCTGATTTTTTGAATCGTCTTTGGTATTCTTTTTGAAAGAGAAGTCTTTATTTCCCTTTGATTTCTTTTTCCGCATCCTTCTAATCTTTCTTGAAATGAAGGATAGCTCATCTTCATCTTCACTTGAATCTTGATCAGATTCACTAGCATCATCATTCTTGATTTCTTCAATCTATAATGCTTTTGCATATGTTCTTCTATTTTCTGCATCTTATGATTCTTCTGACCAGCCTTCAATACAATAAATTGATCCCTTCTAGGTTTATCTTCTGCATCAGCTCTACTTCATAGATTTTCATTGAACCAAGCAATTCGTCTAGCCTTGGCCTCTTGTATTGTTGTTACTTGGGTCTCCATCTTTTTGGAAGACTTCTGAGAATCTTTTTAACATGATCTTGACTGTCGTAGATTCTCCCCAGAGCTTTAAGTCCTTTAATAATTTTTTGGAATTGTCCAAACATCTGATCAATAATCTCATCATCTTTCGTCTTGAACAGCTCATATTGATGAACAAGAATACCAATCTTGGATTCTTTCACCTGGTTTGTGCCTTCATTTGCAATGGATAATGTGCCCCACATTTCCTTTGCATATTTGCATCCATGAACCTTATTATATTCACTTCTGCTTAGAGCATAACTTAAAAAGAACCTAGCCTTTGAGTTTAATTGAAAGCGAGCTTTCTGATCAACCGACCATTGGTCACGAGAGATGATTTTCCCTTCGTTGTCTGTTGGGATATTGGACCATTTTCAATGATATCCTAAAGATCAATGTGTGTGGATTCTATGAAGAGCCACATCTTGTCCTTCCAATAATGATAGTCTTCATGATTGAATGTATTGGGTCTTAAGACTGAGGCACCTTCTGCTATAAAAAAATGTGATTCAGCCATGGATGCTTGTCCTCACTTTGTAACCGTGTTTCTTAGAAACTTGCTCTGATACCAATTGAAGTAAATCACTTGTTAATAAGGAAATCACATATAATATGTAAAATACACAAGAATGGGGGATGAATTGTGTTAAATCGTCTAAGATATTAATCTTTAAAATCTTCTTAATTTTCTTGACAAATTCAGACGATTACAAAACAACGCACTTAACTTGATAATTAAAGCAACAACAAAAATTAGTATCTATTCTTCTAAAAATAAGAAAATTAAAGAGGTAAGAGTTAGAGAATATGACACTGTGATTTATACTGGTTCACCCTTAACCTTGAGCTACGTCCAGTCCTTAGAATTTGTCTAAGATTTCACTATCTCCTTCAATATTACAAGTATTATTTCTATAATTGTATAGCCTCTTCAAGTCTCTTTCACAAAGTATTCTTTATCTGCTTCGTTAGCCTTTTCGGGCTCTAGCCTTTCTTTTACTCGAAAAGATATTGTTTGAGCTTCACGTTACAGATGTATTTGCTTTATTTCTTTCTTTCTTTTCTCTCATAATATTTTTCACAGTGTGAGCACTTGAGCATAGAATTTCTCTAAGTATGTTTTGTACATTCAGAATTCTCCCTTTTTTTTTTTACAGTTTACGACTATAACTAATATTTATAATCTAAATCTCCAATGGTCTTCTTTGAGAAATATGCTTGTAGGGTCTTCTAAAGTCTGTTATTAGTTGAGTCCTATAACTAACTCCAACTAAATAATGTCCTAATATATTCTCCAATTACATCGTCTTGCTTAGATTCGTATGCTTCGTCTAGTGTCTTAGACTTAATCAATTCGCTTGATCCATCTTAGACGCATTGTCATATTTAGCTTTTACTTAAGTATCGATTTGGTTTGATGATTTGTGCCACTTACATTTATCTACACACATAACAAATTCATCAAAACAGTTCACACACTTCTATTATTATTATTATTTAACTTTCATCAAAATCAATAGAAGTGAAGTCTTCATGACTTAACAATTATATCTACAAATAAACACCTATGAAATAATAAGAGAACTGAACAAACCTCAGAGATGAGAAAATCACTTGAGTCAATTTTATTTTACCTTATATTTATTATTACTAGAACTCTTTTTAAAAAATAAAACTTGATATGAGCAACTGAAAGAGGGATAAAGACCAAGAGAGTAAAGCTTAATCCTTTAAACTGTGAAATTCCACTTTAAAAACTACGAAATAAATGAAGAAAAAAGTAATATAAAATATTAATTGTTCCCAACTGCCTAGGTTGAAAATTCATTGAGTAATACTTCAGAGAAGTTGAAGTCTTAGAGAGCTTGTTGAACTAGTTGACTTCTTGCAACACTCATCTGAACATCCATATGGTTTCGTATGTTAGAAATGGTCAATGTCTCTATTATAGATGGAATAGAATATGGCTTTAAAATTATCAAATTGGAGGCAACAAGGTCAAACCTGAAGGTTACTTATATATGACCTAAATCATTAGGAGAGTGTAATAATTATTAAACACTACTTCTTCTATAAGAATGATTTGATAAGGCATGCCATATTTTCTCTTATTAATGAAAAAATCACACGTGTCTTGTATTTTATCTCCTACAAATTCATTGTATGTACGTCTATAAACCTTATATCCATAAAAAGTATCACCATTGTTACTTGGTGGACTTAGCATACTATTACCACTACTATAATCATCATCATCATGAGATTTTGAGTTATTACCCACTTCCTCATCCTTATCATTGGAGTACATTTTAGGTAACTGCTATCAAGTTTTTCTATCTAGGAATGGAGGTTATTTCTTCTTAAGCCATATCATAAAATATATTTTCAACATTGATTACATTGATGGCATTCTTGATCTCTTCAACACTTCTCTTCATTGGCTATTTTATTTATAATTTCATAATAAAAAATTTAGAAACATGTTTATGAAATTTTAAGTGTCTTAAATAATTTCCTTTTATGTGTTCAATTTATTATGCAATTAGAAAGTGGAAATAGTTTGGCTAAAGACTTTTTTTTATAGTTTAAGAGTTCAAACATTATACTTTAGCCATCATTATGCTATCATAAAAGAGGTAGTAACTCAAATTGATATAGAAGAGACATAAGAACCTGTAAGGAGCATATAAAAAGTAGGTTTGTAAATGTAATGGGAGGCATTTAGGTGACCCTCAACACTTTAGTTCCTTAATAGCCTTGAATAAGGAAGAAATTTAGATGGTTTCAAAAGATATCCTTAATCAAGCAATAAATAGGAAGGAAGTAGGAGATACAAACAAAATTATAAAAAGTTGGGAAAGATATTCAAGTGACCTCCCAAGAAGAGAGAAAAAAACTTTATAAGAGCATTAACACTATCGACTAATAACTATGCAACAAAGTAGGAGGTAAATAAAAACTTCTTATAAGGAAATAAGAGAAAATTAGGAAAGGCCAAGGATAGGGTCCATAATAGACTAAAAAATTAAGTATTACTTCCATAATGCTTAGAACGTGAGGGTATCAACTCCGTAAAGAAAAAAAAGTAATCAATGACTTTTTTTAATACAAAGAAGTCTATATTGATAAGACTTTGGAAACTAAAATAATGGAGAGCAAGCTTAATACTAGCTTATAGTTTTTTTGGGGAAAGTTTAAACCACTTTGACAAATCACTATCATAATGCAAATAGAAGAATCATTATAGCACTTGATCTTAATCTATTCAAAATGATCAATGTCAAATATTTTGCACAACTTATTTACCTAGAAATGGAGGTTCTAAACATCTTAAAAACCTTATAGAGTACCTTTATCTATGCTACAAAATTTTCTTTCTAAAGAGTTGAACTTTGAAGAGAACTGGTCAATTTCTATAATGGTACAAATAATCCTTGGTTAATCCTAGGAGACTTTAATAACATTCTCTATTATCATGAAGTAGAAGGAGACAATAAGGGATTAAACCTTTTTAATGATTGGTTTAAGGAATGTACAAGGAAAATAGGAATATTAGACTTGAACTTTGATGAAAACCTTCTAAAATGGAGCCATAATTAACAAGGAAGATGGTTAATTAGGAAGATGCTTGATAGAGCTATAGTGAATGCCTATTAGTTAAGACAACTTCCAAATATTAAAGCTAGTTTTAAAAATCTCCTATCTGAAGGTCACTCCTAAATAGAGATTAAGATGGGACAATCTTCTAATTCAAGACAATTCTATTGTAGGTTTAAATTTTTGAACTATTCTAAAAGGACTTGATGAATTAGTTATTAAGGAATGCATGCAACCATATAATGATATAAGGCATTCAATTTTATAAGAAACTTGAAGATGTTAAGAAGGAGCTTAAACTTCTAAATAAGAGTAGAGTTAATAACACTTTAGAAAATATAAAGGATAAGAGGTAAGCTAAGATCCAAGTCTAAGCTAGAACTTATGTTGAACTTGAAATGTTAGTCTAATGTAATTGAAGAAAGAAGCTCCATTAAGTTCCATTCAAGATCTAGAGTGCCACTCCTTTCTTTTAAATAGAGATTACCAGTCATTTGGTTAAAAAATGTGCTAGAAATTCTAGTTACTTTTACAATTCCATTCCCATCAAAGAAAAGTTGAATAAAATAACTTCCTTACCTGGTCATAATAGGGTTACTTTCACCACTTAATCTAATCTTAACGAAGCTATCTTCACCCATTTTAGAATTACAATTAAAGTAACAATAGAAATGAGATCTTCTATATAGGAGTTCAAGGCTATTATCCCAATAGTGAATAAAAAGCAAGTTACAAAGTTAACTACTCAACTTAGTGAAGAGGACATAAAGATAACCCTTTGGAGTTTAAATCCCAAAAAATCACCAAGATTTGATGGTCTAAATGCCAAATTCTACCAAAAATGTTAGCATTTGTTAAGGAATCATGTATAAAAATCTATGCTTAAACTCCTATCCAATTGTAACATGCTCAAGGAAATCAATAACACTTATATTTATCTACTCTGAAAGAAAACTTACCTTATTAGCTTACATATTTTCTAACTTATCTCTTGTTGCAATGCAATTCCAATATGCTTATCTCCAGATTGAAAATTTCTATAAAATTTATTATCAATTAATGTTAAAGTGCATTCATATAAGTCAAAAGCATGGGGGATAATATTCTCTTAATTCGAAAGTTGATTAAGCATTATCACAAAAGAAAAGTTATCAAAAGTTGCTACATAAAGTTGATATTCATCAAGCATTTTAACTTAGTTTTTTGATGTGTTATACTATAAACATTAGAAATAATGGAGTTTCCTCATGTCTTCATCAAATGGATCAAGATGTGTATAACATCCACCTCATTCAATATCTTTATCAATGGAAAAATCATTCAATCATTTAACGGAGGAAAAGCATCAATATAGGGGATCTCCTATGTCCATACCTATTCATAATTTTCATAAAGTTGTTTGATGTGAGTTTATTTACTTGTTGAGTGTTAATGTTTTTAGTTATGTTTGTGGTACTTTTTATTTTTGGTTTAGTAGTTTTGTTTAGCTTTTAGGCAATTTTGATGTTTTGTTAAGTGTGAAGGAATAGGGGAGCAAGATGATAAAAGTTGGAGAAAGAAACAAGAAAAAATGTATCTGGTGAGACCATAAGGGAGAATGGTGTAAGCGCTACCAAAGTGGATCGTGAGTCACTAAAGTGCGATCGTGACATCAATGAGTCTTTTGAAGGTAACTTCGGGTGCGATCGCAAGTGAGTAACGTGCGATTGCACTCGGGACTTTTAACCAGGAGATAGGCTATTCACATACAGGTGCGATCACAAGGGTCATGGTGCAATCATAATATGCAACTTCAGGGCAATTCAGACGTTTCCTCACGTGTTTAAATGAATAGTGAACGGTTAAAAGAAGTCTTCAACATACGAGAATGTGGAGGAAGCTGTTACAATTCAATGGAGGTGGACAATCATGAGAGAACTCATCAAGTTAATATAAAAGGAGGGCCAACAAATACAATGGAGGGGAGAGAAAAGAGGGGTACGGAAAAAAGAAGAAGAAGAAGCAAGAACAACGAAGAGGAAGTGGGAGCTCTGCATTTTCATTTTTTTATTTTATTTTTTGGTTGCTTATTATGACTGTTTTCTAATTTCTTTATTTCAAAGATTGTTTCACTCTCTAAGATGAATCTTGTTTTCTAAACTTCTACTATGTATTTTTTGTTGTTCTTATGAATAGGTTTTGGTTGATCTTAATGAGAGTTGAGTTCTTCTTTAAAACCACGCAAATATAATTTACATGCTAAGAGATTAGTGTCTAAGTTTTATTCCTTAAAGGTTAAGCAGTTCATCTTTGTTTTATTTATATCTGAATTGAGAAATTTACATGTTGATAAAACAAAGTAGGTAATTCAAACTTGAGAGAGAAAAATTACTTCTTAAGAAACTTGGGCTAGCAGAATATTAGGATTCATATTTACCTTAGTAAGAGTTGCTAACAATTTTTGAGATCTTTAATCTTGTGATTTCGTGAAATCAACTTCTATTCTTGAAGAATTAGTTTTGTCCAGAAAGTTTAATTGTAATTGCTTATTTTTAAATCACTTTTAATTTCTAAATCTTTTTATTATTAACTTAAATAATCTGGAAAGAATTGATAGTGGTGCTTAGCATAAATTCTTATCGGAATAATAATCGTACTATAATAACTCATACGTTTGCGGTCAGGGTCTGAGTGCATTTTATTTTATTTTATGACTGATCAAGTTTTTGGCGCCGTTGTTGGGGATTTATTTAACATCATTTTTGGTTTAATTACAGGTTGATTTAAGTAGTTCATTTCTTTGCAGGTGTATGTCCGGGAGAAAAACGAGGAATTCGATAAAGCCTTTGGTTGAATTTCACGAAGAAGTTTCTCGTTTGGAAACAGTTCTACATCAAGCTACCGAAGACACTCATGTGACTTAAGCTGAAATAATATTGAATATCATGGCAGAGGAACAAAGAATATTGATGGATGTGGTTAGCCCAAGATTTCGGTCAAATAAACAAAGTGTGACATGACTTGCTATGATAGCATAGCCTCGATCGTGATCGCACCCTAATTCCTTGCGATTGCGATTGAGGCTATGTGACTTGCTTTGTTTATCCTTAATGTACTTCGCACCCCAGGAGTTAAGTCAAAGCAGGAAGAATCAAGCTTTGGGTGCGCTCGCGACAATGAAAGGTGTGATCATACACACCATGAAATAGGTAAAAATAAGCAAGCCAAAGTAGGTAAGTATGTAACACCTATTCCTGTCCCTCAATGACTTAAGAAACAATAGTATGATAGTCAGTTTATCTCATTTCTTGAAAAGTTAAAAAAATTACAGATTAATCTTTCTTTTATGGAGGCACTGGAACATATGCCCAGATACGCTAAATTTTTGAGAGATATCCTAACTCATAAGAGGTCGCTTATTAATAATGAGACGATGCAACTTAAAGAAAAATGTAGTTCAATTATTTCTAACGCTATTCCTTCTAAACTACAAGATCCTGAAAGTTTCACAATTCCTTGTTTAGTTGGTGATAGACAATTTAACAAATGCTTGTGTGATTTGGGTGCAAGTATAAACTTGATGCCTCGTTCAGTCTTTTAGAAATTAGGTCTCGGGGAGTTTAAGTTGACATTTATGGTGTTGCAACTAGCAGATCAATCAATCAAGAGGCCATTTGGGATTTTAGAAGATGTGCTTGTAAAAGTGGACAAGTTTATCATTCCAGTGGATTTCTTGGTGTTGGATTTTGAAGCTAACTCAAAATGTCCATTGATTTTGGGCCGGCCATTCCTTTACACAGGAAAAGCTTTAGGATATGTCTACAGAGGGAAACTTATATTGCGTATTGATGATAAGCAAGTTAAGTTTTGTATGAGGCACCCAATGGATAATGAGGTTTGTATGAAGATTGATGTTGTGGATGAATGTGTGTTGAGTATGGTGGAAAGCAAGGATAAAGAAGTTTCTTTTGATTCGGATGTAGAGGTTATTGGTGAAAGTAAGGGTGAACAAGAAAGAATAGAGAAGTTGCTATGAGAAACATATCCAACTCCACCATCCATTGTGCGTCCACTAGTTCTAGAGTTGAAACCATTGTCGAGTCATTTGAGGTATGCATCTCTAGGGTAAGGGGAAATCCTACCTATTATTGTTTCCAATAATTTGACAAATGAGTAGGAACAATAGTTGGTGGAGTTAGTGAGGAAGCATGTTAGAGTTGTGGGGTGGCAGATTTCTGATATAAGAGGAATTAGCCCCGACGTAGTGATGCACAGAATTTACTTGGAGGAAGGAAGCAACTCTGTGAGGGAACAACAGAGACGATTAAATCCAAACATGAAGGAAGTCATAAAGAAAAAGGTCATCAAATTACTAGATGTAGGCATTATCTATCCTATTTCGGATAGTGAGTGGGTAAGTCCGATTTAGTGAGTGCCAAAAAAGGGAGGTATGATCGTTGTTAGAAATGAGGAAGGTGAGGTTATTCCTACAGAGATAGTAACGAGGTGGAGAGTGTGCATTGATTTTAGGAAGCTAAACTTTGCTACGCGAAAAAAATCATTTCCCATTACCATTTATTGATCAAATGGTGCAAAAAGTATCTGGTCATACTTTTTATTATTTCTTGGATTGATATTCGGGTTATAATCAAATTTTTATGTATCCTCAGGATCAAGAGAAGACCACATTCACATGCCCCTATGGAACATTTGCGTATTGAAGAATGCCTTTTGGTTTATGTAACGCTCTAGCAACATTTCAACGGTGTATGACAACAATTTTTGTTGATTTAACGAAGGATTTTATGGAAATATTTATGGATGATTTTTTAGTTTTCGATGATTCGTTTGATGCATGTTTGCAAAATTTAAGAAAGGTGCTTGCATGATGTGAAGAATCAAATTTAGTTGTCAACTGGGAGAAATGCTATTTAATGGTAAATGAGGGCATAGTGCTCGGGCATAAAATTTCCAGCAGGGGAATTGAAGTTGATAGGGCTAAGATAGAAGTAATAGAAAAGTTACCACCTCCTACGAATGTAAAAGGAATTCGTTCATTCTTGGGACATGCCAGATTTTACATAAGATTTATTTAAGATTTTCCATAATTGCTCGACCTTTAACTAATATACTTGTGAAAGATGTGTCATTTGATTTTAATGTTGAGTGTGTGCAGGCTTTTGAGACGCTTAAGGTGTCTCTTATGATAGCACCAGTGTTAACAACATTCGATTGGTCATTACCATTCGAGGTAATGTGTGATGCAAGCAATCATGTTGTAGGTTATGTACTAGGGCAGTGAAAGGATAGGAAACTACATGCAGTCTATTATGCATGAAAAACATTATCAGGAGCCTAATTAAACTACATAACAACTGAGAAGGAGCTTTTGGTAGTGGTTTTTTCATGCGAGAAGTTTAGATCATACCTCTTTGGAGCAAAAATAATAATCTTTTTAGATCATGCATCATTGGGGTATTTGTTTAACAAGAAAGATGCAAAGCCAAGACTAATTCGTTAGGTGTTGTTATTGCAGGAATTCGACATTGAAATTAAGGATAAAAAGGGAGCTAAAAATGCAGTGGCAGATCATTTATCTTGACTTGAACAAGAGAATAATAAAAATGATCAGCCAATTCGAAAAGAATTTCTAAATGAGCTGATTTTTCTTATTCAGCAGTTGGAAACTCCATGGTATGCCGACATAGAAAATAATTGGTGAGCGGTATCGTTCCTTCAAATTTGCAAATTTGTCTTATCAACAATGGAAGAAATTCTTTGCATACATTAAGCATTACCATCGGTAAGAACCATATATATTTAGAATATATGCTAATGGATTAATTCAGAGATCTGTTCTGGAAAGTGAGATGCTCCCTGTGCTAACTCATTGTCATGATTCGCTTTATGTAGGGCATTATGGGGGAAATAAAACTATGAGTAGAATCTTCAAATGTGGATTTTACTGGACAACGTTGAATCAAGATGTGAGGGAATTTGTGCAAAGATGTGATAAATGTCAACGAATGGGAAATATCTAAAAAAGAGAAGAGATGCCATAATCAAGGATATTGGAGGTTGAGATATTCGATGTATGTCGATTTCATGAGACCATTTCCTACATATTATGGAAACAAATACATATTGGTGGGCGTAGATTATGTCTCCAAATGGGTGAAAGCTAGTGCCAGCTCAAGTAATGATAGAAGGGTAGTAACAAAGTTCTTGAAAGGGTTATTTGTGCATTTTGAAATTCCACATGTATTAATCAGTGATGGTGGTTCTCATTTCTGATATTCAAGGCTCTAACTTCTGCTTAAATGATATGGTGTGCAACATAGGGTGGCCACACCCTATCATTCACAAACAAGTGGGCAAGTGGAAGTCGTCAATAGAGAGCTAAAAAGGATTTTAGAGAAAACGGTGAACAGAGTAAGGAAAGATTAGGCTATGAAGCTTGACGATGCATTATGGGCATATCGGACGGCTCTCAAGACACCTATTGGAACAACTCCATACAGACTTGTTTATGGTAAGGCATGTCATTTACCTGTGGAACTGGAACACAAAGCGTACTGGGCTATCAAAATGCTTAACATGGATAGCAAGGTGGCAGGGACTAAGAGATTGTTGTAGTTGCAAGAGTTGGAGGAATTACATTTCATAACCTATAAGAATGCCAGGTTATTCAAAGAGTGAACCAAGAAATGGCACGACAAGCACATAAAAGATAAGCACATCAAGGAAGGTCATTTTGTATTGCCATATAACTCTCGATTATGATTATTTCCAGAAAAGCTACATTCAAAGTGGAGTGACCCTTTCAAAATTACCACTATTTATGAGAATGGAGCTTTGGAACTTGACAATTGAGAAGTTCAAGGTGAATGTTCAAAGGTGTACGCTTTATCTTGGAGGTCTTATCCATTGACCTAAGGAGGTAATGTCTTTTCAGTTTAACCTTTGAAAGAAAGGTTTCAGTCATGCTAAAAGACCTTAAAATTAACATGTGTGTGTGTAGGTTTAATTTAAAAAGTTTGTTTGTTTGTTTGATTAAGAAATTGTTTGTGGAAAATAAGTCTATGTTGCAGGAAAAGCAGGGTGCGCTTGCGAGGCTTAAACTTGCAATCGTAACCAAAGAATGATTCGTGAATACAATTCAGGTGCGATTGCAAGTTTTTAAGGTGCGATCGCGACCATGACACTATGTTGCAAGTGCAGCTCAGGTCCGATCGAAAGCTGTCTGGTGCGATCGTACTATTCTAAGTAACGTTTAAAATTCAAATTCTTCCTCGATTCTCGACCTAAATTTACAAGTCTTCTACTACCTTCACGTCTCCTTTACCTATGTAAACATTGTTTTAGGGGAGTTTTCTTGTGTTATTCTAGTCTTAAAACCTAGCCTCCAAAATTTTTGTTGTAATTAAGAGAATAACGAAGAAGAAAGAGAAAGAAGAGAGAGAACCATCCCTTCAAAATATCCTTCAACCAAATCAACCATTGAAGAGAGTGTCAAAGGGAAAGATGGTAGCATCAAAGTCTAAAGGGAAGGGTAAGGCCATTAGACAGTTAATGCCAGATCTCTTGGCACAATATTCCGCCCCTTTTCTAATCTTCTCGCATGAGGAAGGAAAGAAATATCAAAAGGTGAAAGTGAAAAGAATTATTGTTCCAAGGTACTTTGATTGGGAGATGGTGACGCAGCTAGGTTGAAAGATAATCTTCTAACTATGGCCGAGTGATTGGGATGGTTGCGTTTGATTATGGACGAATGGGAGATTTATAAAGAGCTGGTACACAAATGTTACACCACATTGGTAGTGGAAGGGACTAAGTTCATAAAATTGAAGTTTGGGCTATGTGAACAAGAGTGGGAGATGGATGCTTCAATGTTGGAAAATTTATTTGGGCTATCATAATTGGGTTTGATTAAACCAGTTAGTGAATTTTCCTCAGGGGATTTCCGGAGAACAATTATAGAGGGTTCATCAGTATATTCAGTTCATAACGCCCCAAATCTGCTTATTTTAGATGCCTCGTTGATTCTTCTTAACAAATTCATGGCGGCATCAATTTTTAGTAGGGTAGGAGTAACAAGGTATCAAGTCAAGAGTTATATGCTTTGTGGTGCGCTTCTAACAATGCACCCTATTGTACCTCCTTTCACCTATTGAAGGGATTGGTGTAAATGGAAAGACCTTCAAACGCCAAGCTGGGATTGGCATACATATTGACTGCACTAGCTCGATCAGTGAGTCTTGACCTCACGACGATGAAATGCGTTCCAACAGAAGTTTTCAACCAAAGGTACTTCTATGTTTGTGGCCTTATGAGCTTCATAGGATGTAGTTTGTGGCCTTATCATGAGAGAGCAGCCATCAAACATCAAGGAACAAGGGAGTCATCCTCTAGCGAACAAGACGAAGAAAACAGCGGCTCAAAATAACAAGAAGCACAATCTACAATTCCTATTGCTAATGCTGCTATAGTTTTGGAGGTGCTCAAACGTTGGGAAGATGCTACCGTCACAAATAACAACAGATTAATTACAATTGAAAGAAAAATAGTGGATATTCAAAAGTAGTAGCGGTATTAAGCAAAGAAATTGAAGAAATTCTTCGCTGCGTTGAATGTGGAGGTGCTATTACCTACACCTTCACCACCAGGTTCTCCTATTCCCTAAAAGCTCTACTAAATATTCTTTTTATGTACTTGTCCATTGGTGGTGTGTTCGTGATATTTCTTATTTTATTATTTCTTGTTATGTTAATGACTTAAGTAGTAACATACTAGGAATCTTGAACTTAGCTTGACAGATTGTTAACTTCATACATGTCATTTTAGTCATTAAAAATTTAGAAAATGCAACTAATGATCATTTGAGAATAGTGCGCATACGGGAACGGTTTTGGTACTTTTAGCAGAATTATTTGTATTAAGTTCTTTTCTTAATAATTATTACTATTGTTATTTACTTAAAGTTTTAACTAGAGGATAAGGAAAATTTGCATGAATGATAAGGAGGAAATACAAAAAACCTCCAAATTGTTACTCCATTGTGCTAAGGGTGCCCGAAACTGGCCTTGGACACATAAGCAGTGCTAGTGGCCATTTGATGATGAAAATGAAGTAGGTTTTGTGTATGTGAGTATGCTCCTCATTTGCATTTAATTGAAAAACTTTTCATCTCATGCAAGGTTCATTAAGTTGTGTTGGAAATAAAGTCTCTTCTTCCTCATCGCACAATTTTAACAACAAGTCGATGACAATACAAATATGTTTAAGGGAGAATTTATGCTAATAATGAAGTTATTGGTGCTATTTACTGCTCTTGTATGCTTACTATTCACAATTTGATTTGAGGGAGATTTTTTGCATTTTTAGTAATTAAGGGGTTGTAGGAGGTTAACAATCATGTTAAGATTGGTAAAAGATTCTTTGGTATCAAGCTATTTGAGTCATTGCTTGTGTTTTATTTTCTTTTGTCGTTTTGTGTGCTTGTGGACAAGCACAAGTATAGTGTTGAGTATTGCTTTTAAGAATGATTGAAAAACCATCAAAGAAAGGAGTAGCTTTAAATACCACTATAATAAAAAAGGAACAAGATCACCTACCTTTCTTTTGTTGACAACCTTACTTATTATATGTGGTTGATGAAGGCTCAACAAGAATACTTATACAATATATCTAACAACTCACCATTATGTTTGGCCTTAAAATCAACCTAGAGAAGAGCTCCATTTTTGTATAAGGTAAAAACCCCAAACTAGGTTAAATCCTTAGCATCCATTATAGGTTTGAAGCTTGAGTAGCTCCCTTCAAGTAACTTCGAGTTCCAATTACTACTACTAGACTTAAAAAAATGTTTTCAACCTTTATCAGATGTTGTCTAAAGAAAATTATATGTTGGAACACTATGAATCTCTCATATATAGGAAGAATTTAATTAATCACCTTTATTGCTAATAACATCCATGTGGATTGTAGCTCCCACTTATGTTTACCTAGAATCATTATCAAAGCCTTAGAAAAGATAGTCAAGAAATTTTTATGGATAGGAGACCATAACAATAATGTAGATGCTAAAGTAAAGTGGAAAAAGCCTATTATTCAAAAAAGGAAAGAGGGATGAGGATAAACTTCATCAAGCTTGTTAATAACATGCTAATAGTTAAAATTATTCAGAAAATTCTAGTGGAAAAAGAGTCTCTTTGGATCAAATGGATTCGTATTTATTACCTACATGGAGAAAACATTTGGAACTTCAAACCTGAAGTTAATTCCTTACAGACTTTAATGCAGATGCTAAAATTGAGAGACATCATACATTAGAATATTAGGAACATCATGGTAATTTAAAATCAAGTATGGCCTTTTATACTAACTTCATTACTTCTAATAACTTAAGTGCATAATGCCTAGTCAAAGTCAAGGAAATGGTGAGTGGTAAGGACTAGAGCTGTCAATTAAAGGGCTTTGTTGATATCTTAGCCAATGTACTAGATTATAGTCTTAATATTAACAAGGAGGGTAGAATCACTTAGAGTGCCCATCTCTTAAGTAATTTTATAGATAAATCATGCCTAAATCTATTCAAACCTCCCTTTACAGAAGTGACATGGTATATGTTAATATGGGATTAGGATTGTAGTTCTAGAGTAACTTTTATCCTATGGTTGGTAGTAAAAGGAAACTTCAGAGCCAAGATAGAATAAAAGGAATTGATATCATTAGCTATTGCTGCCTTTGCAATTAACAAAATAAATCCATAAGCCATCTCTGTTCGATCAAGAACAAAAGCATGCAAGATTTGGCTGAAACGGTAGATTTCAAAAAAATTTTGAAATCAAAACACAGCAAAAATAACATAACCAAATCAATATGTTTCAGCCATACATGATAAGGTATAAGGAAAATATTCAATTATAGTGAGAAACATCTAGGTTAACTTACAGTATGCTCCAAAAAAGCTATTGCCTTGATGATCTGGCAATGTTTGGTTGCTGACGATCACCATGCGTGTTTCTTGTCATGCATACACATATAGTTCACAAATCACTAACTTGGTTAATCATATGATTATTCAGTGATTCACATATATTTATGCCATATTTCAATGCATGCTCAATTGAATTTTGGGTATGTATTCGTATACAAAGATCTTGACCATTCAAATATTATAGCTTGTGTGTTACTATTTTTCAATCAGGTTTATACCTTAAGTAAACTTGATTTATTCCCATTTTATCATTCACACATTCACCAAACCTTTCTAGCAATATATCTTCACACAATTTCCTGATTCTCATTCATTCATACCTAGTATACATTACTCATATCCATTAGATCATATTTGCGTTCATAAGAACACCTTTAATCTTATGACAATTCATAATTTCCAGATTTGGATACGTTGATATCAAAACAATCCATTTTTTAAGTTGTGTTACCAATTAACAATATAAACTTATCAAGATCTTGATCAATTAATCAAGAAACATACTAAGTCCATTCCTAGCCTTAATCAAGTCCAAATACACCAATTTAGAGTAACTTAACCTCAGTTGGATCAACAGACACATAAAATATAGATTATCATTTCAAAGCCTTGCCCACATTTGTGGATGACCTTCCCACGATTATGGGATGAGTGCCCCAAAGTGTACTATCTAATTTCCCTCAATTCTCCATGAATTTCTTCTACTTATGATCATCATTAACACGTCAAAATTTCCAAAATTCAAACTCTCAAAAGCTACTTAATTAATTTTAATATAGATTCCATCTTAGTTACATTAAAGCTCTCTAAATTCTATTCATTTATGTCACTAACAATCAGTCTTACAAGTACATTAACATCCCCAATTTTTTCCAGATTCAAACGAAAACCCTTTCATATTAAACTCAAAACACCTTCATAATAGTCCATTAATTATACCTAAATTATACCTCAATTCCTCATCAATTTCATCTCAATTTATAGCTTAAAATCATTCATTTAACAACTCATAAACTATTGTTTTTCATGCATGCTAAACAGTACAGAAACTATCTTTCATGGATCATTTTCCCAACACACATTTAACACCAATACTTCAATTAATCAATCCCCAATTCAGTCATCATCAAGTTCTATTATTTTATATCACAAGAGATCATTATTTTACTTACTTGTTCAGCCCAATTTTCTCCTCAAATATCAACCCAGTTTAGCCTTATGTGCATAAATGATCATCCCAAGGGCAGTGATAAGAAGAAGACAAAAATATATGTCTATCTTTATGAAGAACTTGACTAAGGTTTTGAGGTGATAATGGATATAATTTAGGTAGAAGTTCAAAGCTATGAGGGAGAAGTGAATTTCGGTGGTGTGAAGGAGGAGAGGGATGAATAACAACAGAAACAATGAAGAAGATGATTCTGCATTAGTTTCAATTATTAGGTGCAAGGTGTCTATGTATTACAATGACACTAGTTATGTTTGCATGCAAGCCATTTTTCCTCACCTTATGCTGCCAAATGTCATAAGATCCTAGGCCATTTGCCACTTAATTTTACTTCCATGTGTCACTTATTTCTTAGGCATAGTCATCCTAATTTTTCACATGTCAACTTGTCTTACCAGTTCACATTTTTCCTAGACTAAATATACAAATTAAATCATCATTTTCTTAATTGTAACAATTAACTCCAAATTGTCCATCAATTCTTGTTATTGGGAAACCAAAGTTCAAGACATTGGAAATGCACATTTATGTGACATTCATTTTAGTTTTTTCATACCCCGAAATATGTCAATTGAGTGCTCATACCATCTTTACAATGTTTTTCAAAATCATAAATCATGTGTGTATATTATTATTCTGCATATGAATGAAATTATAAAATCATGTCGTAAATGTACCAAATTCATTCTATATGATGCAACTAATGAGACTCAGTAATTTAACACTTTAATCCCTTAACAATTTAAGAGATGGGATATTATAGGAGGTGTCTTAATTGTTCAAACAGGAGGAAATCACATCCTTGCCCTTGGGAATTGCTCCTCTAAGATATATCTTGTAATGATGCCCGTTGACCTTTAAAATTTTCGTGTTAGCATTTTCCAGTTTGAGGATTCCATGATCAAAGACTTGAATGAATGTAAAAGGTCCCCTCTATCGAGATTTTAAATTTCTTAGAAACAACTTTAACTTTAAATTATATAGTAGAATTGCATCGCCTACTTTAAATTCCTTTTGTTTAAGATGAGAATTGTGTCATTTCTTTACCTTTTCCTTGTAGAGTTTTGCATTTTTTCTACACAATATATCAAAACTCCTCAAGTTCATCTAGTTGCAAAAGTCACTTTTCACTGCTTGCTTCTAACCAAAATTTAACCCTTTTATCGCCTGGTATGCCCGATGTTCTAGTTGGACTAACAAATGACATGCTTTTCCATACACGAGCCTATAAAGAGTTGTTTTGATAGATATTTTGAAAGTAGTTATATAAGCACCTAAGGCATCGTTTAGCTTTATTGCTGCCTTCCTAGATTTGTTCATCGTCTTTTCCAAAATTAGTTTCAGTTCTCAGTTGGCAACTTCCAATTGGCCACTAGTCTATGGATGGTAAGGTGTAGCAACATGGTGGTGCAGTCCATATCTTTTTAAGAGGGCATCAAAAGATCTGCTACAGAAATGTGTACCTCCATCACTTATTATCATACATAGCACTCTAAACTGATTGAATAACTGTTTGATAAACTTTTACATTACCTTTCCATCATTGGTTGGAGATGCCACTGCTTTAGTCCAATGAGAACATGATCCACCCCCACTAAAATGTACATATTTCCTATTGAATATGGGAAAGGACCTATAAAGTTAATGCCCTATACATCGAAGACTTCCACTTCTAAAATGTTGGATAAAGGCATCTCATCTCTATTGGAGATGTTACCTATTATCTGGCATCGATCACATTGTGCACGAAAGTCTAAGCATCCTTAAACAATTATCGCTAATAAAATCCACTCTTGAGTATCCAAGTTTGCATTTTGTTAGATCCATAATGTCTAACATATTGACCTTCATGACATTGCTTCAAGGTGTCCAACATTTCCTCCTCTAGAGCATATCGTCGCATTGACCCATCAATGTATGCTCTGTATAAAATTGCCTCATCCCATAGATATCTTTTACAATCATGTAGGAATCTTTTCCTTTGTTGGAATGATAGATCAGAAGGAAGTTTACCACTGGCAACATAATTCGTGATATCAGCGAGCCATGGTGTAGGCAAACTCTCGAGTAGCATTGGGGTTTCATCAGGGAAATTTTTATTAATATCTTTACTTCGCTTGCATTCCCCTCCTTCTAGTTTGGATAAATGGTCTACAACTACATTTTCTGCTCCCTTCTTATCTCCACTTCTATATCAAATTCTTGTAAAATTAACACCTATTAAATGAGCCTTAGTTTTGCATCCTTTTTATTGAAAAGGTATTTTAACACCGCGTGATTAGCAAATACGATTACCTTTGCTCCCAAAATGTATTGTTGAAATTTATGACATGCGTACACTACTTTGAGTAATTCCTTCTCTGTGGTGGTGTAACTAAGTTGAGGTCCTATAAGGGTCTTGCTTGTATAGTAGATCACATACAACCTTTTATCTTTCCTTTAGCCCAATACACAACTTATATCTTGGTCGTTTGCATCGCACATAACCTTAAATGGAAATGTGTAGTCCAATGGTGATAGAATTGGTGAAAATATTAATGCCTCCTTAAGTTTGTTGAAACTAGAGACACACTTATCATCAAATAGAAAAGGCACTTCCTTGACTAACAAATTTGTCAAAGGTCTTGCAATTTGTGAGAAGTCTTTGATAAATCGGTTATAAAATCCTGCTTGACCTAAGAATCCTCACACACCTTTGACATTACTTAGTGATGGAAGTTTCTCTATAACTTTTATTTTTTCTCTATCGACTTCAAATCCTTGGTGTGAGATTTTATGCCCTAGCACTATCCCCTCTTGCATCATGAAATGGCATTTCTTTCAATTCAGCACCAATTGTGATTCTTCACATCTTTGAAGAACTCTGTCCATATTGGTTAAACACATTTCAAAAGAGTCTCCAAAAATTAAAAAATCATCCATGAACACCTCCATTATATCTTTGATCATATCGGCAAAAATAAATATCATACATCTTTGAAATGTAGCTGGGGCATTGCAAAGTCCAAAAGGCATCTGTCTGTATGCGAAAGTATCATAAAGGCTGGTGAATGTGGTCTTTTCTTGATCATCAGGGTATATAAAGATCCAATTGTATCCTAAAAATGCATCTAAGAAGTAAAAAATGAATGACCAGACACCCTTTCTATCATCTGGTCAATGAACAGATGAGGAAAATGATCTTTCCTAGTCACTGAGTTGAGTTTGTGATAGTCTATGAACACTCTCCATACTATGACCGTTCTTGTTGGAATTAATTCTCCACCTTCACTCTCTATTACCATTATTCTACCCTTTTTATGTACACATTGTACTAGATTAACCCATTCATTATCGAAGATGGGATAAATTATCCCTACATCTAAAAGTTTGATGATTTCTTTCTTGACTATCTCCTTCATGTTAGGGTTCAATCTTTGTTGAAGATCCTTTACCATTTTACATCCTTCCTCGAGGTTTATTCGGTGTATGCAAACATTTGGTCTTATACCTCGAATATCATAAATCTATCATTTGATGGCTTTCATTCGCTTTCTCACAATTGTTGCCACCTTACCTTCTTGTTTCTCATCTAATTTATTTGAGATGATTATCGGTAACATTTGACCTTCACCTATGAAGGTGTATCTGAGATTTGCATGTAAAGGTTTACGCTCTAATATGGGTGGTTTTTCTATGGATGGTGCTATGGGTGCCTCATTTCAGACTAATTTATCTTGATATGTTTGAATATCCAACTCCCCCATATCATCATCTCCTTTAGACTCAAATTTTCTCATATCCATTATTTGTCTCTATTGCCACTGCTTGTACTTCAGCGATGCAGCTCTTAAATTGATCTTGCAAATCTTGATCCATAATTTCAACCTCCATGCACGCGTTGATTGTTGTTGGGTTCTTTAAAGCCTTATTCATATTGAATTTGATCTGATCTTCACCTACTCGAAGTTTTAATTTCCCTTGATGAACATCAATCATAGTTTTCCCTATATTTATAAATGGTCAACCAAGGACCAATGGACAGTTCTTATCTTCTTTAAAATTGAGAACCACAAAATCTACAGGAATAATTAACTTCTCCACTTGCATCAGAACATCTTCCACTATTTCAAATGGTCTTTTAATAAATTGATTAGCCAATTAAATTAACATTGATGTCTGCTTGACCTCACCTAGGCCCAACTTCTTGAATATTGTCAAAGGCATAAGATTAATACTTACACCTAAGTTGTATAAGCACTTCGTGAATTCAAATTCACCAACCACACATGGTATTGTGAAACTCCTTGGATCCTTCAATTTAGATGACATCTGACTAGTGACTATGGAACTACATATGCCAGTTAGAGCTACAGTCTGATTATCTTCCCAAGTATGCTTCTTTGATAATATGTCCTTAAAAAATTTCACGTATTTAGGCATATGTTCCAAAGCCTCTACAAATGAGATATTTATCTTTAGTTTCTTTAATTTTTCAACGAATTTTGCAAATTGTGCATCCAACTTCTTCTTTTATAATCATTAAGGGAAAGGAATCTTGGGTAGATATGGTGGAGGAGCGACATAAGGAGGTTATTCACTTCTTTCTCCTTTCTTGATCTTTCTTAATAGGAGGTATGGTTTCCTTTATTGTCTTTATAGGTATATCAAGATCCTTCCCACTTCTAAGTGTAATAATGGCCTTTAATTGCTCCCTCGGTTTTGTTCTTGAAATGCTAGGAAGAATTCCCTTAGTTCATGTAGAGAAAGCATTTGACAATTGGTTTACCTAGACCTCTAGATTGTGGATTGAAGATGTATGGTTCTTTGTTACTTGTTCGAATTTACCTTCCAAACTCTTTTGTAAATCATCTAAGGTTCTAAGCTTGTCTAAAATCCTATCTAGCTTGGATTCCATTAAGCTTGGTTTATCTTGTTAGAAGCCTGGTTGTCCTTGAGGTCTGAATTGTCCTTCAACAATGTTCGTCCATGAGAATTTAGGGTGATTGTTACACTCGAGCTATCGAGTCAAGTTATCAATTTTTTCTTGCTTCGTCGTCATTTGATCAACTACTACAATTCCTTTTTGCTCTAAAAAATTAGTGGTTGGTCTATTCTGGTCATTCATCCATAGATAGTTATTACTTGTCATCTCCTCTATAAGCTCTTCTGCTTCATCTACCATCTTTCTCATTAATGATCATCCTAAAGCTGCATCAATTGTGCATCTCGTATGTGGGGTTACTCCATTATAAAATGTTTGCAACAAGAATTCCTTAGGTAAGTTATGGTGCAGGCATTTCTGTTGCAAATCCTTGTATCTTTCCCACACTTCATAAATCGATTCCCCATCATTTTATTGAAAGTTGGTAATCTACTTGATAATCTTCATGGTCTTAGTAAGGGGAAAATATTTGTCTAAACAGGCATGAACTAATTGATCCCAAGTTGTGATATTGGCTGGGTTACGAGAATGATACCAAGCCTTTGTTGTATCTCTAAGGATAAAAGGAAAGAGCCTAATTCTTACTACATCCTCCAACATCTGATGGTACTAAAAGGTATCACATATTTCGAGGAAGTTCACTATATGTGAGTTGGGGTCTTCATTCGTTAGTCCATA